>JAQJVL010000032.1:1028062-1353062 GCA_035578905.1 Stictocephala bisonia
TTGTTAACAGAGGTAAGTTTCTCTAAGTAGCCTTTAATCCAAAAAACAGGCCAACGACGCACTAGCTATACTAAAATATAGGAGTGTACAATTGTATATCCTGAATCCACTTGCTAGCTAGTTTGCAGAAACAACAACTAACTGGTACTAATCCTTGTTAACAGAATGATAATTTATCCTCGATCTAATTTCATATCCAATACAAATTACAAAAACCGTATTTTGACCAAAGATAAAAAATATTAAATCAAAATAACTTTTGAACAAGAGTCCAAAATGACTGGAAACTGGTTTTAATTTTGAAGCGAGAGTTTAACGAATGCAAATTTTTTTGCCATTGCCTAATTTCGTCCACCTCCAAGACGATAAGTGTGATGGCGGATATCCGCGGCGTCAGTGTGAGGTCCAGATCACAGCTTAATACAACCACTATCGGAGACTTAACGGTGAAAATACGTGGGAACCAAATTTGAAACTTATCAACATGAGAACGCTCAAGCTTGCTATATATTTTAACGTTATTAAACCTACTACCGTATAACCAATGAGAAGACTTTCAGTGGAGCTGCTTTCAGGGTATATTTGTCGCCTCAATTATACCGAGTAAGATTAAAATGGGACTGAAATTAGCTTAGTTCACAAAATGTTCAGACTCTAAAGGAGCCGAATTTCTAAGTGGGCCTAATGAACTTCAGTTTAAAGTAGCCCCTGTTACAGCTCACTAGTTTATTAGTTAGTTTAAAACAAACAAATAAATCTCCTCAAATCTTCTCTATTCAGTAAGAGAAAATTACTTATTTGTAACTTACTTTTACATTGTGCATGACATTTGAGTACATGTTTTATCTAAACACTAAAATTTAAATGTTGTAAAGCTTTTAGAAAGGAAGGATGCCCTATTAAGGCACGTTTTCTCTCGCCTGCTTGAACGAGCCCGTTTGTTGTTCTTTTTTGTTCATTTAACCAACAACGGCTTGAGATCACTACTAAACTAAGGATGTATGGTAAAATGTTCGACTAGACAGGGTTCGGTTTCCACGTAAAGCTGTACGTCCAAAGTTGCCCCAGCTATTGGGCTTTCAATAAATAGCTCTTTCTGAGTAATAGTCGACCTTAGTTGGTAACAATGACTACATTCGTTCATGTACACTCATTAGCCCCTCATATTCGCCCATATCTTGACGATATGCGTCTTACTTATAATGAATCAAACCTGGGCCAATTGCGTGATAAATATCATCCTTCTTAAGCAAAGCCGGCCCTAAAAAGTTTATATAAATATTTAAATAATTATTCAACATCGATAAGTTATAAATTTACAGCAGTTATCAAAGTTTAGCAATATAAATATTCAAATGCTCTTGTTCATTCAATAAAATTACAAACTTTACCAGATTAATAATAGTAAGGATTGAGGATGGGCGCTCACATAAGATTGTCTCAATCTGTGGGCAGCCAATCTGATAAATTAAATAAAATTATAAAAAATAGGATAGGAAAATATAAATATTATTTTTCATCAGTTTTTTAAAAAGATAATTTACCAAAGACATTTTTAGACAAAAAACTACTGTCTCAAGACCGATCGGATTAAAAGAAAATCCTTCACGATGAATGCAATTTATATCTAACACTGTATCCGTTCTTGACAATAAAAAGAGTACAACTGCGTTTTCTTTAGATATTTGTAAATCATTTGATACAGTCAATCACAGTAATAAGAGGATTATGTTTAAACTGGTTTACATCTTGAAAAATAAATCGGTATCAATGTAGTTCGGCGTCCCATATTGAGAATAATAATATGAGAAAAACTATTTAATACAATAGAAAATATGGGTGTATGGACATCACATATTTTAACGAAATTGTAATATCTCTGGTGTACCTCAAGGATCCATGCTTGGCCCAATATTATTCATATTATTAAAAAAAGAAAAGAAAAAGAAAACTATCAAAAACATAGTACCCGTAGAAAATATATTTTATTCAAAGTTCAACCAAAATTTTTGTAGTTTGTTATGTTTAAGTTGTACGATATAGAACTAAGCTAATAGAAAGTCCATTAATAAAATTAAAACACACATTTCTTAATAAATAAATAATTTTGACTTATTTTGATAAGTAGGAATGTTTAATTTAATCTAAACAGATATAATATTAATTTCGATTTTTAGTATTTTATTAAAGATTAGCTTTTTAACTATTTTGTGTACTAAGTAAACTTAATAAGTTTAATGTCCATTTCAAATACATAATTATTTGATTCCCAGCCACTTCCATTTAAAATTAAAAAATATTTTAAGATTGTTCATTTAACTTGGGCCAAATTTATGAAACTATTAAATACCTAAATATAAATATTAAAAAAAAATAATTTACAAAATAGAAAAACAACTGTCTCAAGACGTGGATTTAAATACGAAATCCTTCACGCATGAATGCAATTCTATATCTAACACATGTATCCGTCTTGACAATAAAAAGAGTACTGCGTTTTCTTTAGATATTTGTTAAGCTTTGATACAGTCATACAGTAATAAGAGATTATGTTTAAATGTTACATCTGAAATAATAAATCGGTATTCAAATGTAGTTCGGCGTACCTTTATATTGAGATTAAATAATATGGAAAAAACTATTTAATACAATAGAAAATATGGATGAATGGACATACATATTTAAAGAAAATTGTAATAAATTGGAATGTATAAGGATCCATGCTTGGACCAATATTATTCATATTTATAAAAAAAAAATAAAAAAACTATCCAAATATAAATAGTATCCCGTTAGATAAAATAAATATGTTATTCAAAGTTCAACCAAAACTGTTCTAGTTTGTTATGTTCAAGTTGTACTAATATAGAACCAAGCTAATAGAAAGTCCATTAATAAAGTTAAAACGCACGTTTCTTAATAAATAAATAATTTTGACTTATTTTGATAAGTAGGAATGTTTAATTTAATCCAAACAGATATAATATAAATTTCGAATTTTTTGTATTTTATTAAAGATTAAGTTTTGAATTATTTTGTGTACTAAGTAAATTTAATAAGTTTAATGTCCATTTCAAATACATAATTATTTGATTCCCAGCCACTTCCATTTAAAATTAAAAAAATATTTTAAGATTGTTCATTTAATTTAATGTTATAAGATTAACAAACACTCCAGTAAATACATTTTAATTGTGTAAGGCCTTTCGGTAACAAAGTTACCATCTTCAGACAACCAAACTATTTTAATTGTATTTTAAATTGTTCATTTAACTCTAAGAATATAAAATAAGAATGTCTTGGTACTCTTTAGTGAATTTTTGAAAAACTGATATCATTATTAAATTTAAATAAGCATAAAATGAAACTGATGGAATATTTTAAATAATTACTAAAACTAAATTTTAATTAACTTTTTATAATGAGCTAAGGGTTAAAATAAAGTTAAAAAAAATAAAAATATATTCATATTGAAAGTTATTAACAATGTACTGTACTTGCATAAACAGATGAAGAATTAATTCTGATTTTTTTTTTATATTAATCTAAATACTAAAATTTATTTTGTGTCTTATCAGAAGTTGGCTGGTGACGTGGCCATTAAAATATAATATGAACTAGTAAATACTTGTTTTAAAAAGAATTTTAAACCATTGTATATTTATAACTATTGAAACCAACAATTACTAATAAATAACAATTTTTAATGAATATTTTTATATTATATTTTCTTTATAATATAATAATACAAATAAACAATATATATACATATATATATATATATATATATATATATATATATATTTTTACTACGTTTTTGTCTTTCTTGTTTACTTATAATATAGTACCTATTGGTATAGTACCTTACCAACAAGTTTTGTATAACTTGGTGAGGCCTAGATTTTCTACACACTTAAAAGTAAAAAATAGATAAATAGTGGAGTTACGTTAATGATTTACTGTGGTTGAATTCTTAATTTGGCTTTGAATTAAGCTAACACGGTAGTAATAAGAAGAATTAGGCCAGAATCTACTTGTATCTTACTAACCCATTACTAGGTTTCTTCTTAAATAAAGCCATTTATTATGGTCGTAATTCAAACGTTCTGAGTTGATGTCAAACTATCTGAAAATTAAACTGTATAATTTAATGATAGATTAATTTTTAGCGCTTGTGTTAAAATTACTATTAAAATAAAACATTCTTATAAAACCAAATTTAATTTAATTACTGTACAATTTCAGTCCAAGGCGAATATCATGTAAATATCAATTTGGCCCTGAATTATTAAATATTTTTATATCTGTTGAACATCCACCATATATAAATTTACTATACAGGTCAGTGATCTGAACTAGGAAAATATTTGAGAAAGAAGTATTTTAATTTCATATATTAATTTAGCTTAGAATCTTTACGTGGCGAAAAAAACTGTTCATCTGGAAGTCTTTTTTCGTTTTTCCACCAAATGAAAAAAAAAAATCTCACCCAATTTACCACAGAACACCAACTAACTGAACATGATTAAGGAGATTTTTTATAAAGAATATAAATGCTCAAAGAGTCTGTAATGATTGCATTTGTTAAGTATCATTAGCCAGAAATGTCTCCAACATACTCGATAAAAAACAATTACAGTCAAAACAACAAGCCTTTAACAAATTTGCGTTACGATTAAATCATATTCATAATTAATATAGACATAAAATACCTACCTATACTGTATCAGAACTCATTAATGTTAAATAGAATTTAATTATGATAAGTATTTCTGAAGAACTATTTGTCCAGCTTCTAGGAGAGTGTTCCCAACCTATTCGTGAAACGGAGTAAAAGTTCGGACGTATATGAATATAAAACAAATATATAAGCAAGTAACACGTAACCTTGTATTCGTTTAATCCTAACCTAAACAAACTTAACCTAACAACCCATGGTGGAAGTGCGTACAACGCAGATCGATCATTGAAGCGATGACACTTATTGTTTACTGTAGGTCAAAACCACGTGACTAACATTGTTTATAAATTTAGTTTAGTTGTAGATTTGATAAACAATCTTTACCACATGCGGGGACATTCCGAAAAGACCCAAGTCAAACATTTTCAGTTACACTTCAATCGTCGTTTTTCGTTAAGCTCCAAGATCACAAAATAGCTTTTCCAATAATCAACATAAATTCATTTGAATACGCACCTTAAGAGTCGTCGTTCACCTAGGTTATGAGTAATGTGTAGCCATTACAGTTTTCAGGAAGTTATATGTAACCTTACTCCAAGAGCCATAACCGTCCCAGGACCGTGTACCTCTAACCGCAACAATTTCTCATTCGATAGTTATGATTGTATCTGGACGTACAGCTATGTTTGGCCGTAAGTAGAAAGTGGGGTCGGTAGGCGTGTGACAATTAATATAAGGCCGACACTGAACCCTAACACACCCCCATAACTCACAGGCTTGACGCTCTGTCCGCCCACTTCTTGAGTCATCTAAGAGTGTGGGTACACTGGCCAGTTTACCATAAAAAAAAACTGTTTGAAGAAATTTATACTTATCTGTATATTGTGGGATTTACATTAACAGACTGGCTGCCGCGCTGATTTTATTTCCTAGGTTTGACTGCTATGACTATCATATGTGATAATCAGGGGTTTGGCTGCATTGTTATCTTTAAGATTTTGTTTTAAGCTAGTTATTAAAGGTATAAAACATTTAGTTGCTAAACTGTAATAACGGATAGTTACATGTATTATCCTTAACAAACTATTTATTTCTCTAGTTAGCAGGAGAACCATAGCACACAATATGCGTAATATTTTGTTTCTAAGTTGGCTGCAATGATGTAGAAGAAGATTTACATATTGTCAGTTTTTTACATAGAGTTATAAGCAATTTATAATATAACTTATACATGTTAGCAGTTGTGGTGGATGAATTGTTGGTTTTTTGTGGTTAGTACGAAAATGTGAAACAGGTCAAACTAAGACAAACACTTAAACAACTTGTAACAAGTAAAACTATAAAGACTAATAATATATCAAATACAATTATATTACGTTTTATTTGCATTTTATTGTTAATTGTAAAGTCAGCTATTTTAAAGTAAAATTTTAGATTTTCTGTTTACGGTAAATCTACTTTTTACAACACGAGGCCATGAGTATAAAATATCAAAAATCGACTATTTGAAACTTTTTTTATTATTGTGTACATAAAACATTTTGATTTGATATAAGAACAATTCAATGACAAGTTTATGAAACATATCAATAGAAATTTCTTTTGGCACTCCAAGCCACTCTGCAGAGTCAAGCATTCGGGACTGAGTATCAGATATTAAACTTTTCGTAGTCAACCTCTCGCATTTTTATTTATTTTTTTATTAAATGAAATGAAATTAAAAATGTGTTTACTAGTACAAAAAATATTTTAAAACTGGCAATATTAGGACTGCAAAGTCCACTCTTATTTGTGGAATTACTGTATTTTTATAAACCCTTATTTAACTTTGGTGCAAATAAACTACAACAATTTGCTAAAACATTATGCGTAAAACTATTGCAATGCAGTTCTTTGACATCACTCGTTAAAGTGTATTCCCAACCTACATCAAGCTAACACAAACATATCAACAGATCGAATTGGTATTTTATTGTTGTGTTGGAATTTTATCATTATCACTAGTTGGTATCAATGCAGGTTATATCTTGAAAATTAAAATAAATTATAAAACGCTTAAAAAGTAAAAAGTGGTATAGTGAAAAGTTTGGGGTAGTACTTACTTGTTACCATTCTATCGATCAGAACTTAATTCTAATTTTTGTTCTCTTAATAGTATGAATTGCACTAATGTGAAAACACAACAACGCTATTAATACACACCTATAGATTATAGATTGATGTGTATTCATTGGTAGCACCAAACTCCAATCACGCGTCATCACATTATAAGATAGCTTAAAAGGTTTATTTTTTAAAACAATTGATTAATACAAACAAATATATCAATTATAGTTTATTATTTGATTAAAATAATAAACAATAACTAAAATTATTACTGTTTATTCTGTTTAGGGAAGATCCTAGGGAGAGTGTAGCTATTGGCTTTAAACGTACTTCAATGCATATCCTATAGTTTATTGTATCTAGATTGGGTTGACGTGGTGGTAGATGTAGCAATGATTCCAGCGATAGGAGATTGATATCACAAGTAGAGAGTGGTTATTGGCTTTGAACATGCTTCCATACCTATCTTTTATTGTATCTAGATTGGGTTGACGTGGTGGTAGATGTAGCAATGCTTCCAGCGATAGGAGATTGATATCACAAGTAGAGAGTGGTTATTGGCTTTGAACATGCTTCCATACCTATCTTTTATTGTATACAGATTGGCTCATTGTGTCCCAGTCAATAGCAATTGAGATAAATATGATTTAAGACTCGTAAATTGTTTATTGATTTCAATAACCATTTACAGGTAGTAACTGTTATGATTGTTTATTTATATTTATGACGATTAAACTATCCAATCATGTCATATGTTCAATTACAAAGAATGAGTGAACATTGGGCATATTTTACATAATCTAAACTTGTAGTAAAAAGTAACATTTTATTTTTATTTCATAAACATGGTATGTTAAGTGACATTTCTACAAACGTATGATACTTGGGTGGACATAACAAGTAAATTGGTTCGTTTTTGTCGTCAATAAATATTGTACCTAAATATCGGAGCAGTTATACCTTATAAAATATCGATAGTTGAGACTAAATGTATGATTAATATTGAAGGTAATTAACTTGATTTATTTTTTAAAAGTCAGGTTTATATCTTGATTACAGGAGCCGCTAACGTGGAATTAGACATAAAATATTTCAAGTTGTTTCTTCTTTGTTTATAATATATATTTGATGGAAAGTATCGCTAATGAGAAGCAATATCAACTGTAAAAGCAACTGACTGTCAGTTATAGTTGACAGGGGACTGAAAACTATTTTGCAACAAAGAATTCTTACTCTTTTTTTAGAATGATTCTTTTTTCCTTTAAGTTTTAGGCTCTTTAAACAATCGACAGGATGTAAGTCACACGGTGATATTCAAAAAGACCATCTAAAGTGTTATTTGGCATTTTGTTGGTAAATATGTCCTGATAATAATTTGAAAAATACTTCGGCCATGTTTACAGCTGGATCCCACCATGTTGTACATTGTTCCAATGGTGCAAAGTTAATAATGACTAGAACTTTACTATGATATTTTTTTATTATGGTTAGTTTTGCTCTGTTAAATTTAGTTGCCATATTTTAAAATGTACAGTATATTGACTTTTCTTAGTTATTCTAGAGTTTACAGTTTCACTTTTTATTTGTTTATTTAATTTTTATACTGTTCTTCTATTATTATGGTTTTCTTAGAGACGATTTCATTGCCCATCACTAAACATCTTCCTCTCAATAGACCTTTCATTTCACTAGCAAACAACTCACTCTTTATTTCAGCACCCTTCCAACCAAGTCACCATAACGTCATCTGGTGCCATATTGAGTGGCACTCCAGAACTAGCCCAGGAAATATCGGGGATAATAACATCTTGGTTTTAAGTTGCTCCATGTAAGTTTACACACCACTGCGAATAAAATTTAGATTTAAGCTCTACTCTTTATGACTTTAATATTCATTGATAAGTCTGATGTTGTGAATTATCCTTTTAAAAAGGGGTTTTGGCGAGTGATAATATTTAATGATTATAACGATGTTATAAATATTTAACCACGTTAATAAGAACTCATACATAATATAATCATTCACATTTGATCGCATTTTCCATTTTAACCTTCTTTGATGAAAAGTAAACTTAATTGAGGCAAAGAAATTTATTGTTTTAATTATGGCGCTTCTTTTTCACATATTCGTAGCTATGTAGGTAATACTATTCGAAGAATATCGACTCTTTACTCATTATTTATATTTTTTAACGTTATAAACTTTCAAATTAACTTCACAATTATAACCCATATAATCGCAACTATATTTTCAAATATAACTACAGGTATAAAAAAACTAAAAAATAAAAATAAGTAAAATTGTTAAAAACAAATTAAATAGTTATTAAGACAGAACAGTAACAGAAAGTAATATTACCGTCGCATCTTCCACTTTCGATCTGTTCCCCAAAACCTATATCAGGAGTTTGATCTGATAAGACCTGATAACAGTCGTGCCAACTGTTCCTACCGGCTCAGTTCGTGCGGGTTGTGCTGTGCGGTGCGTGCGTCTTGTGTATTTATGACCGTTATTTTACCCTGGTGTCTGTTGTACACAATAAATAATCCACTCTGAGATGATTTATCCGCTTCAATGTATTATTACAAGCAATGCCAAGGTACCCTGTATGGGTCTGCTGAACATTCAGTGAGTTATTGTTGTTTTACAGTCATGTGTTTGTGATCCATTTAACTTATGTATTCGAGACAGTTTTATACCGTAAACTTTAATAATACTTATTCAGGATGTAGTAGAGTAATTATATTTAACTATAAATATTTTCCAATCTTGTTAATATAGGCTATTACCACTTTAATTGAAATCAGTTTAACATTTCTGAGAAGAGCTAAATTGATGTAAGGGTAAATTAGGTTATGTTCCTGTTCTTCACAGTTCTTTTTGTGGAATCATCAGCTTACGTTGGAGTAGCATTAAGAAGTAATTCTTATTATTTGAAATTGTACAATCAAGACACTAATTTAAAAATTCAAACAAAACTAGGATATTGTATCTAACTTTGGAAAGAAAAACCTCGATCTTTAGGTTATAGAAGTATTAAGCTCACCTCCCATTTTTAGTTTTATACAAATAAAAATAAACCATTTCAAGAAAAGTAGTGTTTGCTTTATTAGCAAACTAGAGCATTGAAACGTGCCAGTTTCCAACTGCACCAACATATTCATTATTAGTATATTTATATTATTATTTAGTATTGAGGGTGATTTGAGAGATTTTTAAAGCTTATTGCCTTTTCGGAGGACCACCTAACATTCACGTTAGGAGAGGAAATACTACAAAAGACGTTACCACGAACGATCACAGGGAGATGCGTTTTATAAGTAGACAGTAATGAAAAGGAACTAACTGTACCTTTTAGAGGAGATAGCACATATCTTGGAGCGAAGAACTGAGAAGATGAGAGTTGAGATGACCGTAGAGATGGATCCACCAGGCCTGGGGTGTCGATGTTGTCCAGCGGTCACTTTTGAGCACAACACAACACTGTTAGAGTTCACTTTGAATTAAAAGCGGAGTAGCTTGAGAGTAGAGAGATTGAGAGGCGAGAAAACACGATCACTGACTAATGAAACCAAAAGAGAGGCCACTATAAGAGAGGTCACTATAAGAGAGGTCACGGCAGTCGCGACGCCAAGCGACCGTTCTGCATAGCATCATGAGTTCAATTGGGAAGTTAATTTTAGGTATAGGGGTGAAGCGTGTTGACGGGGCTCACACCACCGGATACAAGCGTTAGACAATGTCACCTGATATTTGACTTTTGGCAAGTGCATGTGCATAGAGGCCAGTAATATTATTTAAATTGCAATACAGTAACAGGTGAATATATTATGAGTATGGGAATGACAATTTATGCTTAAGAGATTATAAATACAAATAAGAGGAACAAACTATTAAATTACTTAATTATGAATTACAACTAACTATATGTACAATAACTTATACTAAGTACGGAACAATTATTATTATTATTCATTAGTAAGACGCCGATCATAGAGATATGGGCGAATGAGTGTAGATATAGTGATTGTTACTAAGGTCGATTATTCTTTAGAAAGAGCTATTTATTAATAGCCCAATAGCCAGGACCTACAGCTGAGGACTTGCCGCCTACAATCTCCTCAACACTTTCTCCCCAAGGAGCATTAGAACATACAGTACTTAATCCCATTTTTTTGCCACTACCCAACTCAAATTAATATTTTATTGCTGTACATACCAGCACTTCCTCAAATACAAATTAAAAACCATTATTTTCTCCTCAAGGCCTTTCTAACTTTCCGTAATCTAAGACATTAAAAGCAACTCAGATAACGCTTGTTTTTTTCTGTTAACTTTCGTCACCCTTTTATGAAAGGGGGTTACTTCCTCTATGAGTCACTTCTCAGAGAGTTTAAAAAGATCCTATCTACTCCGGATTTCCCCATTTTGCAAGATATCCCACAACGTGCAAGGTGACTTAAATCTAGAAAACCACCTCTTCGACTAGCTTATTCTCAAACGAATTTTCGCTATAAACCAACTTGGCGTTGACTTGGGATAGGTTTAACGGTCGAAACAAGTTTCTGGTATCATATCCGCTGACCATCATCGGTGGAAAATAGTGGATATTTAAGTGGGGAATGACAAATAATCAGTCATTTGATTGTAGTGTCGAAGTTCAAACTATGGATCGCATAGTTAATGAGTGCGCATTGCCTTATTTTAGAAGGATTGGGCCTCATTCAATCAGAAACAGGTGTTGTTTTGTTCAGACTCCTGGATTTAGCTCTGTGACGGGAGATCAATATTTAAACACTAAGACAGAAGAACTTTGTACTGTAGATTTTATTCAGATTTTTATTATCTGTGTAATTTTAAAATATTTTATTAGTATGGTAGCCGGCCTATGAAAGCCACACTAAAAATATACTTCCTCTAGAGATGGAAAATATGACGATTAAAATATAAAACTGCTATTTGAAACTCGTCGTACAGAAAACATGGAATTCCAATACGGATGGAGAAAAGTATCAGGGTATTACAAAATTGTTATGAAGGCAAATTTACGACTAAGTTTAATTGGGAAGGTTTCATTTTAAAATAACAAGATATGAGAAAGTTCATATAATTAACGTATTTTATTTTCAACATATTTATTTTTAAATGATTCAAAAACAGAAATAATGTTTTCGATATCCACTTAATATTAATAAAAATTATAAATTTATTAATTTTTTCATACAACAAGTAAACTCACTTATGCAATCCTGCAATTACGCACACTAGTGCAGGATAAAATGAAGTGAAAAAATGAAAATAAAATTATAAGTGAAAGTGAAAAAAATTTTAACTGTTGCAATTAAAACTTGATTCAAAGTTTAAATTTTGTACAAGACATTTTCTACGTTCTCGATCGTAGATAACCCGTTTCTCAATAGCTTACTCAAAACTGTACATTATTAAATTGATCTAATACTAATTGGTAATCTATTATCTATTCATGAACCTAAATACGTTGATGTTTTTGTGAAATAGATAGATTTTGGCCTAGGTGCCAACAAATGATTTATATTTCTCAATTTCTCTCTAAAATCAATACTTTCAGCAGTTAATAGTAGTACAAAATATTTATCTGATTGGTTTTATGTAATAATTCTGTTTACAAGTGGTTATTTGATTTAAATTTGGTATATATCTGACACCCCGTAAAATATTACATAATCAAGCCTTCTGTGAATTAGTGAGGATTGGTCTTCATTAATGATTAGTGCAGTTTCCTTAGAATGAAATATAATATGTGCCTCGTTGAATAAAGTTCACGCACAGTCATGCAGGCACATGTAAACTGGTGAGTGACTAATAAAAAAAACAATTGTTTTTATCTATTTAATTCCCTGTCAAAAAAAACTCTTAAGTGCTTCACTGAGTCTGCATTTTTTATATCTGAACATAAATTACATTGACTACGATGCAAATGCAATTCACACATTTGTAAGTCATTTTATTCATTGTTTCAATTCTTCTCTCTAAGCTAATCCCAACACATTCAATTGTGGTATAAACAATACAGTGGTATTGTTCAAATATTAGTGTCCGTGTATGGCCATAAGCTTATAACATTGACTTACATAATTCATTATATCGGTGCTTAATGCCTTATAGTTTGATAAACTACCAACGAACCTTTAAGGTCCTTATTTATTTTTAACTCACCTCAGGTTTCTGTATAGTACAGGGTAATATCATCAGCAAAACCTGTTGACTGTCTAAAAATGTTCCGTTGCATAAATTATTGACGTATATCAAAATTAAATCAACCCTAACACCAACCGTGGGGGTTTCCAAGCAGTAAAGTTATTTTGGAATGCAATTATGCTTTGAAAACAATTAATTACAGTTCCCTTTAACCAATTCATTATGGACTATTTACAACCGTACTTATTTTTATAAAGTATGTTAATTTATTTGGAGGATACAATTCTCATCTTAATCTCCATGATCATTAATTACTATGGAGATGAAATTTATACTGTTTGGTATTCCAACAAGTGCACTGTAGCTCTGACAGTTGGAAATGATCACAGTCACAGTAGCTGTACTATCACTCCCCCAGTAAAAGGAGTAATTAATTACACCGATAACACAGTGAATTAACACAGGCTGTGGGGTTACTCGGTAAGTCACTTCTGTGAACGTTCTTACCGGGTAATCCGACACTAGAAGAGCTCAATGGACTGGATCCATAGTGTTTGTGGCTGTACTATCACTACCCCAGTGATCGGCTGTGGGGTTACTCGATAAGTCACTTCTGTGAACGTTCTTACCGGGTAATCCGACACTAGAAGAGCTCAATGGACTGGATCCATAGTGTTTGTGGCTGTATTATCACTCCCCCACTGATCGGCTGTGAGGTTACTCGATAAGTCACTTCTGTGAACGTTCTTACCGGGTAATCCGACACTAGAAGAGCTCAATGGACTGGATCCATATTGTTTGTGGCTGTACTATCACTCCCCCAGTAAAAGGAGTAATTAATTACACCGATAACACAGTGAATTAACACAGGCTGTGGGGTTACTCGGTAAGTCACTTCTGTGAACGTTCTTACCGGGTAATCCGACACTAGAAGAGCTCAATGGACTGGATCCATAGTGTTTGTGGCTGTACTATCACTCCCCCAGTGATCGGCTGTGAGGTTACTCGATAAGTCACTTCTGTGAACGTTCTTACCGGGTAATCCGACACTAGAAGAGCTCAATGGACTGGATCCATAGTGTTTGTGGCTGTACTATCACTCCCCCAGTGATCGGCTGTGGGGTTACTCGATAAGTCACTTCTGTGAACGTTCTTACCGGGTAATCCGACACTAGAAGAGCTCAATGGACTGGATCCATAGTGTTTGTGGCTGTACTATCACTCCCCCAGTGATCGGCTGTGGGGTTACTCGGTAAGTCACTTCTGTGAACGTTCTTACCGGGTAATCCGACACTAGAAGAGCTCAATGGACTGGATCCATAGTGTTTGTGGCTGTACTATCACTCCCCCAGTGATCGGCTGTGGGGTTACTCGATAAGTCACTTCTGTGAACGTTCTTACCGGGTAATCCGACACTAGAAGAGCTCAATGGACTGGATCCATAGTGTTTGTGGCTGTACTATCACTCCCCCAGTGATCGGCTGTGGGGTTACTCGGTAAGTCACTTCTGTGAACGTTCTTACCGGGTAATCCGACACTAGAAGAGCTCAATGGACTGGATCCATAGTGTTTGTGGCTGTACTATCACTACCCCAGTGATCGGCTGTGGGGTTACTCGATAAGTCACTTCTGTGAACGTTCTTACCGGGTAATCCGACACTAGAAAAGCTCAATGGACTGGATCCATAGTGTTTGTGGCTGTACTATCACTCCCCCACTGATCGGCTGTGAGGTTACTCGATAAGTCACTTCTGTGAACGTTCTTACCGGGTAATCCGACACTAGAAAAGCGCAATGGACTGGATCCATAGTGTTTGTGGCTGTACTATCACTCCTCCAGTGATCGGCTGTGGGGTTACTCGATAAGTCACTTCTGTGAACGTTCTTACCGGGTAATCCGACACTAGAAGAGCTCAATGGACTGGATCCATAGTGTTTGTGGCTGTACTATCACTACCCCAGTGATCGGCTGTGGGGTTACTCGATAAGTCACTTCTGTGAACGTTCTTACCGGGTAATCCGACACTAGAAAAGCTCAATGGACTGGATCCATAGTGTTTGTGGCTGTACTATCACTACCCCAGTGATCGGCTGTGGGGTTACTCGATAAGTCACTTCTGTGAACGTTCTTACCGGGTAATCCGACACTAGAAAAGCTCAATGGACTGGATCCATAGTGTTTGTGGCTGTACTATCACTCCTCCAGTGATCGGCTGTAGGGTTACTCGATAAGTCACTTCTGTGAACGTTCTTACCGGGTAATCCGACACTAGAAAAGCTCAATGGACTGGATCCATAGTGTTTGTGGCTGTACTATCACTCCTCCAGTGATCGGCTGTGGGGTTACTCGATAAGTCACTTCTGTGAACGTTCTTACCGGGTAATCCGACACTAGAAAAGCTCAATGGACTGGATCCATAGTGTTTGTGGCTGTACTATCACTACCCCAGTGATCGGCTGTGGGGTTACTCGATAAGTCACTTCTGTGAACGTTCTTACCGGGTAATCCGACACTAGAAGAGCTCAATGGACTGGATCCATAGTGTTTGTGGCTGTACTATCACTCCTCCAGTGATCGGCTGTGGGGTTACTCGATAAGTCACTTCTGTGAACGTTCTTACCGGGTAATCCGACACTAGAAGAGCTCAATGGACTGGATCCATAGTGTTTGTGGCTGTACTATCACTCCCCCAGTGATCGGCTGTGGGGTTACTCGATAAGTCACTTCTGTGAACGTTCTTACCGGGTAATCCGACACTAGAAGAGCTCAATGGACTGGATCCATAGTGTTTGTGGCTGTACTATCACTACCCCAGTGATCGGCTGTGGGGTTACTCGATAAGTCTCTTCTGTGAACGTTCTTACCGGGTAATCCGACACTAGAAGAGCTCAATGGACTGGATCCATAGTGTTTGTGGCTGTACTATCACTCCCCCAGTGATCGGCTGTGGGGTTACTCGATAAGTCTCTTCTGTGAACGTTCTTACCGGGTAATCCGACACTAGAAGAGCTCAATGGACTGGATCCATAGTGTTTGTGGCTGTACTATCACTCCCCCACTGATCGGCTGTGAGGTTACTCGATAAGTCACTTCTGTGAACGTTCTTACCGGGTAATCCATCACTAGAAGAGCTCAATGGACTGGATCCATAGTGTTTGTGGCTGTACTATCACTCCCCCACTGATCGGCTGTGAGGTTACTCGATAAGTCTCTTCTGTGAACGTTCTTACCGGTAGGTATTTCTTCTCTTTTAATTCTTTAGGTTAGTAGTTTTATAACAATTGACGAGTCACCAGTTAGTAGCAGATTATCTGTTTAACACTAATGTAATTTTCTGTGACAATAAACCATTTCATTTCATTTCATTGTTTTGTCTATTGACTACATCTTATACGTGTTTCGTGGTTGTTCCTTGGGCCAAAGGGAGTAAAAGGTTTTTTAATTAGATTCTAAAATGTATTGTTGTCCATCTCTCTGTATGTTTGTGTATTTAAAATACATTGTTGTAACTTAAGAGCCGCTTAGGTTAAAACGCCCAAACTTGGTGCAGAGGTTACTGACATTATGAAATTTCACAAGTAATTATAATTTTACAACATGTTTGAATTGAAACAAAAATTGTGGTCCTTTAAGTTTATGACTGACAAATGCCCGTAATATATAATTCTCAAATAAAGAAAGATTAACAATTTAATCACAAATTCAAAAGAATTAGCGTTCGATCATTTAACCTCAGTGGTTCTGCAATGTTGAACATTTCTTGAAATATACAAATTATATGTAAATTTCTTTATAGGTTGAAGTTGCTACAAGCTTTATTTTATAAAATTACTTGATACTTGATTATACTATTTCTAACAAATATATATCTTGCCCAGTTATTTAACTTAGTGAGGTCTGCCTCCACTACTGGATTAAACTCCAGAGAATACACTACTCCTCCATTCTGAACTTGAAACTGCTAGTAATCAGAGATCCAACATTTACCATTGAATGAGAAATCTGTGTGTATTTATGTAAAATCAATAACCAAAACAGATTCTTTTAGTTACATCACCTATGATCCTCTAAATTAACGCTAAAATTATCCTTCTTAGTGTTATACTAATTACACTGTATACGGAAAAATTAGTATTACTTCGTAACAAAGACTACATTCGCTAACCTACTTTTATCAAGTATTTTGCAATATGTAGGTATATTTATTGAAATTTATGCTTGACAAATGAAAATAACTGATAAATAAACGATAGTTATTTTTTATTTTTAAACCATAATTTCTATATTTTTATTGATATAATTATTAATTACTTAAGAGGCTAAAAAACACAAATACACTTAATAAGAAAAAAACTCAGTAAGTGTCTTATTAATAGTAAAAGGTTATTAGCGTAATTGGATTGTATAAACTATGGTAATTCATTTTTACTTTAATTTTAAAGAATATAGGTCTTTATGCAATAGAATCTTGATGTTCTGACAATTCTAATATTTTTTACTTAAATGATTCGGTATCTCCTTAAAAAAACACACACACACACACACATATAAATCTTTAGTCGTTGCTAATCAATCAATTTCTAACTGTATTTTGAATAACGAACATTATTTTAATAGAATTACGATATTAGATTCTAAATTGGAATAGGTTATGTTTCATTTAAAGTAAGACGTGTTATGAGTGTAACCCTCAGGAATCCACAAATACAAACTACTTCTAAACAACTTCTGCACACGATCACTTACTACTTACAGTGAAACAGTTTGACTCCAGGGTTAAAGAGGGTCGTTTCGCTTCACGAGAATGCCAAAAACCATTGCTTTCTAATTCAACGATTCGGTCCGTAATAATAATTGTATCGTTATAATTGAGGTGTCCTTTGATGAGCAGAGAACTGTTCTAGTGGAATATAAGTTAGTTTTGTACAAGGTTAAGTATGTTTATAATTTGTTCACAGTTAAATATGTGAAACTTGAAATTTAATTAATTATTGATAATTTTAAATTTACAAACTAATAATATCAACTTATGTTTCACTTGATTGAAACTTTCATAGCCATACTGTGTTCACTATAACTCGTTATAATAATAAACGCAAGCGGTACAGTTGAAATTAGGTATCTACCCGTTATTAACTTGGATAGCCCCCATGATCAACTAGGGTAGCCAAATGTTAACCACTTAGGTAGTCCCCGTAATTATCTTGGATAGTCCCTAGTGATCCACTTGCGTATTCTTCCGTGATCATCTTCGGTAGCCTGTTATCAACTTGGATAGCCCCCATGATCAACTAGGGTAGCCAAATGTTAACCACTTAGGTAGTCCCCGTAATTATCTTGGATAGTCCCTAGTGATCCACTTGCGTATTCTTCCGTGATCATCTTCGGTAGCCTGTTATCAACTTGGATAGCCCCCATGATCAACTAGGGTAGCCAAATGTTAACCACTTAGGTAGTCCCCGTAATTATCTTGGATAGTCCCTAGTGATCCACTTGCGTATTCTTCCGTGATCATCTTCGGTAGCTTGTTATCAACTTGGATAGCCCCCATGATCAACTAGGGTAGCCAAATGTTAACCACTTAGGTAGTCCCCGTAATTATCTTGGATAGTCCCTAGTGATCCACTTGCGTATTCTTCCGTGATCATCTTCGGTAGCCTGTTATCAACTTGGATAGCCCCCATGATCAACTAGGGTAGCCAAATGTTAACTACTTAGGTAGTCCCCGTAATTATCTTGGATAGTCCCTAGTGATCCACTTGCGTATTCTTCCGTGATCATCTTCGGTAGCCTGTTATCAACTTGGATAGCCCCCATGATCAACTAGGGTAGCCAAATGTTAACTACTTAGGTAGTCCCCGTAATTATCTTGGATAGTCCCTAGTGATCCACTTGCGTATTCTTCCGTGATCATCTTCGGTAGCCTGTTATCAACTTGGATAGCCCCCATGATCAACTAGGGTAGCCAAATGTTAACTACTTAGGTAGTCCCCGTAATTATCTTGGATAGTCCCTAGTGATCCACTTGCGTATTCTTCCGTGATCATCTTCGGTAGCCTGTTATCAACTTGGATAGCCCCCATGATCAACTAGGGTAGCCAAATGTTAACTACTTAGGTAGTCCCCGTAATTATCTTGGATAGTCCCTAGTGATCCACTTGCGTATTCTTCCGTGATCATCTTCGGTAGCCTGTTATCAACTTGTATAGCCCCCATGATCAACTAGGGTAGCCAAATGTTAACTACTTAGGTAGTCCCCGTAATTATCTTGGATAGTCCCTAGTGATCCACTTGCGTATTCTTCCGTGATCATCTTCGGTAGCCTGTTATCAACTTGGATAGCCCCCATGATCAACTAGGGTAGCCAAATGTTAACCACTTAGGTAGTCCCCGTAATTATCTTGGATAGTCCCTAGTGATCCACTTGCGTATTCTTCCGTGATCATCTTCGGTAGCCTGTTATCAACTTGGATAGCCCCCATGATCAACTAGGGTAGCCAAATGTTAACTACTTACGTAGTCATGGAAAATATTTGAAGAGGGGTGACCATTTTGTATAAAAAGACGCTACAAATGTGAACGTGCTACTCACTCATTGAAAACCAGATAATTTCCTTTCAAATTTACAGTAAATTAATTTGAATAATGCAACGAAACGAAAAATGCCTTTATTTATGTGACGACATTAGGACTTATGTGGTTAAGTGGAAAGTACTCTCAAGTTCAAGTACAGTCAACTGGTTAAGTGGAACACCAGTTAACGATATAATATAATTACCATTTCCGAAAAAGGATTTCAACTTGATTAAAATTTTTTTCGTAAAAGGAATAAATAAAGATAGAAAATGTGAAACGAAACTAAAGCCACTTGCTTACCATATTCTTTAGTTCCTTGGTCCTTGAAGTGAGAGCGAATTGGCTACAGCGCTCTAGTCGAATGGTAGATGTAAAATGTTATGCAAGGCCTGATAGCTATCTTGGCTTTTTGAAAGCGAATTATTCAAATAGCTTTCTGAAAGGAAAAATTTAAATTGCTCGATAGCCTGAGTCCTGGACTAACCGTCAACCGGGTAATTGGGAGTCGTCCATCATTCACAGTCCTGTCAATTATAAACACATTCATTGTTCTGGAGTAGGAGGCCTCATTATGGGCCGCCCAACCTATTATTGGACCGATAATATTATCCAATTGCCTAGTGAATAGCATTTTCGTGTAGTAATGTTACTGTTTGTAGACGAATGTGGAATCATATGTTCTTCGACAAAATGATTATTGCTCTTAGGAGTGTTCTAGTTGTAGAACGATTTTGATAAAATTGGAATATTATTATATTTTCAAGTAACATCTACAAATTTTACTCGATTTTTTATAGGAATAACCATGACAAGATCCAAATTAAGTAGGCTTCATATTTTTCACATACTATTAAACTATACCATTGAAAAGGATCAGCTGATAAACACCGGCTGATCATTTGTCATTAGGCTGTTAATCATTAGAATGTGTCATGACACATTCTAAGTAATGGTCAGTCTTAGTTTTTAACAATGACTACATTCGCTCATCTACTCTCATCACAATCATTCGAGATGCATATTCACCCATATTTTGACCGTCGGCGTCTTAAGAATAAATAAATAAATAAAATACTTTTTATAACAATACTAGTCGACAGCTCTTGCTTCGCTACGGAGTGCTTCTCTACGCTTGCTTTCTCTTCCCTCCGTGGTTCTATATAAACTATCACATAAATATAAAATCTCAGTCTGCTGGCGTTCTGGATAACAAAGTTTGATAGTATAGACTCCCTTGAAGTCTTCTTTAAGAAGATATAAAGTAGTTCAATAATTTTCTTAAGTAAATATTAATGACCTTAAACATTTCATAATCTAAATATATGAAGACAAGTCCTGACTCACTGACTGATTTAACATCACCCAGAAAAAATCATAAAAGATAGAAACATGAAATTTAGTACTTATGTTTATACCGAACACTGAGGCGTATCGAGCGCAGTGAGAGTTGGGGTTGACACGCGAAGCGGGCAGGGGTTAGTCTAGTGTAATCAATAACAATTAAAGGTGGACAAAATATGACCAAGTGTTTAATTCGAGAGAAAATCTGCAGAACATTGGGAAGATAAAACTGTTGAATAATTCATTCTCGCTGTTATCCTAAAATAAATACGAAAATGAGAAGATTTGTATTTACATAATATATTACATAATAATACGCTTTATGTAGCTAAAATAACATGATATTCACCAAGATTGAACATGACCTGTACTTTTGTTTCTCGTGAATAAAACTGCGATGTATTGTTTTGAGAATTTCTATGATTTCATTTCCTAACAATTAGTAGCTTGATTTAGGTGCCTAAAATCCCAATTTATCAGGAATTAAAATTGAATGCATATGGTAGGAGGTAGGATGACAGTTTTAATAACCCTTCAACAATCCTAATATTTATTATTGAAAATATCAGATTACTTAAGTTTAGTAAAAATTACTTCTTTTTCCTATAGATAAATTAAACATTTTATAAGTTAAAGATGGTAGAGTAAGTATCAATGAATTTTAAATTCAGAAATTTTACAAATATTTACAAAGTTAAAGAGCACCTAATATTCTCGATTCTATAAAATAATTCACAGTGAGACACATGTGTCAAAAACTCCATGATTGATGTGAGTCATGTTTAAATTTAGATCGTTAGTTTAACCACCTGAGGTTTAATGGGTGAATTATTTGCACAAATAAACATAGGTACAATGTAAATTTACATTACCCATAACGAGTTCAGCCACAGAGGTAGCTTTTTTAAGGCGAACGCCTAAGTGGCAGTTTTATAGGCCTACATATATTTCAACTATTACACATCATTATACATCTGTATTGATAATTACTACGTTTATCCTTGAGGATTTGGGGATAAAAAGGGAGGGACTGACAAGGTGCTGGCCCTTACCATCCGCATGGTAAATTAAAAAAATAACTAATCAACACACATTTAGCTCAACGTTGAACGCGAACTCTCTTTTTTTTCTCCGAAGTTCAGCCCATTTTCATTCTCTTTTCTTTGACCTTATATTATCTGCAATCAAAAAGCAGAAAGCTACATTAACCTTACTCTCACCATTCAAAGCACGTGTCTCATTATGTACGTTTATGAATTTGAAAATAATATAGAAGTACGAAAGCTAATGTTAAAAGTATAAAATCAGGCGCCTCCTTGAAGTTGCAGATTTAGGGTTAAAGTATTCTTTAGACATGGGAATCAGGTACAATAGAAGATGTAGGTACATGTGTAGGACTTTGACAGTTTTTAACTAGTTTTTATCAATTTAGGCTAGTTAAGTAATTACATTGAGGAAAATTCCTCCATCATACAATAATGTGTAAATCTTTTGTTTTGAGAGGGCAGATGCAGCCCAATGTGAAAGAGACTTTATATTTAATGACGCCTTGTCTAGAGTGGGATTAGCCGGCACATTGTGAGTGGAAACTGCAAATCATCGTTTTATATGGTTACTTAGTTCAATAGGAGTGACACGGGCCTTCTTACCGCTTCAGTAACCAGTAACGGCTCTAGTACGTGAGCCCATTGTTTCTCAGATACCATCGCCAGTAGTTTTACCGCAGATACAGTGTCAATCGTTCTCCAGTGCTGCTGCACTATTCTGATCAGTTTATTGTTCTCTGTGTTGCAAGGTATTTTTCCTACCCAAACTTACATACTCGTATAGTTGAAATTATCTACAATTTTTTAATACATTTGACTATGCTTTACCACAGTGGGTTATGCAAATTACAACAAATCGTTAAGAAATAAGAATAATTTAAAATTTTAATAAAAAAATATAATATTTATAATAATACTAGCCGACAGGCCTTGCTTCTATACGGGGTGGTTCTCTAAGCTTACTCACCCTTCTCTCCTGGTTCTCCCTAAACCATCACATCAGTATATAAGCTCAGCCTGTTGCCGTTCTTCTAGATAACACTTTTTAACTATTCACATGCAAAAAATTTATAAAACAACACGTATAAACAATATAAAATAACAAAACGGTGGTATTGGCCCACCCGACTGCCCACGCACGTACTGTGGTATTGGTCCACCCACCCGCCCACACACTTATAGTGGTACTGGACCATATGCCCGCCAACACACGTATATTGGTATGGTTCACCCGCCCGCCCACACACCTACGGTGGTATTGGTCTACTCACTCGCCCGACCACACACGAACGGTGATATTGGTTCACCCGTCTGCCCACACACGTACGGTATTATTGGTCCACCCGCCTGCCCACACACGTACGGTGTTATTGGTCCACCCGCCTGCCCACACACGTACGGTGTTATTGGTTCACCCGCCTGCCCACAGACGTACGGTGTTATTGGTCCACCCGCCAGACCACACACTTATAGTGGTATTGGTTCACCCACCCGCCTGCCCACACACGTACGGTGTTATTGGTTCACCCGCCTGCCCACAGACGTACGGTGTTATTGGTCCACCCGCCTGCCCACACACGTACGGTGTTATTGGTCCAGACGCCTGCCCACATACGTACGGTGTTATTGGTCCACCCACCCGACCACACACTTATAGTGGTATTGGTTCACCCACCCGCCCACACACGTTCGGTGTTATTGGTTCACCCGCCCGCCCACACACGTACGGTGGTGTTTGTCCACCCACCATCTGACACACGTACGGTGGTATTGGTCCACCCGCCCGCCCACACACGAACGTTATATTGGTTCACTCGCCCACTCACACACGAACGGTATATTGGTTCACTCACCCGACCACACACGAACGGTGGTATTGGTCCACCCTCCCGCCTGCCCACACACGTATGGTGTTATTGGTTCACCCACCTGCCCACACACGTACGGTGTTATTGGTTCACCCGCCCACCCACACACGAACGGTATATTGGTTCACTCGCCCGCCCACACACGAACGGTGTTATTGGTCCACCCGCCCGCCCGCCTACACACGTATGGTGGTATTGGTTCACCCACCTACCCACACACGTACGGTGGTATTGGTCCACCCGCCCGCCCACACACGAACGGTATATTGGTTCACTCGCCCGCCCACACACGAACGGTGGTATTGGTCCACCCGCCCGCCCGCCCACACACGTATGGTGGTATTGGTTCACCCACCTGCCCACACACGTACGGTGGTATTGGTCCACCCACCCACCCACACACGAACGGTATATTGGTTCACCCGCCCGCCCACACACGAACGGTGGTATTGGTCTACGCGCCCACCCGCCCACACACGTATGGTGGTATTGGTTCACACACCTGCCCACACACGTACGGTGTTATTGGTCCACCCGCCCGCCCACACACGAACGGTATATTGGTTCACTCGCCCGCCCACACACGTATGGTGGTATTGGTCCACCCACATGCCCACACACGTATGGTGGTATTGGTACACCCGCCCTACCACACACGTACGGTGGTATTGGTCAACCCACCCTACCACACACGTACGGTGGTATTGGTTCACCCGCTCACACACACATACGGTGGTATGGTCCACCCGCCCGCCCATACACTTATGGTGGTATTGGTTCACCCACCTGCCCACACACATACGGTGGTATGGTCCACCCGCCCGCCCATACACTTATGGTGGTATTGGTCCACTCACCCGCCCACACACACACAGGTTACGTTGCTATTCCTTGGGGAAAAATACATAACTTCCTATTTTTAATGCCAAAGAGTGAATAGTGTATATTGCATAATGGACAAAGAGACATAAAGTACATTCGTTATTGTACTGTATAAATCAATCTTTCACTGTATACAACATTATGAGAGTTCTATAACTTCCTAATGCAAACATCATTATTAACATTCGAACAACTGTTCGCATTGTTTTAAGTTCTTTACAGTACTTACATTTGAACAGCTGATACTTTCGATTAATATAAATATCTTTCTCCGTGTTTTTCTTATGGCCAAAAACGTACTTAGAGACCTTCCCATCCCGTGCACTTCAGGACGTATTATTTATATATGGAGGATTTCTTTAAATTTCCTCCAAGACTAGTCTCCTATCTCAACTTACAAGCGGATTGTGGTATCCGTCCTGCCCAACATAAGCCAGACCCAGCCAGTTTGGTGTGGTTTGGATTTTTTTTAGATAAGTACCCTCTTCTCTACGAATTCAAATTTCTAGTAGCCAGAGGGTCATCCGTGATCGCAGTGGCTGCCACTAGAAGAAACATTCCTCCTTGTCTTTGACCACCTCCATACAAAATTTGATTAAATTTGGATCACACCAGTTTAAATACAATAAACACGAAATTTTACTTTCAAATTTACTTTCAATATCAACATGATGAGTCATCAAATCAAGCACGCTGGAAAGGACTTATGTATTTTTAATAAACAACTTATAATAATAGTAGCCTCTTGCTAGCCAGTAGTGATTAGCACTCCGACTTCAGTGCAGTAAGGCACGGGCTCAAATCGTGGAAGGTAAAAAAAAAAAAAAATGTTGCTAGATAGGTTTAGACCACTGTTCCATAGTGACATTGAATTACAAAGTTGAAAATGAAATGGAATGAAAACTGAATTTGTTGACATGCAAAAAAATGTGTACTATTATAACTCTTTTCTTATATCTCAATAATAATAAAAGAAAAAACACTTAATTATGTCGAAAATACAACAAGTTAACAAAAATAGACGTTTTTATTTTATCATTAAATACCTTTACTCTAAAATAATGAAACTATCATTTGTAACAACCATTATAACAGAAAAAACTAAAATTAGAACTAACTATACTGCATAGAAAAATTAAAAATAAAATATTACTATAGACAAATATATTTAGTAGTTATAAAAATATACTATCATAAAAATTTAGTAGTTACTTGTTGTGTTCACATTATTTCTATTTGTATTATTAACTTGAATTGTTTTTTCTTTCGCTACCCTGCATAACTGCAATATAACAAAAGAGCAAAGGGTCTCATTCAGGGGGCGTTGTCTTTTTAAAAACATTTATGAAGCTATCAGCTGTCTAGTACATTCTCTAGGTTAGGTGGTGGAAAGAAGATACTAGTCTAAGACTTCTAAAGCGTTGATCTGCTATAAACAATGATTTTTATTTCATTTAAGTGGCCATGTCTCATTAAGTTTTTAACAATATACTATGCGAAAGATTTGTGTGGAGAATTCATATTTACAAACTCCATTCAGCATGTAAATCCTACTTCTTACAATACACGTGTATTTTTTTTAGTGTCTAAATTTTATAAAAGACAATTTTAAAAACGAATAATAATACATTATTTATTCCAACAACATATAGCAACGCAATACAACGAAAATAACAATTATAGAACGTTAACAAAAGTAGAGAAAAATCTAAATACAAACTTAAGAAGCAATTTTACAAAAATATCACTGGAAAACGATGATTCAAATTTAACCTTAGGATCTTTTATTGGAGGAATCAAGTAGCATGAGGCTGAACTTGAAGGAGATTCTGAAAATGCCCGATCAGACGAAGATGAAGGAAACGTAGGAAAAAGAGCGAGATTAGCTTAAACTTATTTTTTATTTAAATTAATAAACTATTTTATTGATGAACAGTCAAAAATAAAATTTTATAAATTTTTAAACATACTTACTCAAATTGAATTGTTTTTGTTAAAAATAAATAATAAATGTTATATTTTTCTGAAAATTTTGAGGTTATGATAAAAAATTATTATTGCAAAAGATATTACATTTGCATGAGACATAAATTATTTTGATATTTCTTAATAGAATATCGCAAAAAATTCATCCCTTTTTATTCTTCATTATGTATTTTTTAAATATGTTTTTAAATAAATTAAATATCATTTCTATTTTTTTTTTTTTTTAGTAGTAGACTCGAATGCTGTATCAGCTTTTCAATTATTTTAAAATTTTAAACAAATTATCAACAATTATTGATAAATTGTTTATTGCAAAAGGTACTTTTCGTTTGTTTGTTTTTTATTTTTTTTTTATTTTAAAGCATGTTTTTGTATTGTAACCATTATTTTTTTATTTAACCAAAAAAATAGATGCTTAAACAGAACAGCAATAATAATGAGCCCTCGCAGAAGTCTGTACGATGACTTTCTTAAGGAATTTTTTTTGAAAAATGGTTCTTTTTTTGAAAAAAGTTAATATCTCGGAAATCTTTTTTTTTAACTAAAACAGTCGTGATGATTTGGTACATAATGAAATTTATTTCCAGAAAGTTTCATAAAAATCCAAGTACTTTTGCAAATAGAAAAATAAAAAACGAAAAAGTGAATTTTGCGTTTCCTCGGTGATTTTGAGGTTATGTTAAAAAATGTTTAGTACAAAAGTTGTATTTTTTTGTTATATACAACTGTTGTATTTAACATTGTTCGATAGAACATCAAATCTTGAAAGAAAAAAAACGTGGACATTGCATTTTTAACACCTTTTCATCCACCAGAATTATACCTATACATCTGCTGCAAGGCTCTATATTTGTTATACGTTTACTAAATGCACTTTTACAATATTCAATCATAACACTGCAGGTTATAATTTATAAATGGCCAAAATTGGATTAGCCTGGTATACAACATCTTGATGAAAACTCACTATAATCAGCTATTTAAAGGAATTATGATTTTGAGATATTATTTAGCAGATACATATAATAAACTAACCTAATTTAAATCCGACTGAGAATGGTAGTGAACAATTTAGGAACTACTCCGCGTCAACTAAAAATATATATATGAAAATAATCATCTTAAATTACGTATAGGATGGGTGGAAAACGTAAATAGGAGGCGTATTCAGTCGGGTGCAGGGTGAAGGATACGAATAGGATAGGCTACGTATCCTCATGTAGCCTATAAAGGATGGAGGACAACGATACATAGGCTACAACTCTTCTGAGTAGATACAGTGAAGTCAGTGAAATCAAAATTTAAAAAAAACCAAAATAACCTATATTTTTAATAATGTTATATTTCGATATATTTCGATTATTCTCCGTGACTTTTCATCATTTTTTTTATAATTGTTGTAGTTGTTTATGCTGAAAATATATTTGAAAACTACTTAAGTCTATGACTATCATTTTTAGAGACATCGCGGAAAACCTACTTTCACGGCAAAACAGCTACGGAGGCCATATGCACAATGATAATAGGAGAGATGACTATCCATAACAAACAAATTCGCATATATTTCCTCGGGAGGAACGGCAGGCAGGCCGTCCCGGATGCCTGACACCAGGTTTTAATGTAAATTATGAATTTTTGTTGAGTAAATAGACAATTAGAATGAGTTAGGTTGTGTTTTGTTAGGTAAGTAAGAACTGAATTTTTCGGACCGGAAAATTAATTTATTGAAAAATCAATCACATATTCGTGCTCTGCATAAAAATAAAAACTGAAAATTAACAATTTATAAAAAATATGGTTTTTATACTATCTGATAAAAAATTTGTTTTCTATTTTTCGTTAAAAACCGAGCTTTCCGTGACTGAAATCAAACTCCTCTATAGGCTCATATTTCACCAATCTTTCAACTAGAAATCGTATTTTCAGAAACGTTTAGAAAGTACATAATTACCAAGTATTTACCACTTAATGAGAGGTTAAGGATAGGCCTAGTAATAGTTAATTATATTTTGCAAAAAGTTAGTTCTTTACTTAGTATGATTATTTTCTATGCTGAAAAAAATAAAGAAATTCTCATAGTTTAGCAAGTTGCAGTGTTTTTGTGAGGACATGACTATCTGTTTACTTTATATGTTGATTCAAATATATTCTATTTCTAAATCCCGATCATTGAATTCAAATTAATCTGGAAATAAACATGATTACTGTACTCAGTGTAAACAAGGACTGTGAAACCAGGCTGCAAAAAAAGTTGTTACTTCGAAAACAAGCATAAAACTGACATAAAACCTAATGATCAACAACATAAACCCACGTATAGTCACGAACGGTGGGAACAGGTAGCAAAATATAAACAAAATAAACTACTCATAAAAGAGGTTTCTAATTGGATTCCAAGAGAAGAACTGAAAGGTCCTGGGAACGCCAATATCGGAAGAGGCGGTGCTGACCGGATGCTGTAGGTTGGGAGATCAGCAGATGAGCGGTATATAATCGGTGATGACCGCTTTGATCGCTTCTCTGATTGGTTTGCAATTAATTGATTTAACATTAGTGGCAAAATCCATTACACGAAAGCTTTGAGGAAGTTGTGGTCAACGTGTGCAATGGTCGAGATATCTTACGACTTAATGGGATTTGTGGTCAATATTGATGGATAATCGGTGGAAGTTACTGTCCTATTTATAGAATAGTACCTCACAATGAAATGTATGCAGAAGAATTCAAAAATAAATATAGATTTTTAAATTAGTTTGCGATCCAATTTGGCTTAAAAGTTTGCAAATTGTATTGCGAAGAAGTGTGATGTTAAAAGAATTTTAAATTCTCTTCTACAGTCAAACTAAATTGTGATCCGATTTATGTAAAGATTAACCTAAAAAGTGGCTTAATAGTGAGTAATGTTATAGACATCTTATATCCTTCTCTACTATATATTTATTGCTTAGTTTAGCTGCGGAGTTTGAACATAGAATATAGCCTAACTGTGACCGCAAAGGAGAGTTTCAAATATCTTCAAACTTGGCTTGTACATCAAAATATATAAGGACATTTAGAAAGTGTAACTTAGTTATGTGACGGTAGAGGATTTTGTTAACCTTTCCATTTATGATTTAATTGAGCGAAAAATGTTATGCTCTTGAAGAAGCCTAGATAAAATAACAAATGATCTGTATTTATAGTACAGTTGCGCAAGTAACTTAGGACGTCTGGTAAATCTTGATGCTAAGTGACTGTTGAGTACGATTCCAAAAACGTCTCAAAATACTATCGAGATTTGTAATTTTTAATTGATATAGGATATTTGTAAAGGTTATTGCTGAGTTTCCGGTAAAAAATTTTTACAAATTTTGTAAAATTTATCTGAATTTATAGTGCAGTTTAGCTAGAAAATTTGTTAATTTTGGAGCTAATACTAATTTTCTTACCAACATTCTAACTGGATGTGTGGCACAATTTGAACTTCTAATCTTCATATAAATAAAGTTATAGTTTAAGAATGTATAAGAAAGAAATCCTAAATTATATGTAATTTTCAAAGTAAAATTGAGTCCACTTTAGCTAGAGAGAATTCAAGGAGGTTTCGTGTGATGGTAGAGAATTAATATAATTTCCTTGATAGTACAATTGACTTCACTTCTGTATTTCAAGGAAATTTGTGGACTTTAGACTGAATAAATGTTTAAAAGGAACTTTAGTCTTCTTCTACAACTAAACTTGATTTGTGGTCAGGTGACTTACAAAATACACTTTTGAACTAGCAGGATTACTTTGGTTTAAAAAAGTTAATAGAAATAAGATGTTTTCCTAATGAAGTCAACACAAAATATACAGTAACTCTAGTGAAAATGTCATCATCTCGTTGATTACCTCTTAATTTCTTTTATCAATTGATTCATAACTTACTCTGGCTGGTAAGAATACCTATCAAGACTTACATTGGGACGGGTGGGTACCTCAAAATGTTCGAATGCCGTTAAGCGCGGTACGATGGAGGGGAAGGGAGTTTTGTGAAAAAAAAAACGTACGCATATTTTTGAACAGTTATGATACTAGTAATTACCTAATAATAGTATTTTCACTTTATGCTGAAATTTTATAAAATATGTATATTCACCCTCCCAACACAGTTGGCCCAAAATGACAGTTTTAAGCACAGAACAGAAAAGAACAAACCCAAATTTGTCTGGAGAAGTGTTTATTATTTGATGATTTTGAAAATATCCTTTAAAATAGTTAATTGAATGAATGTTACTCCATGTTAAACCAAATTTATTTTCATTTATAAACATATTTTATATAAAATTTGTAAAACATATGTTTACGGATAACACATTCTTTATTCTATATAAGAGGTCATAAAACCCGAAAATATATTTGTAAAAGTCTCGATTGTAATTGCAAGTTTTGCAAATGCATGAAGTTATTTCAAATTCAGCTGTTACAATCATCTCATTTACTTGATAATTTCTCATCCTGTGGCCTCGAGTGATGTAAATTTACCGTTCACTTTAAATTACGACGCTATTGCCGAATATAATGAGATTCGTTTTTAAAACATGCAGCTGAGAGAAAACAGAATTTTGAGTCTAAAGTACCAACTTTCACAGAGAAAAGGTAAATGTACGTGCCATTACATTGCTTTGTTTATTTCCTTTTTGTGCATTTTATTATCCCCTACCATTCTTTTTAACGATCTTCATCTGCATTTTTACATTTTCTCTTGCCTATTTCTTATTTCCTCTAAACTTATGTTGGGTTGTATGGTTTTTCTTGAAATTTTGTACACCGTTGCGTTTATATATCACTGTTTTTAATGTAATGTAAAATTAAAGTTTATTTCGTCATATATAATGAGCTATATAACTTATATTTATCAGGGGGGATCATAGATACCCCTGATTTCTTCGTATTTTTAATTTATTCCTTTTTTACCTTGAATCTAGCCCATTAAATTTTAGAACTTTTCCGTTAATTCACTACCACTACTTTTCCGTAACTTCTTTACCACTACTTTTTTTATCGCAATTATGGTTAGGTTAAGTTAGGTCAGGTTAGGTTAGGAAGCTACTAAAGTTGATCACAAACTGGGGAATCCAATGATTGACTTACCACCGATTGCGCTCTCCTGTGTAAGTTCTTGGAAAGTGCTAAGTTAAGGCCAGTGATATCGGATTTTTAACGGATAAGGAATACCACAGTGGACGTAAAAATTATTGGGGAAAAGTTTTTAGAGTAATACAATATTTATCAAGCAGCAGTTAATTAACGGGAAAAAAGTAGTGTTAGTGAATTAACGGAAAACATCCTTAATTTTCACTGATTTCACTTAAAGTCCTCTGATCTTGTAACATTCTTTCTCACCAAATTAAAATACCTCTGATCAATTGGTTGCATAATCTCTAATTCCTTCGACAAATGACGGTACTTTACTCGTTGAATAAGATCACGCACATACTTTAGCCAATGTAAACTATGAAATGAAATGAATGAAATGAAATACGACTTTATTTAACCAGGCGAAGTTGGGACTAGAAAGTCCCTTCTTCCACTTAACCTGAAACTAGCTAGTTAAGTTAAAAAATAAAAAAAATCATAAGCTGATAGGAAACTTCTCTTATGACATGTTTATGGTCCCCATCTACCACACAACAAATATCTTGACCGGCACTCCCAGGCATACAAAATTACTGATCCACTTAACTATTCGTCGACATGCGACTGGTTGGGGCCGTTTTACCATCAATATGCTTTAGATTATACCTACCATTTTGTCTTTGGCACAATATGCCTATCTAGAAACAGCCCGTTACTTGTCATTTTATCTTTGTCTAAACGTGAGTCAATCTCTGTTTGAACTATCCACAGAGAAATTCCAAGGGTCCTGAAAATGAACCTGGGCTTGTACGTCTTTTACGTGTTATCGTAACATAAATCCTCGGTATCATAAAAGTCAGCTGTGTTTTAAATTGGCGGACATTGGCCGCACTCGACAATCGTGCAGTTTCTCCACTAGATATCAACTCGCAGTATTCCCGGCCCACCAGTACACTTCGCCCACTGGGCTGTCGGGATAAAAAACTGCCGAATCGCTAGTCCGAGTGTGTGGGCTTGACCCTTGGGGCCCCATTACAACGACAACTGTATTGAGCAAACATATTCATCGCTTATATTTTATCAGAATTATTCATCTTTACATGAGGTTTTCCATACATTTTTTCCGTTACATATGTATTTACGTTAGATATTTCGTTTATGAGATTTTGCTTTTGTGAGTGCTTTCAGTTAACTTTTCTAAAATCATCAGCTTGTTTTGGCATGATACATACGTGATTTGTATAAACGTTTCAAATTTATTTGTGGCAAAAGGTTATAATTTTTGTTGTTTAGCTGTTGGCTAAACTTTTGAGTATGTGGTTCTATTGGCCAAAATCTCATCCTCAATTTCTCAATAAATGATTTAACACATTTTACATGATTTTGCTATGAAAAAACTTCAAAATTCTACTTAATTATGTCACAGTGTAATATCGTTAAAGATATATTGAATAAGGTATACGCAGACTTATCATTGATATCCCACATCAAGTCAGATATAAAGACAATCTGAATGTGTATAAACGTCACGTAACTGTGCCCAGTAGATCTATAACGAGAGGTAAAAACCCTATCCTTGCAGGACTTTTGAAAGTCTGTTATTTTTATATAGCATATCGGTAGGCAATCTTTTGGGACCTTATTTAAATTAAATGTTTGAAAATCTACTTAACTGTGTATAATCCTATTTTCATCGTTTATACTTACTATAATTTAACTTTCTTTGTTAAACATTTGAGAAAGGTGATTTATTTTCATCATCATTCACGTACGTCCCAATTAGACCTGGTGAAGTAGGCCTACAGTCAGTCATGTTTTGATACTTGACATTTCTTTGTTCCCTAATTTGATACATTTTTTTCAGAATAAGCTTCATTTATTTCACTAGAGCAAATTGTTCAATTACCTTTTCTTATCACCCTCTGCCCAACCTTTCGATAAAACATCATTCTCCTGTTTATCTTTAAAAACATTAATGTTGGTTATCCCTGCTGATTTTATCTAGTCTTTAATTTGTTTCTGTTCTGAACATACTTCTATTTTCATACAATTTTAACCTTAGTTTTCTTATAGCAGAATGTATGTCATTGTATTCTTCTATTTCCTTACTGCTCCCATAAAGAAGAAAGAAACAAATTGCGCGTCCAATATTACGCTAAATGTGTGTGGTGAGTTATTTCTCCACTTTTCCATACGATGGCAGGGCCAACACCTTGTCAGTTCCTCCTTCATTACCCCCAACTGCTCAAGGATTAATTACTCATCAGTTGTAATCTACTAATAACTGCCACCGAGGCATTCGCTGCGGCCTTAAGAAAGCGACCTCTGCAAATTGTTCTCTGTTCTGCTCCTAAGAATCTAAGATTTAAAAGATCTACAATTGTCTGACAATCCTTTTAAATTATTTTCTTTAATTTTTTTAAAAAATTTAAAAATTTGTTCTATGTCGACCTTTCCATTAAGGTTTTTACAATTATTGTGTTTCTTTATTTAGGAAGTGCTTAAGATTTAACATTTCTAAACGTTTTCTGGCTAAACAACAGTTACTATTCTTCAATTGGTAGTTGGAGAAGATTAATTTCTTCGTCTCCCCTCGCAATTTGCTGCGGTAGCAGATGTTTCTCATGTGATTACAAGTGATGTATGAAGAGTAGGACTCAGCATGTGTCCTTGGGGCGTCCCATGGCACACAGCGATTAGTCATATTTGATACGCTGAGGATATCTTCATTGGTGTCCTAGTCAGAGGCACGCCACTCCTGGGCCGTCGTTGGTGTCGTTCTCGAGAAAAACCCAAACAAAAGAGGTGCATTGAATAAACATCTTGAATCAATTTTTATAGTTCGAAAATATATTTTGTGGCAACTGTGCCAATGTATTTTGTACATCAGTGATAAATCTTAAATCAAAATATAATTTCTTTAACCAATAATTAATTATATTTACATACAAATAGCCAATCAAATACTCTTGAATATAATATGTTTACCTATTTTTAATCGATATGAAATTGAAATGTTATTATTGATTCAATAAATTACATTAAATTAACTTAATGCGTATTAATGCAAATTGTATAATATGTTTTCAAAAAAAAAATAGTTAAATTTTTATTATTATTCAGTTAATTTAATAGGATTAAAGGTAATACAGTCGATAACTTCATTAATCCTGTAACGGAAATATACATCAATCAATATTTTAGGTGTATTATAATAATGAAAATAATTATTCCTTTATTGCATGAACAATATAGAAACAATGTATTGCAAACGTCAACACTAAAATAGATTAACTTAAGGCCTTAATTTAGTAAATCTTCAATTGATAACTAATTGTATTAAATCGTATTTAGTCACATTCAATCTCTAATATTACTGAATGCGTGAAATCAGCAATCTAGATACAATAAACAAAAGGCATGGAAAGACGTTCAAAGCCAATAGCCACTCTCTCCCTGGGATGACATCTTTCAGCTCATATTGCTGGAATCATTGCTAGCTACATTTATCACCACGTCAGCCCCATGAACCAATCTAGATACAATAAACGGTAGGTAGAGAAGTACGTCCAAAACCAATATCCACTCTCTGCCTAGAATGACATCTTCCAGCAATCTCATATTACTGGAATCATTGCTACATTTATCACCACGTCGGCCCCATGAACCAATCTAGATAGGCCCTACAATAAACGATAGGTAGAGAAGTACGTCCAAAACCAATAGCCACTCTCTCCCTGGGATGACATCTTTCAGCTCATATTGCTGGAATCATTGCTACATTTATCACCACGTCGGCCCCATGAACCAATCTAGATACAATAAACGGTAAGTAGAGAAGTACGTCCAAAACCAATATCCACTCTCTGCCTAGAATGACATCTTTCAGCAATCTCCTATCGCTGGAATCATCGCTTCAAGTAAATGACTCAGTAGTTTACATCCACTAGCTATAATGTTTATAAGGACTGGAGTAATGGGTAAGGAAGTAACAACCTCAATTGCAACTTGAGAAACACCCTGATCGGATTCCTCTCAAAGTACTAGCTGAGTGATTACCGCTACTATATCAACTTGAGAAACACCCTGATTGGATTCCTCACAAAGTACTTGCTGAGTGATTACCGCTACTACATCAACTTGAGAAACACCCTGATCGGATTGCTCACAAAGTACTTGCTGAGTGATTACCGCTACTATATCAACTTGAGAAACACCCTGATCGGATTGCTCACAAAGTACTAGCTGAGTGATTACCGCTACTATATCAACTTGAGAAACACCCTGATTGGATTCCTCACAAAGTACTTGCTGAGTGATTACCGCTACTATATCAACTTGAGAAACACCCTGATCGGATTGCTCACAAAGTACTAGCTGAGTGATTACCACTACTATATCAACTTGAGAAACACCCTGATTGGATTCCTCACAAAGTACTTGCTGAGTGATTACCGCTACTATATCAACTTGAGAAACACCCTGATTGGATTCCTCACAAAGTACTTGCTGAGTGATTACCGCTACTATATCAACTTGAGAAACACCCTGATCGGATTCCTCACAAAGTACTTGCTGAGTGATTACCGCTACTATATCAACTTGAGAAACACCCTGATCGGATTCCTCACAAAGTACTTGCTGAGTGATTACCGCTACTATATCAACTTGAGAAACACCCTGATCGGATTGCTCACAAAGTACTTGCTGAGTGATTACCGCTACTATATCAACTTGAGAAACACCCTGATCGGATTCCTCACAAAGTACTTGCTGAGTGATTACCGCTACTATATCAACTTGAGAAACACCCTGATCGGATTCCTCACAAAGTACTTGCTGAGTGATTACCGCTACTATATCAACTTGAGAAACACCCTGATCGGATTGCTCACAAAGTACTTGCTGAGTGATTACCGCTACTATATCAACTTGAGAAACACCCTGATCGGATTGCTCACAAAGTACTTGCTGAGTGATTACCGCTACTATATCAACTTGAGAAACACCCTGATCGGATTGCTCACAAAGTACTTGCTGAGTGATTACCGCTACTATATCGCATTTCGCATTTCAGTTGCACGTTGCAACACAAACCTTCCATAAGCAATGTAAATAAATCAAAGCTTCGTTCGCTTGTTGGGTGCCATGGTATGACTCATAATCGATTTTCAATATACTTATGTTCTTGCCAATGACAACCGAAGACTAGTATAAACAGTTACAAGTACCTGCAAGTTTATTTTTTACTTGAAGTTATTGTCAGTGAGAACAGAAATGTATTAAAAAATTAAAGACATTATCTGAAATAGACAATGTAACTTAAATATCGATACAAACCAAATACAGTAAACAAATTTAAAATTTTTGAATTGTTCAAACTAATCGCTCAATTGGATAACAGTCAAAATAGTTAATAGTCAGATAATTTGTTAATTTCTCTAATACTTAATGTAAATACACGAAAATGTTCTTATCAACTGCTTCTCTTTTCAAAAATTATGATCAATCTTGTTAAAAACGGAAAGATTACGTTCAAATTCAGCCTTCGAATTTCTTTCATACTATGATGACTTAAATTTTACTTAAGTCATTAAATGATGACGCATGATTGACTTAAATATTAGTACAATTTTTCATGGAAATTCGTTATGAGTCGTTTAAAACTCAGTAAGAAAAATCACGAGTCTGTTTCAAATATATATTACAAATTTTGAAACAGACTCGTGATTTATCTATATAGATATAGAAGTGAAACAGTTGAGATTGACTTGCATTTATAAATCCAAACCTAAATCCGTAACTTCAAGTATTGTTACGACAATTAATTACAAGTAAAGAGTAATTCTAACGGTTGTTGAGAGTAACGGTGCTGAAACTGTTGATCCACATCAAGGGATCTGTTCACTTCTTGCATCGATTGCATCAATACGAATCTTCATTCAACAGCAAATCCTGATGTATAACTAGTACTTAGAACTAAATGTATAACTAATAATTATGAACATAATTAGCATGATAGGAACTTTAAAATTTTAACCAAACAATTCATTTTGGGCCTTTTAAGAATAAAATAAGAATAATTGCCAGTTGTGTGTGGATGGTGTTCATGATTCCACCATAAATAAAATGAACTTGAAACGCCCTTTAAGGGAAGCCACTTATTTAGATAAGCAAACGCTTCTTCTCCATTCGATGTCTTTGGAATTATTTAGAATAATCGTCTGTTTACTTAATTGCGTAATTAATTTAATAAATGGCCCGAGCTCAAACTGTTGATCGGCTCTAAAGTCACTCCAATATTTTAAAACTGTAAAAAATTGTCTTTCACAGCAATTATCATTATTTTTTTTTTTAAACAAATGTATACTCCTTTCGATAGTCCACTGTCATATGAGATGTTTACGTTCTTAGTTTTTTTCTGCGTGTTTTTCTGTCATGTGACTTGTTGGTGTGAGTATTGATTAAAACTGTAATGAGTTTAAAACTAAATTGTACAAATTGATAAAATGTTGGCCCTTTTATGGAGAATACACAATAAATTGTACAATTGAACAGTTAGGTAGCATCAGCTGATCCAGAACCTGCTGATCTGACAATTCCAATCTACATAAATGTTGTTCCTAGCAAATTAAAAATTTAATTTTGCATATAAGCTGTATCTCTTTACTTTTGGGGGCTACAGCAAAATAGACTTTGGGTGATCTAGTAAAAAGATATTTGGAACAACGCAATTCTTTCTCCATATCCTACACGTATCGGAGAAAGTAAAAAATGATAAAGCAAAAAAGTCTTACCAGAATTATTTTAAAATAATTTTCTTTTTCTTTTATGTTTATTTCACGTAGAACCTAATCCTTTGCCATGCAGAAGGTCAAACATATTTAATACTAGAATTTTTCTTGAAGAGCTTCTCGTATAAATGGAGTTCCCACATTGAACAATGTATGTGATTTTTAAGGTCAAATTAAATATTCTTTTACCAATGAGTAAGAAAAACATGAAATAAAGAATAATTAGAAAATCCTACAGCCTCTTTAACTGGATTGGTCAGTAAGACCACAGGTGTTGTAGTAGTCTTGTCTGGTAAGCCAAGAATATATCATCAAAGACTGGCTTCAGTTTGTAAACCCATAAGAACTGCGGTAATCATCTCTGCTAAGATATGATTTCAATATTTAAGATTGAATTCAACTAATAAATCCATAGGAGCTGCAGTAATTATGTCTGGTAAGATAGGACTTCAATATTAAGACTGTATGTTTAAAAAGATCGAGATTGCTGTAGTAGTCCTTAACTGTACATGGTACTCACAAAGAATGAAGGTGCTTCGCAGGGTTCAAGGTTTTATAGATAATGTTAAGAAAGGTGTCTCATTTTAAAACACTGTATTCTTCAACCTTACCCACTATGACAGCATAATTTATAAATTCGTCAATAAATGTCAATTTAAATTAAATACAATTGTTTACAAATATTAGAACTCCTAGTTTAAAAGAGCAAGATATGTCAAGAAAGCAAGAGGAAGTGTTGTTACAGTTAAAATAAGACTACACTGCAAAATTGTCCTAAATAAAATCTGAATATTAATTTAACCCTATTTAATTTCAATATAAATCAAAATCAAAAATCAAAATATATTTATTTTGTAGTGGACAATACAATTGTATTACAATGGTCATGTATAAAGAATTAATGGTATAACAATTAAAGTTAGGTTATTATAGCTTAAATTAAATTTCTATTAATTAATAATATTTGTTTACATATTTGTCATTAATAAAACCTATTGTTCCATTAGAAATTCCTCAACAGTGTAAAAAGCTCCACTTAACAAGAAGTGCTGCAGGGAAGATTTAAATTGCTTTTCGCATATTTGCTGTTTTATATGGTTAGGCAGTCTATTAAACAACTTAGGGCCTATATTCTGGGGAAGTGAAGCTGTCAACTCCAATCTATGAGATGACTGTCTGTGTTGATTACAAAATTTTGTACTATAGTTATGTATATTTGAACCGGTCTGAAATTTTGAAATTTTAAATTTGTAAAATATGATCATTTCATATATGTACAGAGATGATAATGTTAATATTTTAAATGATTTAAAGATTTCTTTACAAGAAGTTCTTCTATTTACACCAGCCATTACGCGGATTGCCCTTTTTTGCAAACGGAACACTCGTATTAATGCAGTATGGGACGCAGAGCCCCAGAGAATAATTCCATATATCAATCTTGATTCTATGAGTGCCATATAAATTAGTTTCATAATGAAAAATTACCATAATTAGAAAATCTATTTAGCAAAAATAATTGTGACGATAATTTTGAACAAATACTGTCTATGTGTGAGGTCCACGTAAAGTGTTGGTCAAACGTTAGGCCAAGGTATTTCGTTTCAGTTTGGAATGGAAGCTCAAATTCATTCATAATAATCAACGGATTGGTATCAATAATTCTATAGTTTTTAAAATGTATGCAACTGGTTTTAGCTGGATTTACGTGTAGATTATTAATATTTAGGTATTGGAATAAATTAGTGAGTTGAAGATGACTATCTATTTCTAAATCGGCGAGAGTGTTGTTTTTGATGAGTATAGCCACATCATCAGCATACATTGTTACATTTAAATTGTTCACTGATTTTGTTATACTGTTTGTATATAAGACGAATATAATGGGACCTAGGACAGTGCCTTGAGGAATACCGAAATTGATTTCTATATCACTTGAACGCGCGTCTTTTAATTGAACACTTTGAGTCCTTGACATTAAAAATGATTTGATCCAGTCTAAGGGTATTCCACGTATCCCCAGATTGTAAAGTCTATCGAAAAGTATTTCATGATCGAGACAATCAAATGCCTTCTGCAAATCTAAAAAAACACCTACAACTTTACATTTCTTATCCAAGGCTATAATAGCTTTAGAAATAAAATTAACCATGGCATCTGTTGTATTTTTCCCCTGTACAAATCCGAATTGTTCTTTACATATTAAGTCATGTTCAGACAAAAAATTTAACAATCTACGCGCAAAAACATGCTCATAAATCTTTGAAAATGTCGAAACGTTTGCAATTGGTCGCCATTTTTCCGAGGAATCACTCTTTCCACTTTTAAATATTGGACGGATTATTGTCTGCTTCAGTTCCTGTGGAAATAAGCCTTCAGAAAATGATAAATTAATTAAATCTGAAAGAGGTTTACAAATGTTGCTTGCACAATGGCGAATAACCCTGTGAGTTATGCCATCGTATCCGGCCGAGTTATTATTTTTTAAATTCATAATAATGTTATAAATTTCTACTGGATCTGTCGGGTTTAAACTGAATGTATTTGGACTATGTACATCATTCATTGTTTGTAGCATGGGTTCTGTTATCAGTGCTTGTTTTTCTTTACCTAGATTTGCAAAGTAATTGTTGAAACACTCTGGGCTTGGCATATCAGAAGGGAACTGAACCGTTTTGCTTTTCCTGTCTGTGTCTATTAACCTCCACGCATCTTTTGACAGGTTGTTACTCATACTCAGTCGTTTGTATAAGTATCGTGCCTTAGCTACTTTTATGATCTTCCTATATATTCTTTTATATGTTTTATAATAATTTATGAATTCTGTAGATTTATTTTGTCTTTTTTGCATGTCTAATTCTTTGAGCTTCTGTGATGAGACGCGGATGCCTATTGTTACCCAAGATTTTATATTAGTTTTATTCCCTATTCTCCCCTTTTTTAACGGACAAGTTAGTGACAAATTATAGTTGAAGACATTTAAAAATCTTTCAAATTGTTTTTCGGAATGTAAGCTCTCTTGATGTATATTCCATGTTTCCTTAGATAATATACTATTTAAAGAGTTTAGATTATTTTTGCAAGTATTACGTAGAGTGAAACTGTTTTGGTTGCTATTACGTGTGTTGAGAGTGCGATTGTTTAATCTGAAATTTATTATTTGCCCAAAATGATATGATAATCCCGTACCAATTACTTCAACCTGCAACATCTCTTTATCACCATTTGAAATTACATGATCAATCAACGTGGATGAGGAGCTTGTAACTCTTGTAGGTGAGTCAACATATTGGATTACATTGAATTCATTCATTAAATCTTTCAATCTTTTTGTAACACAGCTATCTTTTAACCAATCTATGTTCAAATCACCAATAATTAAACAATATTTATTTTTATTAGAAATATGTTTTGATAAAAGATTATACATATTCTCAAAAAAAGAATTGACATTCAAATAGCATGGTGGTCTATATACACCAATTAAAATTAAATTGTTTCCCTCTTTATTGCATATTTCAACTCCTGCTGTTTCTAATATCATTTCCTGACAGAAGCAATTTACATTCAATTTATTCAAAAATAAGTTACCCTTTGCAAGAACAAATACACCTCCACTACCTTTATGGTTAAGCCTAGAAAAATCACAAATTACTTCGTATTCATGAAAGTTAATACTATGTAACTCAGCCTTCTTTAGGCCGTGTTCGCTTATTACAACAATATCAGGTTGTTCTTGCTGCAGAAATATATGAAGTAAATCAATTTTGTCCCTGATATATTGAATATTAAGATGAAATATTTTTATAATATTAGTTTTTTGTCTTTATTTTCTTCATTATTTGACTGAATTAAATTGTGATTTTTCATGCTAGCAGATAATCTTCCTTTGTTATTTATTGTTCGTTTAAAACCGGTGCCTTTACTTTATTAACAATTAAATGACACAGCTTATCCTTTCCCCATTTGTTTAGGTGAATACCTTTATAAGTATACTTGTTTACATGCATATTAGATAATGATACTAGTTTTATGTGGTCATATTTTAAAGATTCTATTATAAGATTTATATTAATCTGTCTAATTTTATTGTTTAAGTCGGGTCTGTCGTATCTAAGAGGGATGGTACAAAGTATTACATTAGTGTGTTTTGTTTTGCTTGCTATTTCTCTTACACAATGTTGTACCTCAAATTTATTTGTATTACTTATATTATTTGTACCTCCCAATATCACTAAATGATCGTTGCTACCTAGTTTGGAAGCCTCGTATTCTAAGCCACTCGTCACTATCTCTAAAGTAGCATTAGGCTTTACAACACTAGTAACTAAATTTTTACAGCCCAGCTTTTCCTGTAACGAGTGGCGTAGATCACGGCCATGGCTATCTGTTAATAGAATAACTTTTTTTGATACTAATTTGTTTTCTACTTTGTTGTTTTTCTTAATCAAATCAATTGTATTGTAAATTTTGTTGATTGAAAAAGCTTGCATGAAACAGCGGTCATCGTGGATTGGTAATTTATTTATAATTAGAGAGCAAACTATATCTATAAAATTTATCATGTAAGCACCCCACACTCAACATTTGATTTCTGATGGCAACATTTGAGTCGCACCACACTGACACAGGGGTCTCCGCTAAGTCGAGCTGCCAACTGCTCCGCATGGTTGTTGTTTAAGGGTTCAAGGCTGTCTAGGTGGTAGTATGTATCCGTGTCCTTGGTGTATATCAGCAATGACCAGTGTGCGCCGCCCTCCTGGCTGTCGTCACTGCGGTCATTCACCGGCGCCAGTACATAGTCGTAGGTGTCAAATAAAAGGTCTTTAAGTAACTGTTTCATTTCTTCAACCTTATCATTCCTCTTAAGAAGGTGGCTCACTGAGGGCTCCAATACAAGAGTGTTTGCTGGGACCTTTATTTGGTTCATGTTTAGTTGTATGTCTTCATCTGGGAGCTGATACCATATTGTTGCGTCATTGCGAGTATTTTTTATTTCATCTTTTAATTGTCTTACGAACTCGTTGTGAGACAGTCCTTGTCGAAGGGTTCTTCTCGCTCTCTGATCATTGGTGACAACGACAACTGTGGCACCTGTTATTTTGTGAAATTGATTGATATTTACAGCAAATTGTTCGAGTTCAACATGATCTCGAACGCAACCCATTGGCGAACATACTAAAGTCCTTAACCCTTTCTTTTTAAATTCTTGTGTAAAGTCTTCGAAGGCTAAATTGTACTCTTCCTTAGATGGTTTTCCATTATATTCCGCTTTGGTTATCAAACTATATACAGCCGCACCACCGTCTATTTGTTGGTATGCTAATAATTTAGTTAGGCAATCTTTAGCTTTAGGTTTACCAAACCCATCCCTAAACTTTGTAGCTACACCAGCAGTCATTTGTCTGTGATGGTGGAAATCACCGGAAATTGCATGAGCAAATGCTATGGATGTGTTGTTTTTTAAGTCTTGGGTGACGTCACCCATATCAGCTTCTATTATACGGATGCCTTTGAGTGTACTAAAGTCGAATTTTCCATTTTGAGATGTGTTATTTGATGTTTTCTTCTTCATTTGGTCTTTTTTTAAATTAATGTTTGTTGTGTGTTCATTTATTACAATTTTGTTTAAGCTTATTTCTTCTGTTTGTGATGAAGTTGTACATTTTTCCGGGCCTATATTGGTATTTAGCTCGATTAATTGCTTTTCTAATGTTATTATCTTGTCGGTTAATGCTTTTTTTATGTATTCTAGCTCAGCTACTTTCTGTCTTAAATATGAGTTTTCTTCCTCAAGTTTCGAGAATGTTGGCGTGGAAGGGGTTAATGTAATGTATGGTGACAATAGCTCTGTCAGTGACGGTGTCTGGGTTTCCAATGATGGTATAGTCTCGGGTGTGAGTACCACAGGTGATGAGCAATCATTCTGTGATGTACTTAGGCATTGGGAACCAGTAGGTGTATGAGTTTTCCCAGTTTCAGGAGTTACTACATCCAAGCGCCTATTGATGTGTGTTGAAGGTGGTGTGAGGGCTCTCATTGTAACAGGATGCGGCCCACTATGTAATTGGTTAGCAATATAAATAGCCTTTTTTCCTTGATCTGTTCTTATGGATGCTTTACACGTTTTCCCAAGGCATCTCCAGACTATGTCACCATTTTTTACTGAGTATGATTCACGGTATTTATTACTGTTATACAAAATCATATCTTTACCATTCTTCACATTTTCCAAAACAAAAGACATTATTGATTATATGAGAATATTTCACTTAGAAATATGAAACAATTTAAAATTAAATAATTTGTATTTATACTATTAAAATTATAATTATTATTTACATTTAAATGAATTACATGGGCAAAAAAGACAATTGCCGTAAGGCGGATTCGAACTGATTATCTTCTGAGTTCTGAGCAGAGGCGATATCGGTTTCTCTTCGTCAACTGATAAGAATTGGAGTCAGTATTGTCAATCAATAGTTGTGGCGCTAACAGTATAACAACGAGGGAGTACTGCAGATATTCAAGTCTAACCTTGAAACTAACTGTGTCTAAATTATCTGCAGTACTTACGTAATAAAATGAAATTCGCCAACATTAAAGATGCGGAATATTATTAGTTAATAACTGAGGGTCACTACACTATTGAATACGTTAAAAACACAAATAAACTACTTTAATCAATAATAAAACTTAGGAGCGCGACATCGACCGTGTTTACAGGTAGAGCCAGGCCTACCAACATCATGTTTAATTTTGAAATTCCCTGATTAGAACTACCAAGGTTGGCTAACATTGCAGTTGGTCTTCTTGTTAAACATAAATGAAAATTGTAAATAATAACTAAACAAACTAAGGTATGAGCTACAAAAAATAAGGATTTGAAAAATGTCCAAAAATATAATTTGTTGTTAAGCCTATATGGCAGCTTACCTTTCGCAAGTTAAAAGAGTATAGGATCACGTACAAATTTTCCATCCTTGAAGTCATTTTGTTGAACGGAAAGAAATCTGAAAAAGTTAACCGAAGAATTCAACTTTTAAAGAGCAAAATGAAAATGCTGTGGTTTTTAAATCTTGATACTTTAATTAAAATAAAGTTAGTTAAATAATGTATGAACACATAATGAAATAGTCAAACATCATTCATGTCGAAAATATACTTATTCCCTTTCTGATTACATTTAATATTTATATTTATACCATCAAAATGTCACAAACATTTTCTAAATCACTTAAATTATTGTGTGGTGCTTGACAATTCCTTAACAGTACTGCAAGGTAAAACAGGTGAGATAAATACCAATAATTTCTTGACCAACGTATTCTACTGCGGCTCTTCTTTCTTCTCCGATGTGACTTGATTTACTCTTTAAAACGGTACGAATGAGTACAAAAGGTGGCCATAGAAGGAAACATAGCTACTAAACATTCCTAGGCGGTGAGGCCAGAGGAGCTACGGGCAAGGTTGACGACAGGACGCCATGGGCAGGAGAATGTCTACAGGGAATCCTTTTACAGAAAGTGGATACGCCAGAAGACAAATAACAGGTCGTCGGTGGAATGTACACACACTTAGTGGGCTTTTGGCCTTTGTTTTCGAGAAGATATCCATTCATAAAGTACAATAAAACACTTTGAAATTAATGGTCTCCACGTTGAAATTGGTCTGTAACATCTATAAGTTTCATCCAAAGGTCGAAATATTCAAATTTCATACCATCCTCGTTACTGTCTTATCATGTTTCTTGTTTTTACTTTCTCACTTCTTACGCAAGTGAAAGATAGTGACAAGGCTTTCCTTGTCACTATCTTTTTTTAAAGATATTTAGAAACTTTTTTATGTCCCATATGGTTATACTATGAACAACTTGACTATTCAGTAAACTCTTTGGTTATACATTTAAACATACTACACCTATTAACTAAGATATTGCCCTAGATAAAATCTCTATGATGATATTCCCCATTTAAATATAAAGATTATTCTTTGAAGTAAATTTGTACTATCTTTTTCGTTATTTTACAATTTGTAAGTTCTCTTCTCTCTAAATACCTATGGATTTATTTGTAAATCTTAGAGTGTACTATGTTCTTAAAATTGTCTAATTAGTTTGAACACATTTATCATATTTATCGCCTCCTTATATGATTTATGATCATATAAACTTAATTATGTTTTTATAAGTAAGCAGGATCTTCAAACAGGGGATGTGACGTACTCTTCAGTGTGCTTCCTCTTCCTCAAATTTTTTTTCTTAGAATTTGACTGTGGTGCTATACTTTATTTCTTTCTTCATCACTTCACCTGCGTTTTATTATTATTATTTTTTTTTATTTACTATATGACGTATTCTTACAATTGATAAGACACAATTAACATCTATATTAAATAATAAGGCACATTTTGTCGGAAGTGTCAGTACTAAAGCAACTACTATCCAATGTGCTTGCTTAAGAAGAAAATTATGAATTCAGGGTAACAATATACTGTTTATCTTCACCAAGAACAGTTTGTTTAGAGTTGATGGATGTATAGCTAAACAAAAATCGAACATGACTTATTATAACCATGAGTGCGAAGGAATTTCTTAGTTGTTTTCTTGGTTTTCTTGGTCGTTCAAGAGGTGATTGTTCTTTGGATTACTTATTGGGCTGGAGAAAACGTCATCTTACGGTATTGGCACAAAGGCGATCGGTCACATTGTTGACAATAGCAGACAAGTTGTTGAAGTACGCGGACGATCCCGGCACGCTGTCATGCCAGCACGACACGCTGCAGTCGCCCTTCCATCGCGACGATTTGTGGGCCTCGGTACACAATACCTCTTTGTTTTGTGCCCATTTTACTGAGATAAATTCAGTAACTTTCCCAGACCACCTGTTTCTTGTGAGTCCTAGTCCTAGATAGACACGGAATCCATCGGAGATGCGAGTTCAGCTCTTCACTGGAGTCTTGGGGTTCGTTCAATTTATGGCCACTCCATTGGTAGAAGGCAGATTCCAAGCATCGTTGTTGCATTCTGTTTTGTTTAATATTTGTTTTTGTTTCGAAAAAACAAGAGCATTTTTTATTTGTGTTGTGGTTCTTTATAGGCTGTAAACAACTGCCGTAAATTACTTGTTTGTTTATAGTGAAATTTTGTCGTAAAAATGTTTCATGTTCGGAAACTCTGCAAAGGCCCACTCATAGCAAACATTTGTTAGACTTGTTAGACAAACATGATAAATCACCACAAAATTTACAAACATTCTTAAAGAATGTTCGGGAATATTCCTCAGCAAATGTTTCTTATAAAACACATTATATTTAAGGTAATCTATTTCCAGATTATAGTAGGTGAGGTGAGGATTATGAGTAATTTTATTTCAAACAACGTGTGTTCAAAATCATTATGGGATTCCTTGTATTGATGCTGCCTACTTTCAAGATGGTGGCAAGGCGAGCTATGAATATAGTGTGTATGGTTTTCGAAGTGATTTGGTGGTCTGTTTATACTTTACAAAGATTTCGAATGGGAATTTAAATTTCTAGTGAATATGATATAACCTGCAGTTTCCAAATAAATATATTGATTTTCATGAAACTATTGGAATCCAGGATCAGCTGGCTTTAAAGTTTAGAGTTTTAGCCACATGGCAATTGTTTCATTTGTTCATATATTAATTCAACATTCTGATGCAAATTATCAGGTAAAATATTACTCAAAGAGTCCACGATTGAGAACTGTTTTTCAATAAAATGATACACTCCTAATAAATGGCAAATATGTAATTTCAATTATGTACAACTACAGTTGACATTTTAATCAATCTCTCTGCGTCTTTGGGTGTAAAACACGTAGTTTTCAGAAACCAAGCAAAAGTGGTTCAATTTATTTTAATCATACCGACCAATATACAATGGTACTGCATGCACTTCTTAATCCCAATTATAATTCTTTAACTCGTAAACGTTTGTTGTCACATGGTCTTCCACAACACTAGATTTGATTCACCCAAACAACAGTAACCTTTTCTGTGTTCAACAGTCCATACACATTTTGTTTCAACAAAGTAGATATCCAAAATGCTAAATTTTAATAGTCGGAAACATTTCACCAAAAATCATGGTGGTGACTTCCACCTTCCTCTCAATGATTTATGTTTACGCTGGCATCCGCATTAAATAACAACAAAAGGTTCTTTTCAGTTAATTCGCTACCGCTACTTTTTTTGTTTACGTTAATTCATCGCCGTTTGATAGATATTCTATTTCTCTAAAAACTGTTTCCTAATCATTTTAAAGTCCACTGTGGTATTCCTTTTCCGCTAGGAATCCGATATTACTGGCTTTATAGCTTTCCAAGAACTTACACACGGAGAGTGTATTTGGCGGTAAGTCAATCTTGGATTTACCAGTTTGTGATCAACTTTAGTAGCCATCTAACCTAACCTAATCTAAGCGTAATTACGTTAAAAAATTAGTGGTAGTGAATTAACGGAAGAAGTAGTGGTAGTGAATTAACGGAAAGGTCTCAACAAACATTTTGTAGGCAAGTAAAAAAATCTATGGAAAATATTTGTCTAGTGTTGACTGGGCTTGAAAGTTGTTCACACTACATAGAGCAAACGTTAAACAATCAAATATAACATAATAACATTTTTTTAAAATAATTATCTTAGGTAAACCATTACCTTAAAATACCATGAAAAGACTCAAATTAAGTGTCATGTACTAAATCACATTAATATTTTACAAGCTAGATTTTAAACAAACAAATTATCCTTAATACTTTTGTATAAAAACTCATAATTAAAGCATTATTTTGTTTGTATTATTTGTTTATTTAAAAAAAGCATAATGTACTTGTAATCATATTCAATACTTATTTTATGTATTTATCTATATTTAACAAATACTGTAAAATATGGCCACCTTCGATGGAAAAATACAAGAAGGTCAATTTCCAACTGCAATTCTTTTTGAATTAAAGGTAGATTATTTAGGGGAGTGTAACATGAAACATTTCAAGCACAATGTGCAGCTTGCTAATTGACTTGTAGAGAGGGGGAGGGAAGTGGAGAGTAAATAGTTATCTTATGTCGACGACTGAGCCGATTACAGAATGTATATTCTCAAGCGCCTTTTACAGAGTGAAAAGGAGAGAGCTCGCAAAAAATGCAGTTATGTATCCACCAGTTTCTTTTGAACTATTATGAAAAATAGCTAGATTTCATATTCATAGTAAACTATAGAATAATCTCTAATTACAATTTATGTGTAGCAAATAATTATATTTTCAAATAATATGTACATACAAAGCTATATTTTACTGATCAATTATAGCCTACATTTAGTGTTTTGTTTGTTTTATTTATTTTTTTTTTTAATTTAGAAATCTAAACCATTTTAGGTACAGTTTTTGCCAGTTGCATGTATCCTGTTCTCGTAAACACTGCGCGTACTAACAGTTCAACTACCAAACACCTCCAGTAGTCAGTACTTGTCCATCGTTCCCACACTAGTTACTCGTTATTTTGAGACACGCTAGACCATGCCACTCTGCAACCACCAAACCTCTCCAGTAGTCAGTACTTGTCCATCGTTCCCACACGAGTTACTCGTTATATTGAGACACGCTAGACCATGCCACTCTGCAACCACCAAACCTCTCCAGTAGTTAGTACTTGTCCGTCGTTCCCACACGAGTTACTCGATATTTTGAGACACGCTAGACCATGCCACTCTGCAACCACCAAACCTCTCCAGTAGTTAGTACTTGTCCATCGTTCCCACACGAGTTACTCGTTATATTGAGACACGCTAGACCATGCCACTCTGCAACCACCAAACCTCTCCAGTAGTTAGTACTTGTCCATCGTTCCCACACGAGTTACTCGTTATATTGAGACACGCTAGACCATGTCACTCTGCAACCACCAAACACCTCCAGTAGTTAGTACTTGTCCATCGTTCCAACACGAGTTACTCGTTATATTGAGACACGCTAGACCATGCCACTCTGCAACCAAATAACTCTATACTATATACTTTAAAATACGACTAACGATTTATCCACGCCTAATACCAATTTAAATTTACATCTGTGATTTAAAGGCATTTACTTTGTTTGTGTGGTTGAAAAAAATAAACTGTAGTTCATTTGGTTTGTCAAGAATCCAAACCAGTTCCATGGCAGTCTATCGACTTCCATATTGTTACTGTAGCTTTTATTTAGGTGCTGTATATTCCTCATAATGTTGTATAAACAACATCACAACATATTGTGGTTTTAGGCTAAAGTTTGTGATCTTGGGGAAGGTGTAAATGGCGGAGACCATTGACATAATTTGTCTGTGATCAGATCGTGTTGACGCTTGTGGAAGTCAATTGCACCTCTAGAATTATAGTGAGTAAGTCATGTATATAATCAGTCTCAAATATGTGAGCTTTGTATAACCACATATGTACCTGTGTGAGCTGAGTATAGATACAGGTAAATCTTAGTTATAATATAATATAAGTTAAATACCCATCCAGAACATCTGCTATAGGTATACACAATCTCAAACAAATCTGTGTGAATCCACGTGTATACAATTTATGGAAGTTGAATACACCCTCAAATAAATCTGTGTAAGCTATGTACAGTCCAAGAGACATTTTTGGAAGCTATATACACCCTAAAATAGATAAATCTGTGCAAGCTGTGTACAGTTCCAGAGACTTTAATTGAAGATTTATACATCGCCAAATATAACTTTATAAGCTATGTGCAGTCCCAGAAAAATATGTGGAAGCTATATACACCCTCAAATAAATCTATGTAAGCTATGTACAGTCCCAGAGACATTTTCGGAAGTTATATACACCTTCAATAAATATGTGTAAGCTATGTACTGTTCAAGAGACATTTTTGGAAACCATATAAACCCTCAAATTATTTATAAATTTGTGTGAACTGTGTGCAGTCATAGAGGCTTATGTGGAAGCTGTACACAGCTTGACATAAATCCAGTTTAGCTGTGCACAGTCCCAGAGAAATTTATAAAAGATTTATACATTCCCAAATATATTTATGTAAGCTATGTACAATCCAAGAGACATTTATTGAAGCTATGTACACCCTCAAATTTATAAATCTGTGTTAACTGTGTACAGTCCCAGTGACATTTGTGGAAATTTTATACACCTCTAAATACATCTATGTCAGCTATGTGCAGCCTCAGAGATATAAGTGGAAGCTATACACCCTAAAATAAACCTGAGTGAACTACGTATAATGCCAGAATTATTTTTAGAAGCTATATATACCCTCAAATAAATCTTAGTGAGCTACGTACAGTCCAGACATTTGTGGAAGCCATATACACCCTCAAATAAATCAGTCTGAGCTACGTACAGTCTCAGAGATATTTTTGGAGGCCCAAATACATGTGTGTATGTTATATAAACTCGAATTTTTATCTCCATAACCTACATACATCCTAATAAACATTTTAGGCCTACATATCATATAAACATGAATAAGCTATGCACACTGGCGTAACCTTGGGACACAAAGCACATACACATATCCTTGTAAGTGAAACCCCCTTGAATCTAAAATGTTCACTCATTATACTATTCCTTGTTAATTAGTAGTAAACAGGAAATATTAAGGGCTGTGTAATATAAAATATTCCAATCAACGTTGATAGAAGTCGTGACGGAAGGAAGAGCCAGAAGTTTGGGCAGTGCACTATCTCATTTTTGTGATCTCATAAAGTTTGGAGTTTATGGCATATTGTTGGTGGCTAACCTGACAGTTTCTATCATGGCTTTCCTTCTTAATATGAAAGATAATTTATTGCCCAGCTGGTCTCAATTCAGCAGGTAACAGTGACCCGGGATGTAATATATGTGCCTGTAAACCCAACCTACTACAGTCGTCTTCTCATCTACCTAGAGTTCTATTCTTCTCACTTCACTGTGTAACTGATTGATACTGATTGATTATTGCTGATTATTCACTCTATGTAGTATTTGTACAAATATTTGCTATTAAAACCACAATACTAAAATAATAATTTAACAATATATCCATCAACGTCTTTCATAAGAAATAACGCATTAAAGGTGAGGTTTCTATTTTTTACTACAAGGAAGAACTGGGTCAATGTAAATCAGGATTATTGTGTATCCGATGATTAGGAGGATCTTAATAAACTTCCTGACTTTTTATTTTAATCTTGGGGGTAACAAGTTTTGAAAATCGTCTTTTAATTTTTCATTATATGAAATGGCATGATTCCAAACGTTCTAAATGGAACATGTTAATACCATTTAGGTAACGAAATTTTTATGATAAGTTGTAGAACTTTCTTAGATCCATTGCTGATGCAAGAGTACAAAGAACAACAATTATTATAAATACTGTGTTCATATCGTGGGTCCTACTAAAAAAAGTTTAGATACTCTTTAAACCCCGTGGTGTTTATGAAGGTTAAAGTATTTATAATAGAGGGAGTGTGACTTGTATACACATACAGGTCCCTGGCTCCCTGCCATTAGATTCATTCCAATAACAAACGTGTTTTGTACCGTCTGTATTGTGTTGTCTGTTATTGTTGTTCTTATTCCTATACGTCAGACCTACAATATTCTCGTGTTTTGTACCGTCTGTATCGTGTTGTCTGTTATTATTGTTCTTATACGTCAGAGCTACAATATTCTCGTGTTTTGTACCATCTGTATTGTGTTGTCTGTTATTGTTGTTCTTATTCCTATACGTCAGACCTACAATATTCTCGTGTTTTGTACCGTCTGTATCGTGTTGTCTGTTATTATTGTTCTTATTCCTATACGTCAGAGCTACAATATTCTCGTGTTTTGTACCGTCTGTATTGTGTTGTCTGTTATTGTTGTTCTTATTCCTATACGTCAGACCTACAATATTCTCGTGTTTTGTACCGTCTGTATCGTGTTGTCTGTTATTGTTGTTCTTACTCTGTACGTCAGAGCTACAATATTCTCGTGTTTTGTACCGTCTGTATTGTGTTGTCTGTTATTGTTGTTCTTACTCCTATACGTTAGAGCTACAATATTCTCGTGTTTTGTACCGTCTGTATTGTGTTGTCTGTTATTGTTGTTCTTACTCTGTACGTCAGAGCTACAATATTCTCGTGTTTTGTACCGTCTGTGTTGTGTTGTCTGTTATTGTTGTTCTTACTCCTATACGTTAGAGCTACAATATTCTCGTGTTTTGTACCGTCTGTATTGTGTTGTCTGTTATTGTTGTTCTTACTCTGTACGTCAGAGCTACAATATTCTCGTGTTTTGTACCGTCTGTGTTGTGTTGTCTGTTATTGTTGTTCTTACTCCTATACGTTAGAGCTACAATATTCTCGTGTTTTGTACCGTCTGTATTGTGTTGTCTGTTATTGTTATTCTTTCTCTGTACGACAGAGCTACAATATTCTCGTGTTTTGTACCTTCTGTATTGTGTTGTCTGTTATTGTTGTTCTTATTCCTAAACGTCACAGCTACAATATTCTGCCATTTATTATTTAAATTTTTAGAAAGTCCCCATTTATAAAAATGCACTGTTGTTAAAAAACTATATTTTTATGTAACTGAACTTCTTGTAATTAGTATGATCTTAGCATATATAAACAATGTATAGTATTAAAATAATACTATTGTTTTCGATCCATTTTAATCTATACTTTTGTTAGCGTAAAACTGCATTCAATCTTACAACGAAAATTTCGCATTAAAATTATAAAGTAAAATATGATCAGTGGGACTCTAAATTTATAGAGAAGCCTTTTTTTGGATGAAGGCTGTCGTTTATTCATCCAAACAAATTCAATCCTTCTGAGTCCCATTTAGTACCCATTATTATTAATATTCATTACTCACCTTTAATTTTGATCGTAGAAATATGGGCGTATATGAAGGGTGAACGAGGGGGATGAGTGTAGTCAATGTTACGTACTAAGGTCGACTTCTCCTTTGAAAGGACCATTTATTAATAGCCCAATATCCAGGGCAACTAAGGGACCTTCAGCAACTTTACAAGGAATCCGAAACACGTAGTTAGTAATGGACACGTAGTACGACAAATTGACAAGCTCGATCGATACTCAGTTCTCTTTCCCACACAACATCCAGACCCTTACTACCAACCAACATACACCCTACACTTCTCTAGTAGTGTCCACGCCGATGGTGGCCATTGAGAAGACGCCATGTTCATATTAAGAGAAACGAGCATAAAACCTATCGCCTACAATCTCTACAACACTGTCTCCAAGTAGCTGGGTTACACTTCTGTGCCACTAATAACGTCAGAAAAGTATTTTTCATTTTATTTTAAGCATTCAATTAACTTTAGACTTTAACTAACCAGACTTTAAAAAAACTTTAATTGATTTTCACGCTATACTTAACGTTTCCCGTGTCAATTGACTTAATTTAATTTGAATATGTCTACAATGACTGCACATTCTGAAATCAATGGCTACAAGCATGCGGCATGCAGACCACTTCAATTCGTATGATAATGCTCCACGTCATGCTCACACACAAACTGAGTTGTTTACGACCAGGATCTGTGAGCTCTTTTCATCTCTGATCTTGCCGTATGACATTTGATGAGAAATCATCTGTGCGGAACATTCTTCGCTAGATTATTCTGAATAAATAAACACTAGAAATAGTTAGAAATTTTCAGCCTGTGAGTTCAGACTAACCGCAATTATACTTTTAATTTCTAGGATAAAGCGTGAGTCATGCATTAAGATGAATACAAATTTTCTCTTTGGTTCAAAAATTATAATATTTATCCAAGAGAGACCACGTTTTCCGACGGTGGTAGGAGGTGAGTTTTTGACACTTATTGCAAGGATTTTTTTAAATGATTTCCCAACCAAAATATTAAGGTATGGATAATTTTTGTTAATCGTTATTTTTTGAATAAAACGAAACAAGTTTAAATCGTTTTCAATACACAATCCTTTAAATAAGTCTTTATGTGAAATGAAACTAGTTTTTTTAATTTAAAGATATTCCAGACGTTGTTCAAACTATAATTTGTCAGCACATTTCTCTTAAGAAATGCACGGAACTATTTTTGAAATAATCATAGTGATCTGAGCCTATGGTCATAGAAATGCAAAATTTAATATTTCTAACTAGTCTGAAAGTACATAAATATTTCGCTATAGAGAAAAGGTCACTACATTGAACTTACGTAACTTTGACCTTGTATCAAATATTTCAAGGACCTTTTGTGTGGAATTTAATATATATTTAATATGTCATTAGTATTATGTTTTAATTGTAATATATCGTAATTTTTATGGTTCCCAATAATTCCTAGTCTTATAGCACTCGCTTCCATGCTAAACGACGACACGCCGTTTTCCATAGTTTGTGGACTGTCCGTTTTGCAGCACGTCGATCACTTGTGGACTGGGCGTGAATGTCAGACAATGCAAGGACAGTTCACGCCACTTAGGGCGAACGTTCGAGTGTGACTTGTGATCCCTCTGTCTGTCCCGTTAATTGCGGCAACACTTCACGCACAGATCTGTTGATAGTGTCCTGGGTGATCAATGCCCAATGCCTTAATTTGTGCTATACCATGAGCAATCTGAGTATGGCTATTATCTGTGTCTCCAAGTTTACTTGTATGCCTGCATCGTAGTGTCAAGGATTGTTGATTCCGGATACTCGTGAGTGCGCGTGCAAGGACCATTAGGGACCTCCTATCCTGAAGTGACATGGCAAAAACAGGCTATAATGGGATAAGAGGTCTTTGAAGGGCTCACGGATCTTCCCTGCTTACAATCTCTTTCAAGAAAAAAATCTATCCCACTACATCACTTCCTGGGTCACCTACCGGCACAATGCATACTGAACTTTATTAATGACTTTATGACAAATTGACAGTTGTAACAAAAATAAAAAAATAAAGAAAAGATCAAAAATGAACTATTCAGGATAAATTGATGAGTCGTGTGTGGACTTATTTTCATTGGAGAAAATTATCATGACAAACTATAATGGAGTACAGTCACGGGTCAACCTTGTTAGAGAACACGCGTCTACAATGCGGACACTGGAGTCCATTAACTTACACTTATCTTAATTTACTCTCATAATAAATAAATAAGTTCTTATAGCTAAGCAGTTAGCACAGGTATTTAGTTTCAATGATCCAATCTACTTGATACAGTTTAAGACATATGACAGTTAGGGATAGGGGCTACTATAGTGACGTATGGAATGTGCGAGTGGGAAGGCGTTGTAACTGCCCAGATCGGATAACAGTAGCTGGCTCATTATCGTTACAATGATCTAGCAATTCATTCTGCTTCTTGCATACCGTATGGGAAATATTATGTAAGCAGACCAGTTTAATCTTGACTGTCGAAAACATTAGTGCTACTGCAAATCAGTTGATATTAAATTAATAATTTCATTTCTACCATATTAAAATTTATTGCATGACTTTTACTTCTCTGTGATAAACAAGATATATACATACGGTCATCAAAGTCAAGATATATGTTTATGTTTGTAACCGGTCGCCGTGTTGGATTTCTGAAGGGGCAATTGGAACGTACAAGTCCCCCGGTGTGGGCCCATCGTCTTGCGGCTATTGGGAAGCTACGACTTCAGTGTTAAGCTACGTTTACGCTATGTAACGAAATGTGTAATTTAGCAAAAGTGATATATCAAATGCTGGAAGTAGAAAACTGATAAATGAAAAGTGTTATTGCTACATATATCATAATTTTATGTGCTTGGCGAAAAATGTGTTCTCCATTCGATGTCGGTAAACACGACAAGAAAGTCCTGCCACATACAACTTTATGTAGCACATTCTGTCAATTAATCGTACTCCTGTGAGTTTGTAAGGCTTGCAAATTACTCACACACTGTTTTTGTGACTTAGTGAGTTTTAATTCTCTTTCGGTGTTTTTTATGGAGTTGTTTCTATAAACTGATTAGACGTCTGTAATTGGATTTGTTTCGGCAATGGCAATAGATGCAGTTTTTTATTTAATAGAAATGTTCCGTAGTCAGCCTGCTTTGCGGGACCTTAGTTGTTCTAAATAAGAAATATGATGATTGTACCAGCATCTAGTTACAGATGAAAGTTAACAGAATGAAAGGCGGAAAAGAGATGCAATCTGTGATCGGCAAATTTCCAAGATGTTGTGAGGAAGAGAGTGGTTCATGAGCTATAGAAGGACCGGGCTACGTCAAATACATTGCTCTTAATACTATTTTGTTCTTAAATGATACCATGAACATGTACAACATCCCTAATTTTTTTCTAATTTGGTGACCAATCATAAAAATATAGTACTCAATATTTTATACCACCCTCAAAAGGTTCTTGAAACTATCTCTTCGCACTTAATGTCCTTTTTTAATGACGGTTCATGAACAATGTGATTAGCCTTGAGGTCGTATAATAAATCAGTAAGCCTGCCACTGTATTTATCACTTGCAGGAAGCGATCTCGAACCCAAAACCTCAGTTTTTCGTTGACTCGCCAAAATTACCGTAACTGCCGCAAGCACTGGGTCCCTCCTCTTCGACATATTTATGCTGACAAGTGGAAGTTACGTGTAACATCTTAATATTTTAAACGGAAACTCCCAGCATTTGTTACAAAACGTCTGTTACTTTAAAAGCCTGGTTTACACTGTGTAGCAGTACATGTTTAATATTGTTAGATGTAACATATGTTATATAGAAAATGCTAACAGTCACAATTTTAGATATTGTTAAATGTTATATGTAACATTCAGAATAAATAAATGTCAAAGAGGAGTAACTTAATTGGTTGTAGCCGCAGTTATTTGGTGAGTCAAAGAAGAAAACGTATTTTTTGGGTTTGACCATCGCTCACTGCAAGAGGTAAATATAGTGGCGCGGATTTATAAAGACTTCATTGTTGATGAAGAACGTTTTGAGAATGACAAATCAAGATTTTTAGTATATCATTTGTATGATAGGTCACGGAATTGCACAAAATTATACAATGTGACGTCACCAACGAATCCATCCATTGCTATCACCGAAACAAATATATGTACTAACAAAATATATCCGAGAAAAACGCGTGTGCTCAGAGCCCAATCGCAGATAGTTAATATTGTAACTGTATGAAATGGAAAAAACGTGTCTTTTTTAACATTTATTTTCCTAGACAATTTAAAAAACCAAATTACTTATTTATTTTTCTTCTAATATTTATTTATGTAGCCTGAACATATAGGTTAAGGATTGTATTTGTTCAAAATAAGTCAGTTTGAAATAGATTTTACACTTGAGAAAGTATGCGGTATATCGCAATCTGATTTCCTGCACAGTCTAAAATGGATCATTCCATTTTTGAATATCTATAACCAAATAACACATACACGATATGTGTCTAGCTATTACAGATGATTATATTTTTCCCGGAAGGATTGGTTACATTTTTCTGCATTTATTTTATAATATATATATTATGAGCTATAATCGTTAATTATAACTGAAAATATATACAGTAGATTGTATGTTGTATACAGACCCACTAATGGAGGCGTTCAATAAACCACATGCTTGAGAATACTAACAACATCATTGGAGTTACGTTTCACACGATTAAAGAAAATTTAACATTCGTCTTGTGGAGAATAGATTCATGTTAGCCGAACACTAGGCTGGAAGTTATCAACATTTCTAAGTACTCTTTTCTCCCCTTTAGTTTTGTCATATTTTTTAATACTGTTGAAATAAATAAGTTTTAAGATACAGTAATTACGTTCTTTATAATTTTCTTAGTGTGTGAACACAACAAATGAGTTTCGGTAGATGTGTTGGTCGCGGTCGATGTCGACAGCACGTAGTGACGAGGTCACCTGCGATGCTAGTCAAACTAGACGGCTAGAATGTTAAGGGTTTTCATCTTCAAAGTTCGTTATAGTTATGTTTATGACGAAGATAGTTTTGTTTATGTTTAAGATAGTGACGAAATGTCTGCGCCCTGCAGTGACTAAGTTGTACTTGATTGGTAATCTGTATAATAGGCGATTTTCCGTACACGAAATAAACGGCTGTTAACGTGTTGCGCGCAATACTGATCTCAGGTAAGCCGTCCAGTTTTGGCCGCCCAGAAATGCAACTTAGACAACAAGCTGTGCAAAATAAATATTTCCGTAAAAATTACAACCTACCGTAAATACTATAAATTGTCACTGGTATGATTCCTAATATCACTAAATCAAAAAGTAAAAATCAAGAGTAAATGAAAATCATCATTACATGATACTCTTATTTAATAATTATTATTCGGTATGGGTCATGATTATGTAAATCAACCAGTTGCAAAATATACATCAACCGTTAAACGCGTAAATGTTTGGTACATAGCTTTTAACTGTACACCTCCAGTATTCTTAGTCTGTATACATCATTTTCCTAACTAATCTGTATTTGTAATCATTACAATCTACGAAAGGTTTAACCTTGTCCCAAATAATTTTTTCCACAGCAAATAAAAAAATAATAACGTTTATAAAAAATTAATTAACAAAATTAAAAAAAAATAATAATAACTCAATCAACTTCAATACTTAGATATACATACTTCACTAGAATCTATATTTTCCGGTGACAACCGCTTCAAGGTGCTATGTACATTATTTACAAAGTAACCAGACGTTTTGCCCATACTGTGATGTGGCATTCTCAGTTGTATCTCTGAGACTGAGGATGCCACATCACAGTATGGGCGAAACGTCTGGTTACTTTGTAAATAATGTAAATAGCACCTTTGACACGGTGGTCACCGGAAAATATAGATTCTAGTTATGACACCGGCCGCTTAAGCCTAAGTTATTAGATACATACTTCAATTCACATTAACAAAACAGCACACAGAACAATTAAAACAACCTATCACCAACGGATGAGAGTAAACTAACAATCTTTTAGGATGAGGAAGGGATGAGGTCACGGTATACCAAAATATACTGCACTTATATGACATCCTAAGAAGAGTGAGTTTATGGTATCCGCAAAACAGGAAATAAGGGCACTGACAGCTGATGGCATTCGTGGAAGGTGAATGTTGATATATTTTAGCGAAATTGTTCACTTATTTACCGTTCTAGAGGTTTAAGTGTACTTTGAAGGTAATTAAAAATGACTGTGAATCTAATTCTTTCCAAGTATAATTATTTAAATGTTATGTTCTTTGTATACAAAACATGTCAACCTTTAGTTATCTTATACTTATTATCAATGATATATCATTATACAAAAAAAACAAAAAAATAGTTAAAATTCAATGGTGAAAACTATATGTCTAATTATTAGAATTCGTCATCAAATAAACGTCAGAACAACTACTAATTTCACTTTTGCAATATTAACTGTCAGAATTGATTGCACATTTCATATGGTGTGAGATGTTTTATATTTAGTATTTGTATTATTTATAGAATAAATGAATTTGTGATATAGAATGTAAATTTAAATATAAATATTTATTATTAGAGCACTGGAAACTTTAGTCATTTGGTTGATGGTACGCATGCAGGTAGTTACGCGCAACTCAAGCTTCCCTTTACGGTCCCTAGTCCATAAAGCGCGCAACTCAAGCACGCCCAAATAAACACGTGTCGGTTGTGATGTTGCCTGAGTTAGGTTAATTATACCACAACTCAGTTACGTTCTGGACGGCAATAATGAGTTAATTTCACTGTTGACAATAGCAGACAACTTGAACTGAACTGACAGTACTACTTTGTTTTCGGGTAGTTTGAGTAAAGTCTTCTGGACAAGGAGAAGTGGCGTGGTACGGGGAGGTGGTTTCAGCGGGCCATTCACAGCGAAGAAAAATCCATGTAAAATCAAACTAGTTTTAATTTTAAAAAGCATCGATGTAAACATCCAGGAGGGCATCGCGGTAGACCTCCATCGCGACTTACTTGTAGTGTTCTGCCTCATAAGTTACAATGTGTTTGATTTACATGGATGTCGACGGCGACCGCGACCGCAACCCACTTGTTCAGTTCACACCCTAATATTGTTAGTGTCCCCTATCACTTCCATATACTGAACAACGTAGACTGCTGACGGTCCCCTCAACCATCCTACGTGCTGATTCAACGCACCCACTTGAGGCCCCTCACTTTGGCTGGCCAGATCACAATTTTTCACAGTAATTAAATACCTTGGACACCTCAGAGACGTGTCAGGCAGGATGGACGCCTGAGAGTGTCCGTCCGTCGCAGCGCCATTACCATAAACCCCATGTAACCCGAACCCTCGGTGAGAGGCCCATCCACACGCGAGTTATACGACGGCGGCCCAAAATTACTCCCAAGGGAATACAGTAAACGATATTACAACCACTAAACTTAGGATAATGGTGGGTTTACGTCTAGCGAGGGCAACTTCTAATGGCAGTCTTTAGGGTAATACCATTGGAATTGACGGTCATTTCTTTTAAGGCGTAAGATCGACCAAAGATAGTAGGTGGAGATAGATCTTTTGAAATATTTAGACGAAAATTAAGTAATCCTTAAATTGAAAACAATTGTGAAGGTGAATAAAAGCCTGCATCTACTAAGTGAATATTATTCCCTGGTAGAGAAGTCTCATTAATCAAGTAAAACAATCACAAGAGCTCATAATTTTAAAAATATTTTCAAAAATACGTTCCAGCTTATTTATCCTGACTATACGACTGATCCTATATCGTATAGTCGTTTAGGATATCGTAGGATATTTTTCCATGATACGGTTGATCCTAACAGTCAACATGGATCAACCGTGTCCGCTCACCCATTCCCCTTAAAAATATATCTCTTGATTATACACCTATTCTTTTTTAAGATTACAAACCATGGTCGCACATCCACTTCTTAACTCACAGGAACCATGTTCACCCACCCTTTCACCTTACGAACATGGACCGTAATAGACCACCCACTCTTTACGATCATCGACCATGCTCAAACACCCACTCCCCTCACAAACATATACTGCTGTCAACCAATCATTCTCATTATGACCTTGAACCACGTTTTCCCACCCACTCTCCTTCTGAAGGCGAATCAACCATTCCTTCTGAACACGAATACTGATCAGCCATCTACTCACCATCCATACACGAATGTTGGTTACCCATCCACTATCCAATATTTGTGGCCTACCCAACCTTCCTTAAGAACACAAATTCTTATCACCCATCCACTCTCCTTATGAACACGAATAATGGTCACCCACCAACATACCTTTTCAGGAACAATATCAGTCACTCATGAACACTCCTACAATTATAATTCCTAGCAGGTCAACCACCCATTCCTATCGTACATGACGCATGTTTCTTTACAAGTTCTTACAACTTTGGCCATAGTTATTTAACTTTTCTTCCAACAAATATAAAGCATAGAATAAACTGTTGTACTAAAAAGTCGACTTGTGAGGCCCTGAAACACCAATGGGAAATCTTCAACTCTACGCCAAATTACTTTCTGATTTTCCCCACTTCTTAAGAAACCTTACAGACCATTTTACAATGTAAGTGTTACAATAATAATAATACTTAGTATAATGTGAAATATCCTTGTGATATATGCCCACCCATATAAGTACAATGGTATTAGCGCACCCGCCCTCCCTTACACTTACATTGGTATTGAACCACCATCCCATACACGTACAGTGGTCCAGACACACCCGCCCACTCGTACATATACAGTGGTATTGATGACCCACTCATACACCTAAGGTGATATTGCCATTGACCCACTCATACACTTACGGTGTTATTGACACACCTACGCATACTCGTAGGTGGTATTGACTCACCCGCCCATCTGTACACATACAGTGGTATTGACCCACTCATACACTTACGGTGGTATTGACACACCTACCCATACTCGTAGGTGGTATTGACTCACCCGCTCTTCTGTACATATACAGTGGTATTGACCCACTCATACATTTATATTGGTATTGACACACCAAATCATACACGTACAGTGGTATTGACTCACCAGTCCAACTGTATACATTGTACCATGTCTTTTGACCGGTACATTTTTGGTTACTCTTCGTTTTGGTTTGCCAGGCTATTAAGTATTATGTTAATCCTTTTTTAAAATAATGTCTCGATTGCCCAAAATTTAATTAGAACTTTTTGCTTTCATTTATGTATTTGGAAGATACATGCACTTTTATATTTATTAGATTGTTATTTTGTGTTATTATTGTTTCTATATTGCTGTGCTTATTTCTGTGCTTATGGTGAGGTACTGTGTTCAGTCCAGGGCCTTTTTCATTTTTATCCACCTCAATGTGTTTCATTTTATTCCCGGTGGCTGAGCTGGGGGATGAACATTTTTTAAATATAGGCCTAGGGCAAGGAAGAAAAACTGCCGAGAAAGAATGTTTATAAACTTTATATGTCACACAGCCATTAAATAGGTTAAAAATTTTTGTATCTATATTTTTCTTAAAAAACAAACAAAAACATGTTATACGATTTTTTAAAAATTTATTATTGTTAATATTGCTTCTTGTTAAATTTGTTTAGATTTTATGTTTGTTAATGTTTTGTTTATTTATTTATTTGTTAGAAATGATGAACATGTAGGGCGCGATTTAATTAGTTATTTTTATGTTTAGACCTAGTTATTAAGTTTGTTTGTCTATCTATTTTTCGGCTTAGCGTTTCTTGATTAATATTTCATGATAAATCGGTACCGTGCTATATTTTATTTTATTTATTTATTTTTTTTTATTTCAACATTTCACTAAAAGGGGATTATTTAATAACGTTGGTACTTTTCTTCAATTTGGAGCTGCCCAAAATTTTCAATGTAAATTCTTTAAAATTTTGTTGTAATTTTGTCTTTATAGTATTTTGCAGATAGGCACATCTGTTCTGTTATTTTTGGTATTTGTATCGTTTACCAAATTTGTGTTCGGCATGTTATTTGGTGTATAGTTTGTAATTCTTGCTTTGTGTTTTTATTTATTTATTTTGAGTGTAATTGATAATGTGGCCTTCTGCCTAAATTATTTTATTCTTATGTAATAAATAGTTTTTCGATCAACTGAGTTGTGATTTAACTCTCCGACTGCTGCCCGTGATTCTATCGCTTGTCTGGTTTTGAGCTATTCCCCGTACGGCTCTGTACACATACAGTGGTATTGACCCACCCCTACACTTACAGTGTTATTAACACACCTACCCATACACGTACAGTGGTATTGACACACCCACCCATTTGTACATTTACAGTGGTATTGACACACCCACCCATTTGTACATTTACAGTGGTATTGACACACTCATGCATTTACATTGGTATTGACGACACACCCACCCATACACGTACAGTGGTATTGATACACCCGCCCACCTGTACACTTTCAGTGGTATTGACCCACCTATACACGTAACGAGGTATTGATACACCCGCCCACTCATACACATATAGTGGTATTGACACGCCCATAAACGTACGTTGGTATCGGCTTCATTTTCCATGATGGTGAGTAAAGTGGGTGCGTAGAGGTACCTTTCAATGCTTGAAGTACTTCAGTATTTACATGCTTGTTAGGTGATTTGGAACTTTATTGTCTTAGGTTGTTAAACATATCAAATTGTTTTGAGGATATAAAATAGGATGGCGTTTTGCGAGTAGTGGCATGACCTAGCTCAATAGTGTGGGAACATGGCTAAACACAGGTAGGCCTATGTTAGATACCAGCGCAACATTTTCAGGCGTAAGGATTAGGTCGGTAATGAAAGTTTCAACTGTGTAACAGTGTTATTGTGCTTATGTCTACTGTTGAGCTAGGTCATGCAACTACTCGCATGCCTCTAGCTCTAGGTGATAACGACTCCCCATGTTTGTCTTCCTGCTGCTGATAACGGAATGATTTGTTGTTGTTTGTTCTAGCGCGTGCCTGTCGGTCTATCTGTAGTGAGATTTTTTAAAACAGCCCAATTTTTCATTTCTTTGTTTTAAGGTTGAGTACATTTCTGGAAAAGTAAATTATACAAGTTTGTTCTTACAGACATTAATATCTTCAAAATCAAATTGAAGTCGAACTAATAAAGCGTTTGGAGTCAATAAGGAAAAATATTTAAGGAAAAAAAAGTTTCTTACTGTCATTTAAAAGAAATTGTCCTTTCTATAGTCTAGAAAATAAATATCCTAGAAATTTAAAACAAAAATATTTTTAAAAGTCAACTTTTAATATTGAATAACTTATTTTGAATAAATTCAACAATTTCTGTATCATATTTTTAAAAAGTGTTCATTTAGACTATAATCACGTAAAATAAATGTACCTTTATTTAATATGTAGGAAACAAAACTGGAAGTTTTATATGTACGATGTTACTTATAGACTTATGCATTTCTTCTAAGGAACCAATGTAAAATAAACACTATTACAACAACAAAATAATAAATACAAATTACAAATTATAAGCCCTGACAATGGTATGAAAAACAGCTAATCAACGCTGAAAACAAGGGTACAAACAAATGCAATGAATCGTAACCTATAGTTTAGTTGTATGGTAGGCTTCAAAACGTTTTTGGTTCGGTTTAAGAAACTGGTATTTTTGTTACCTTTATCACTACTCCATCCATTTATCAAACCTCACCGTGGTCACAGACGGTCGTTATCCTTGTAACGAACCTACCAAGTACCAGGACGTCCAATCAGGATCATTACAGAGCCCTAGGCGAGAGCTGCGGCTGCAGACAGACAGACAGATAGGCGTAATGCACTGCACTGCTAGTGGCAGATTTATTAGTGCAGCAGAGAACTCCTGTGTGTGTGTGACGATCTGTCATGAACCAATATCGATACTGAGAGTAATGATAAACCACAAGACCAGATATCTTACGAACACTATTTAGGTTGTGATAGAATGGGCAGCACAGAGAAAAAAGAAACATAGGTCACTTTCTTATGACCGCAGCGAACGCCTCAATGGCAGTTATAAATAGATAACAACTCATATACAGTATACAAGTATATATCTGTAGTAAAAGTTACTATGTTTATCTATCCTTGATGATTTAGGGGGAATAAGGGAGGGATGACAACGGGCTGACTCTACCATTGTATGGCATAGCTATTCGACACACTTTTAGCTCAATATTGGATGAAACCTCTGATTTTTCCTTCTATGTGGCAGCAGCGATGAGATGCAGTATCATCTTCTGGGATAGTAAAAGCGTATTTGATCCTTAGTGTTTCAAAAACGAAAACTAATATCTTGGCATATAATTTTGTAACTAGTTTCGCCCTACACTACGTCTCTTGAAATTTAAATAGCTTTGGCATCCAACCCAATCCATGATCCGAGCATCCAACTAGGAATCTATACAAACACACACACGGTGATGTTCACTCCCCACCTAGCCTACGATCACACATGACTGGTGTGATCCAACCACACACCCATCCGGCAAACTCATTAAACTTACAAAATATTTGACTAATGTAAGTAAACTTTAAAGAGAATTATGATGTAATAATAACGAACAAAACGAGAAAAACCCTAATTGTCCTTTTTAAAATATCAGGATGTATAAAAAAATGTTCCATTGCTCAAAATGTACTAAGGACATATTGGCTTTTATCATTTCGTTGATTTACGTATCTGAACTTATTGCGTAATTGTTTAAGTATAACAATTTTCAGTGACGAACTTCTTTAAGCAATTTTCTTATCTAAGGTGCCCAATCACACGCATCACCTTTTTTTAATTTAACTTTAATTTGTGGTTGTTTGGAACTTGATCCATACACGAAACTCTTGACTGGTCCAGTTAATATCAAATTGCAAGCTGAGCCTTAAAAAATTGAAAAGAAAATAGTTTCTTAATGTTTTCTTAATATCTTCAATGTTAAGTAATGAATATGTTATGAAAAATTCACCTTGACGTATCCTTAATCAAAAAAGAATTATGATGTATCCATGACGCTTGCCCGTATAATTGGCTACAATACGGGCGGGGATACGTACCTACCGTACGTCTACCGTTATAATAATTATTGCAGAGCCATAAGATACCCGCGCAAGAGAGTGAGATAGTGATCCCTTCGTGACCTTAGAGGGAGAGAGACGGAGACTACAGTGGATTGCTGAAGTATTGGCATAAACTTCAAGTGACAAGGAGAATTCCTCTTGCACTCATGTGATTATGTAAAGTCCCAGGAATCGGTATTGTGATTGAAGGTTGAGGCCTGCTGTAACTTGTGACTTTTGTTGTTATCACCGCGAGGGAAATACGTTTAAAATGTCCTTTCTCTTCGTACAGTTTACTTGACATTTGAGTTGACGATAAAATATTCTCTCCTTATCAAACTCGAAGGTTGGATAAATGTTATTTATGATTTTGATTCTGTTGTGACCTATGTAAAGGATAAGATATATTTTGAGTTTATAGGGTAATATTTTACTTAAAACAGTAAAGCACTACGATTCTTTCTGAAAATTGTGTTCTCTCCGTGGTTTACGTTTAAAAAATATAACAGGCCAGATTTAAGAATTTTAAAAAATGTATAAATATACTGCTGTTTTTTTTATTTTATTACTATTTAACTTTGTTGGAATTATTTTGAATACGAGTATATGTGATTTTAAAGATAATGTACGTGATATACTTTGATAAACTTTTATACACTTTGTTTAGTAGTTTTATAGAAACAATCAAAAACGTTTAAAAATCCGTCACTATCCCAGCATGATGAGTAAAGAGATCTTTTGAAAATGATAATAAAATTTATTTTTAAATAATTCCGAAATGGTTTTAAAAAGAAATGCCATTTTAGGTTAAATACAAAGATTATGGAAACATTTGAATAACATTTTCATTTAAAATATATTAAATTTCCCATTTTATTAATAAAAATTTAGTTCTTTTGAAGCAACAAGATCGTTATATTAGTGTAGAGCAACTGTCAATATTTTACATTCTAGTGCCGTATGAGTCAATTTAGACTAGCGTTTCCTAGTAAGACGAAGCTCCTGTCAAGAAATATCTCGTACGTCATGAAAGTCCTTATCAAATCGAGTATCGTATATGGTGGAAGACTCCTTTAAATCGTGTCTTCGTAGGTGGTGGAATATTCCGTAAAGTTGTGTCCTCGTAAGGTGATGGGGTATTCCATCAAGTTGTGTCCTCGTAGGTGTTGGAATATCCCGTCAAGTTGTGTCCTCGTAGGTGATGGAATATCTCGTCAAGTTGTGTCCTCGTAGGTGACGGAATATCCCGTCAAGTCGTGTCCTCGTAAGGTGATGGGGTATTCCATCAAGTTGTGTCCTCGTAGGTGGTGGAATATCCCGACAAGTTGTGTCCTCGTAGGTGATGGAATATCTCGTCAAGTTGTGTCCTCGTAGGTGACGGAATATCCCGTCAAGTCGTGTCCTTGTAGGTGACGGAATATTCCGTTAAGTCGTGTCCTCGTAGATGGTGGAGTATCCCGTCAAGTCGTATCCTCGTAGGTGGTGGAATACACCGTCAAGTCGTATCCTCATAGGTGTTTAAAAATTCCGTCAAGTCGTGTCCTCGTAGGTGATGGGATATCCCGTCAATTCGTTCTCAGAAGTTAAAATTGAGGGATTTTCTAGTCATGGATTTTTATTAAATATATTATTAAATTAATGATTGAAGTAAGATAAAGTTGTTAGAAATGTAAGTCATACTCTTTGAAGAATGCATTAATGTATTTCAAGTAGTGGCTCCTAGAGACGGGGCATGAATGTTTTCACATGTAAAGGTACTGGTAGGTTAATCGCCAATGAAACCGAATAGGCTTTTACTTGGGGCTTCTCCCATAGAAGGCACTGATTATACTTGGTTAGTTGGTCACCACTGGCGTAAGTGCTGCTTAAATGAAGCCATGTTTAAGCTTGGCTTCATAACACATTCATAAAAGTTCAACTATATTAAGCAATGTAGTTAAATATTGACTGAGAGAAAATTTAACTTGAAATAAAAATACGTTAAGATGATACAGTAAAATATAAAATATTTCTTTAAATTGTTGGTTGTTCAGATTTGATTTGTTCAGAGTCCATATACTAATGCTGTGTATATTATCACTCTATGACTCAAGAGATATCGTGCTTTAATATGTATAATCATTAAAGCATAGCGGACCGCCCATGTGTCCTTGGCATTACACCTCAGCTATCATATGACTTCTGTTCAGGATTATTTACATTGGCGGAAAGGTGTAGAAATATCTATAATAACTCCGTTGTGAATTCTGTATAAAACAAGAAAGGTAAGGAGAGGTCAGTTTTGAATATTAAGTTCAACTACTTCGCCAGTTAGAATTTCAATTCCGGAACTTAAAAATTAGATCATACTTATTTGTCAGACCCATATTTTAGAGTTAAATTATGAATTATTACATATTTTAATTTTGCCATATGGAAATTTATAAAAATAGTATACAGCACTATTCTCGTCATATTACAGTGCATCAAAATAAACAATTAATAGAATTAATCCGTTACATATCACTTTCCATTTCAAATGCTAAAGTGCGCAAAAATTATTTTTTATTTTATAGAACTTTGAGTGTTTGAAAGTTTGATGATAGATCAAATCAATTCAAACTTAGTCAACCCATCCTATTTTATATGCTCAAAACAATTTGATATGTTTAACGTAAGGAGAGGTCCCATGTTAAACTCTATGGGATATATTGGAAGAGTCCCACAGAGAAGAGGTAGCTTTCTCATTTCCTCAGCGAGTGCCTCAGGCATATTACAGATTACAACTAATGTACATCTTAATAAATCTGAAGTAGTAATTACTACAACATTTTCCTTTACTATTTCGGGGGGGGGGGGGGCTAAGGAAGGGCCTGATATGGTGGTGGTCGTTCCATATGCTTGGCAAAATGTAGAACTAACTACTTGAACCAGACGAGGAAGACAAAGGTTGTTGGACAATTGCCATCATTACGTGAAAAATACCAATCACGACGTTTCGATTTGGTAAAACCCAAATCTTTTTCAAGTGCTAAAAACGAAATGACATCTTAACAAACATGTTATAAAACTACGTTCTTAAACTAATAAACTTATTATTAATGTATATTAGTTTATTAGTTTAAGAATTTAGTTTTATGACATGTTTGTTTTAATGTAATTTAGTTTTTAGCACTTGAAAAAATTTGGGTTTTATCAAAACGAAACGTCGTGATTGGTATTTTTCACGTAATGATGCAAATGTCCAACGACCTTTGTCTTCCTCGTCTGCTACTCCATCTTTAACAAATTTCAAAAACAAAGTTGTACTCGAACCACTTTAGCGCAATATTGAATGAGACCGTTTCCTTCTCTGTGGTCAAATATAACTCAACCGTCTCTCTTCCTATGAACATGATCCTTTCACCCAACAGAAGTTATAAGTTAAATGCTTATCATTCGAAGGGGATAAGATAGCTCCTCAACACCCACATACATATACGTGTAAAATGGAGGACAGATAGACTGTAGGTGGCCCTGTCCCAAACCGCCGAATGCCGCTGGGAAGTCACAGTCCTATAGTAAACATAACATGTTACCTTAGTGGGCTAAGATATGCCGTTGTATTTCAACTGTATCGTTCGTGTTTATTGTTTATTGAGATATAGTGGACACTTTACGATTATTAAAGATACGAAGATTAAAGGCAGCGTCAAACAGTCACTACTTGCCTTATTCTCTCAATACTTAGTAATTGTTTCTGCAGATATATAAAGACGCATATTAGTTGTAATACATTTATAACCGCCACTGAGACGTTTACTATGACCATAAGGAAGCAAGGTCGTTTATTTTTCTCTGTAATACGGATCGAATCCTCGAAATAGAAAACCGTATTTTTGACGGTGAAACGGCCCTTTTAAAATTAAATAATAAATCAAAAACACCTATTACTTTGTTATGTTTCTGTATCTTTTGTCCCCTCCGACCGGGGGAGGGGGTGTACAACTGATTCTGGAATGATATATTTCCTTCTTCCAATGGAGAAGTGAGTATTCATTACTTCTTTACTGGCACAGGAATGTATCTTTCCTCGCACGGGGGTAGGTTCAAGCATGGTGTTCTGAGGTGACTTCTCATCCTGAGCTGTATTATATTATATATAATTTAGCTGATACTTAATACATGATCACTCAAACACGTAGACTTATTTGACACTGAAAAGTTTGTAGATTACCATATAAAAGTTTGACAGGAATTTGACAAATAATCCAATCTAAAGTAAACGTGTATTTTAGATATATAATACAATCATCTCAATGAATCTAAATTTGAAGACCTCGATAACTTCAAATTCAAGATTAAATTTACGTATTTCTTCACTCGGTGACATAACCGACAAATACGTGGGCCCTCACATAAATCCAATCGACGCAGATTTATAATTGGCTATGAGGTCAAATGACTATTTATTGTTCAACTCTCAATAATACCGCAGTGATTGCAATTGATTCCCAAAATATTTCATTAGAACTACGAGTGGTGCTTCATCAAAGATAGCAGATTTGTTAACAGGCGATGTTCACTCGGCCTCGGCCATGGACACGGTCCCTGACCCCGAACCAATCGAAGCTCTAATGTTCTGCCATCAGTGATCTGTGATGCCATAAACACCACACTGTCCACGGTTACAACCAAATGTTTCACAGCATTATAAATAACACACGGTTGAGGCTACAATGTCTGCCTGAAGAAAATTGTATTCTTATGACTTCCTCCTCCGAACCCTTCCAAACCAAAGGCAATTCTACAAGTAACTCGACTCTTGTGATACGACGAAATTTTCTATTCAATAAACGATCCAATATAATTTTTGATTCTGAATCAAATTTAAAATCAAAATTAGTCTTACAATTTTAAAATGTTATTTGTAAAGTTATATTTTTTAAGGAACATCACAACAACAACAACAACAACAGACATTTTGTAATTAACTCTCGTGTCCAAACGTGCAAATTATCGAGCGTCTGGGTCTGGGGATAAAACTGAGATATATTTGTTAATTATAAAAGCCTTTTCAGGATCTAAACAATCAATAACTATAATACAATTACTGCTTGAATGAAAAAGAAATTTGTATTGCTTACTTAACTTAGTATAATATTATTTTTTATAAATAATTTGAATATTATAATCTTCAGATTTACCCGGAAAATATGACAATAATCAAGGATGAAAATTAGATTACAGGCATGTTGAAAATTAGAAAATTGTTAATATACAGAATAACAATTGGGTGGGAGGGTGGGTGGGTGGTGTGTGTTTTAGTTACAAACTTATTACCACGCGTATAAGCTTTTAATATTTGTAAATTATTTCAACAAGAGTGCAAAAGATGCTAACATACTGACCAGTCAGTGGCCGTCCCCACACTGCAAGCCACCGCAGAAAAGTCGTTAGTCAAATATTTTTTATAGACAATATAAATATAGTCATCCCGTCAGCAGGGTAAAACATTTATCTATTTCAGCTGCACGGTTCGTGTTTATTATTATAATGAGCTATAGTAAATACTTAACAATCGTTAAAGGTTCAATTTAATGTACCATTGGATATTATGAATTTTGTAATATAAAGTCGCCAAGAATTGCACTTACATTATCACATATTTACCCGTAAAAAATAAATAAATATTCAACATTTTACCAAAATTATTTTGTATTTTACTAAAACAGTTCTTTGCCTATCAAATTACATTTCAGAATACGATCATTTTTATGGAGTAAATCCTTGAAATATAAACCCATGTTTTTGCGTATTTCGTGAAGTCAAAATGTTTTCCTCTAACATTCTAATTTTTTTAAGTTGATGAAACCTGTGGATGTGGATTATAAACCACAAAATTGTAATAACTGACCACATGTCCTAGCTACACGCACATTGTCAGATATCATAATGGCACCTATTAAGTGATCCACATATAGTGTATCAGATTTTAAAATATGATATTCCTATTTCCAAAGCATGGCTACCTAATTACTTGTTCCCAAGTTTGTCTTCAGACAGGATTGCAATTTCTATCCTAGTTCACATTTCCACGGGCAAATTTCACTGCTCTAAACACAACTCTGGCAATGTAATGTTTCTAAATCCATTACTATAAAACACGTTTTACGGAATCATTATTTTATCACTATAATGCTTCAATTAAATCAAAGTAGGCGAGGATTCGCGGACACAAGCAGCGATAACTTGAGACGCTCTGCTAATAACAAGTTGCATAAAGTTGGCCGACCTTTGCGTGCAGGAGAGACCGCTCGCTGGGTTTATAACGAGCGAATTCGCTCCGCTCTTCGCGTCACTGACCTTGACTTCTGACCTTGGCACTCTAGGGATGATTGTCACTTCAAAGTGTCCACTCAAGTCAACCTTTTGTACAACGTTGACCGTGACGTCAGGTTTATTGAACTTTATGATGGAAATTTATCTCTAAATTTATTTTGTTGACGTAATTTAACCTCAACACAGTGGAGCTTCCGTAGCTGGAGGGGGGGGGAGTAAGGCCGGGACTTGTCATCCAACGGGTTCGGGTTTGATTCCCAGTGTGACCTAATATAGATTTACCCCTGTGCAAATCCCGTGGTTCAGAAGTCACATTAAGCCTGTGGTTTAACGAGCCTACAAAACAAATTTGCTTGTGTAAGCAGGCGAGGGGAACTGTTAATTGGGCATCTCTCCCCACTAAAAGCCATACGAAGTGTAAAATTTAAGTTTACACAGTGCACAAATTGCTTATTATTAAGCGATTCCCTTCTGATAACTGTGAGAATTTCTAAAATTTTAATTATATCAGTGTTTCTTTTAAAACATTGTCCAATTTTTATTGGTTTTTATTTATTAAATTTATCTTGTTTCCATAGTATAGAGTCTTAAAGTGGGGGGGGAATTGACAAAAAATTACGAAAATTAATATTTTCTTTTGCTAATTAATTTTTTAATCATGTCTGAAATAAAAATTGCAACGTTTCATTTAATAGAACATATTTTTAAACATAGCTGTAATTAAAATGAAGCCCCCCTATTCCAAAGAGGAAAATAATTAGAGGCCGCATCCAAAAGTGTGCTAAATGTGTGTCGAATAGTTAATTCTCCAGTTTGCCATACGATGACAGCGCCAGCACCTTGTCAGTCCCTTTCTTTATAACCCCCAAGTCCTCAAGGATAAACGTAGTAACGAATACTACAAATATATAAAAATGTAAACTAGTTTAAATCAGTAAAGCCGCAACTTAAGTAATCGCTGCGGCCATAAGAAAGTACTTCTATATCTGTCGTCTCTGTGTTTTTTCATACAAAATGTTTCCATTTTGCACACACGTGTGGTAAAAATGAATATTCTCTTACCATACTAAGGCAATAATTATGATACTGTAGTAAAAATAAAACTTCCCTTTTAAGGACATAATTACAAGCATAACGCAGTAATAATATTGAAACTTCCCCTTTCAAGGGCAGTAGGTACTGAGGTGTGAAATTGCCTTAAAGAAAATAAAACCTGCCATCTCGAAGGCCTTCGTAAGCAATATTATGTAATTTATTTGTCATAACAATAAATTTCAGTTATATTCTTCAGTAAGTGAGTTTATTACTAAAAATGGCAATCGAGAACAGTAAAATATATAAAAAAGAATGCTTTAATTGTCATAAACATTAATCAAATCAAATAAGTTTTATTGCAGTGGACATGTAACATGTATTGCAAAGTCAATTTTATTTTAAAAGATATTTTATGTCTAGTTCAAAATTTAGTTTCACACAAACTACAAAAAAATCTCTCAAGCATACAACATTTCTGCACATTAATACATCAAATTTTTCCACCTCAATTTCCGGTGTCAGCATACCAACTGTGTGGTCTCCAAGTTATTCGCCAAAAACTCACCCACACTATAAAAAGCATGGTAGTCTAGAAAGCCTTTTAATTGAGTTTTAAACGCCTTCAGCGTTCTGGCGATGTTTATACGATTTGGTAGTTTATTGTAAAGACCTGCCTCTTAGGGCAAATGCTCGTAAGTAACTGTTCTGTGCTTCCCAGTCCTCCTGCCTCTGGTGCCATATTCGTGAATGTCTCGTCCCCGAATCAAAGCACACTTAGAAATAAAATTTGTTGTTTCTATAATATAGAGGCAGGGTAAAGGCAAGATTCTTAATTTTTTTAATATTGGCGTGTATGATTCTCTGAAATCAACTTTTTCGATTATCCGAATCAGGACTGAACTCGTTCCACAACAAACTTTTGTAGAATTGAATAAATGCATTTTACATTTCAAAAAACATAAACTTGAAAACAAATTCTTCTAAATCTAATTTTATAAATTTTACCTTACGTCCACAGAATCTAGAATGGGTCCCCAGCTTATTGTTGGAAGACACTATGCTGGAAGAGGTGTCACTCTTTTTTTTAATCTGAAAACTCTCAAGAGCTGATTACTTGCACCGGCTCCCCACAGCACTATGCCTATGCCATAGACTAGGTGGGGATAAATTAAACCTTAATACGCTGTCTTCAGTACCTAAATAGGGCATTATTTGGATAAAGTCCTCAGACTACCAGATGTTAATTTGGCACTTACCACATCAATATGGGCATTCCATGTCAAACCTCGATCTATGTGTAATCCAAGGAATTTTGACGTGAACACCTCTTCCAGCATAGTGTCTGGGGGCCCATTCTAGATTCTGTGGACGTAAGGTAAAATTTATAAAATTTGATTTAGAAGAATTTGTTTTCAAGTTTATGTTTTTGAAATATTAAATGCATTTACTCAATTCTACAAAAGTTTGTTGTGGAACGAGTTCAAGAGCTTTATCTCTAAAAAACAGGGTTGCAACGTCTGCATATTGCACGATTTTTTGGAGCGCAGAGATGCTCCAATGTCGTTGACATAGACTAAAAAAAGGGCTTGACTGAGAATTGATCCCTGAGGGACACCGTAGCACAGGTTGATAAGTTCGGATGATTGATTTGCGATTTGTACTAATTGAGCTCTTTGTCTGAGGTATGATCCAAGCCACTCCAAGGGCACACCTCTGATGCCATGAGATTCCAATTTGCTGAGTAGTATCTTATAGTCAACACAGTCAAAAGATATTGATAAGTCGATAAAAACACCGAGGGTGGATTTCCGACATTATAATCCCTCCACAACCATATCGACCAGACTCACCACTGTGTCTATAGTCGATTTACTCTTTCTGAATCCAATTTGGTATTCAGAGAGCTGGTTGTGTTTATTTAAAAAATTTAGCATTCTAGTTAAAAAATTGTTTTCAAATATATAGTATTGCACTTAATAAACAAATCAAAATTGGCAAAATCGAGACCGGCCGATAGTTATTGATTGAGCAGGGGTCGCCCTTTTTAAATATAGGCGTTACCCTAGCTGTTTTAAGGAGCGAGGGAAAGACTCCAATTTGAAAAGGTAAGTTTATTAAGTGTGTCAGTGGCGTCAAGATATGCTTGTAGCATTTCTTGAGGACTGACATTGACATAAAATTTAGATCGTTTGAATTTTTGGCTAGAAGCTCTCTAATAATTCTGCTGACTTCTTCCTCATTGGCAAGTTCCAGCACCATCCAAGATGTTAGGCTTTGCCTTTTTGAGGGCTTTGATTCATTCAATGAAGAATAATGCATATTTTGGCCAGCCACCGAAGCAAAAAAGTTATTAAACTCGTTTGCCAATATTGAAGCTTACATAGTATTGATAATAGTCAGGTTTCATAAACAATAAGGGAAAAAATTAAAAAATGTCATTTAAACAACAACAAGAAAATATATTCGTAACCATACAATACTCTAATCACATAAGTTTTCATAGACACTATTATATTTAAAATTTTCTTTATAACTGAAATAAATTCATTTTTTATGTTGCGTTTACTAAAGGAAGATTCTGTTTGGTATTTTTAGGAAGTTTATTGTAAATTTGGACCCCAGAAAAATATGAGTGCATCTCAACGAATGTTGTGTTGCTGTGGTATGACTATTTTATCTACATTTCATAAGTTGTAAATCCTAAAGATGCCTTATTAAAAGAGATTTTTTATTTTTATAAATAATGAAAGGCATTCATAAATAGTATATATTTCTCTGTACTTTTTTAGATTTTAACCAATCCATTGTTACTCTAACCTCCTTTGAAATTACATGAGCCTTGACTTGTAAGTAAGAGAGTCATGATGTTTACAAGCCCTAGACGACTGTACAAGCACGATACTGTAATTAACCTCAACATTATATTACATGTTTTACATCTATGTACATCGAGTAGACAGTAATGACCATATGAATGTTGCCCAGGCAAGGCCGAAATGTGTCGGCGGAGGGGAGGGGGCTCGTTTGTTTACAATCGACGTGATCACTTTCTCACGATATTGAAATGAAGCTATCACTCACCGAGTGCCGGCTCACGACGCGTGAGTTAAATACTCGTTACAGTCAAGGTGGACGTACCCCCACAGTTCTACGTAAGGAGGTAATTTGTTACCCCTTGAATGTATCGCGTAACACTCACGGCGTCACGTCCTGTGAAAGTCTTGCAAGTAATCTACATAACATCACCACTCATTCAGTCATGATGAACATTTAGACACATTTCCCACTATACATAGCAGTAAATAGATTTACGAAGTCAAATGAACATCTATCACTCTACATTTTAATGCTTTGCCAAAATCAATAAGAAACTGTGCTGGAGAAATCTCTTTTAAAGTAATGCTAATGTATTTTCTTTGTAAAGCAGGTTTTTATTCATGAGAAGAGTTAACAAATTATAATATTCAATCTTTAACAGTAATAATTAATAAAATTATAGTAATCACCCTCCTATTTTAATAAGAAATGACTATAACACCATATGTTTAATAATTATTGTGACTATTGTAATTTGCAACCTTGTTCAAAGAAAAATTTGAAATATGATCAATAAGTATTCGAACTTTAATGAATACCTAGGCCTTAAATATCCAGAGTGCAGACGTTAATGAATACCTAGGCCTTAAATATCCAGAGTGCAGACGTTAATGAATACCTAGGCCTTAAATATCCACAGTGCAGACGTTAATGAATACCTAGGCCTTAAATATCCACAGTGCAGACGTTAATGAATACCTAGGCCTTAAATATCCACAGTGCAGACGTTAATGAATACCTAGGCCTTAAATATCCAGAGTGCAGACGTTAATGAATACCTAGGCCTTAAATATCCAGAGTGCAGACGTTAATGAATACCTAGGCCTTAAATATCCAGAGTGCAGACGTTAATGAATACCTAGGCCTTAAATATCCAGAGTGCAGACGTTAATGAATACCTAGGCCTTAAATATCCAGAGTGCAGACGTTAATGAATACCTAGGCCTTAAATATCCACAGTGCAGACGTTAATGAATACCTAGGCCTTAAATATCCAGAGTGCAGACGTTAATGAATACCTAGGCCTTAAATATCCAGAGTGCAGACGTTAATGAATACCTAGGCCTTAAATATCCAGAGTGCAGACGTTAATGAATACCTAGGCCTTAAATATCCAGAGTGCAGACGTTAATAAATACCTAGGCCTTAAATATCCAGAGTGCAGACGTTAATGAATACCTAGGCCTTAAATATCCAGAGTGCAGACGTTAATGAATACCTAGGCCTTAAATATCCAGAGTGCAGACGTTAATGAATACCTAGGCCTTAAATATCCAGAGTGCAGACGTTAATGAATACCTAGGCCTTAAATATCCAGAGTGCAGACGTTAATGAATACCTAGGCCTTAAATATCCAGAGTGCAGACGTTAATGAATACCTAGGCCTTAAATATCCAGAGTGCAGACGTTAATGAATACCTAGGCCTTAAATATCCAGAGTGCAGACGTTAATGAATACCTAGGCCTTAAATATCCAGAGTGCAGACGTTAATGAATACCTAGGCCTTAAATATCCAGAGTGCAGACGTTAATGAATACCTAGGCCTTAAATATCCACAGTGCAGACGTTAATGAATACCTAGGCCTTAAATATCCACAGTGCAGACGTTAATGAATACCTAGGCCTTAAATATCCAGAGTGCAGACGTTAATGAATACCTAGGCCTTAAATATCCACAGTGCAGACGTTAATGAATACCTAGGCCTTAAATATCCACAGTGCAGACGTTAATGAATACCTAGGCCTTAAATATCCACAGTGCAGACGTTAATGAATACCTAGGCCTTAAATATCCAGAGTGCAGACGTTAATGAATACCTAGGCCTTAAATATCCACAGTGCAGACGTTAATGAATACCTAGGCCTTAAATATCCACAGTGCAGACGTTAATGAATACCTAGGCCTTAAATATCCACAGTGCAGACGTTAATGAATACCTAAGCCTTAAATATCCAGAGTGCAGACGTTAATGAATACCTAGGCCTTAAATATCCAGAGTGCAGACGTTAATGAATACCTAGGCCTTAAATATCCACAGTGCAGACGTTAATGAATACCTAGGCCTTAAATATCCAGAGTGCAGACGTTAATGAATACCTAGGCCTTAAATATCCAGAGTGCAGACGTTAATGAATACCTAGGCCTTAAATATCCAGAGTGCAGACGTTTTTTCCTTTATAAAAAGGGAAATCGATTGTTAAATAAAAAGTTTTAAGAGATGATTGCTATACAAAATTAATAAGTTGCTATTGTCACATATTTTGTCATAACTTCGTTTAATGAACAAGGAGAGAAGTCTAACTTTTCAACTTAGTCATAAAATTAGGTACTTATTAATGTTTTTTATTTAGAATAATTTAGCTTGGGTCTCCAGACGGAGGATACATTCCAAGACACCAGCTGTTAATGTATATATTGGTTTATGTAAACATTTTAAACGGTAAAAATGTTTACTAAATGATGACAAACAACAGGCAGAGTAATTTATAAAATATACGACAAATCTATACATTACAAATACATTCCAATATATTCTATCGTGGCTAAATAAATGGTAAGGCTAAATATCAATTTACTTCCAAAAACAGTAAAAACCAAAAAGTGCTGAATTATACTTCTTTAGGATCCTTATTGATAATTATTTCCTGAACCAATGGTCCAGTCAACATATGAAGGGTTTTTAAGTAACAGTATTGTAGATGTACAACTCACTATGATTTTACTTGCATTGTGTGATCCTTACTATGAAGGTGGACAGATGATATTTGAGCTAAGAGCATGAGCATCACAGAGATCAACGGTTAAATCTGGAATAGGTAGTCACATCCCAGATGCTCTGAAATGTCGACAAAGTTAAAGTTGTAAAACTGACTCGTCTTTTGGAAAAGATTTGTTCCAGTTGGTGTTGTTAATTAGTGGAAGATGTAAGTTAAATCTTTGGATTGTTCAGAAAAAATATATAAGAAAGAAACAAAAACAAAACACTTATTAAGCTATTCTTAGCTTTGTACAGGTGTACAAAATGTTGATTAGAAAAAGTACTCTTTTCGTTTGTTAAAAGTATAGCTTTACTTTTCCTTTTCTGAAAATACTAAGAGAGCTCACCGTTGAAGCATTATATGAAACTTTCTGAGAGTAGGAATGAGAAAAGTTAAATCTCTGGAGCATTTAGAAAAAATACAGACATAAGAAAGGAAAAAAAAGAGACCACCTAGGTAGCTCTCTAAGAACAGCTTAAGTAGGTACTTAAGCTGTTCTTAGCTTAAAGAAATCTGCTCAGTTATAAAAAAAATCTAATAGAAAAATTACTCTTTTCGTTTGGTATAGCGTAGCATTACTTTTGTTTTTATGAAGATTTTATGATAGCTAACCGCTGAAGCTTAATAGGCATGTTCCTCAGTCGACGTCAACTTGGATGTCGGAGTTGTACTCAGGTAGAGAAGCTAACCCCCCCCCCCCCCCCATTAAAAATGAGTGATTTCTGAAGCAATAGTCTAAATGATTAAAAAGTGAAAGAATACAGGGGTTAAATGGAAGTGCATGATAAAAACACTACCGATTCAGTGTGTCCCTTCAGGTAAAGAAAAATAAAACTCGTAATGAAAAACTAAAAACCTATGCTGAACAAAATTTTTATAAATCAATGCGAAATAATATTTTGGTCACTGAAAAATACTATGGCCTTTAATCCAAGTATTTACCCTCCAATAAGTGCAACAAGACTGATATATAATGAGGCTTATGAAGAATTTCCAAAAACAAATATATGCACTCTAAAGATGCCTCCTAAATCAATCTCCTCTGCAGCTCCTGATAATACAATCAACAAACCCAAGAGAACATACTTGAGAAGTAATACAGGATGAAAGAAACCCTGACACAGGAATTCCTCTTCATGCTTCCATATATATCTCATGTACACATGTAGACAATTCGCAAAAAAGATTTTTTAGAATTTTGTAAAAGAAAAGAAGAGAGGTGGATTTTAAAGGATGATTAATCTCTAAGGGCCTCTTGTTAGCTTAATGGTTAGCTTCATATGCAGAGGGCCACGGGTTCAAATCCCGGGAGGTTCACTTAAAATTTGATTGACTGGTTTGGACCTATACCCCATAATAACGTTTTTAGTCTAAGTTCAAAATGCCACTAGCGTAAATAGTAGAAAATCATAAGTTTAATTTAATCACATTATTTAATTTAAAATGTTATATTAGTGGAAGATTTAAATAAATACTTCACTATACTACTAAGCTAAATATATTCCTAGCCACCAAACTTGTAAATCCTTTACATTACTTTCGTCACTGCAGAAAGTAAAGCCGTTTAACTTTATAAAGCCCCATCTTATATAGGTGAGCTTTACACTATAGTCCAGTAAATGCAGAGTACAAGTCATGCAATATCCTCACAAGAACACCTTAAAACAAGCAACTCACTATTCATCGGTATAATGGTGAAAGGCCTTACAAGAAGTAATGAGGAAGCTGTGATATGAAAGGTATTTCTTGCTAACAATAACCTTTCGGTTTATCTTGACTTAAACATCATGGAGCCATTAGGAAGTTCAGTAGAAGACTTTCTTCCATGAACAAGGAACGGTTAGTTGCAGGCCTACTTGTATTTCACCAGTGAACTTTCGATCTCTAACCTTTTGCTCGTATAACTGTCACAGTCGCATTCCAGACTTAGCTACTATATATCCTAATAAAGTCTGGCATGTTATCAGTTAGTTAGGTACAGAAAGTTACTCAATTCAATTAAAAATAGTTACAGTAATTTGAGATCAACTAATGCTTGCTAAAATCGGAATTTTAGAGAAAAACGTTAAATTTTAGGCGTATTAAATGTTATTACATCATATTTTAGTTATTTTAGGGTATGATAAAAACAATTATAATCATAGCAGTATGAATAATAATACATACTATCGAACCTGAAAATATTTTCATTGTATGTATGCTTTAACTAAAATTAACCATTTTTCTAGACATTAAGGATTCTTTGTTTAAGCTGAAAGAAAAGTTTTAAATTAAATTCATAAAGTGTTACTAACAATCAAAATAGAATAAAATAATTCATTTTAAAAATCAGAAAAATAAATAAACAAAAATACACTAAACGATATTTTGTATGTTCCTGTGATTTCAACCATTTGTTTCTTTTAACAATCCCTAAATATTATATAACAGCAGTGGAGCAAGAAGTTTAGGCCAGAGGTGCGCAGTAGACATTAGTTGGACTAAAGTGTGGAAGTATTACTAGATTAGATGTAGGATAACCAAATGGTGTTAGTAGCCAATATCCAGTTCATATTGTTTCTGGCTATCCGGTTAGTTTAGCTATTTAAATAACGAATAATTTCCAATCGATATTAAACTGTATAAAAAATGTTTTGTACAAATAGTATAGTGAAATGTACTGTGTAATGACACATTTTTTAAGCACCTTAGATAAAAACAGCTGATTCAGTGGAGTAAAAATCACAAGTGGGTGTCTTCAAATTCACACCCCATTAGGGGTACCAGCAGCCACATCAAAATTTGATCAACTAGTTTGATCTGAGCGTGTCAAAATGTCCGAATTCAAACTCCCTGACCAAACAGGAATATTTCAGCAAGTTTTTGGTTTCGACTGTAGGGCCAACCACCTAAGTTTCAACCTTATAACCTCAACCTACCTATGACAACTAAGTTTCAAGCCTGCGTTGCAACTAATGCGAGACCTTCCCCTCCTGGTCAAGCAATTCATTGTTGGGGGAGAAGTACTTTCAGCGTTCAGTAGTGTCATAATGAACCTTTCATTGCAACCAGTCGTGAGGCCTTGGTAAACAACGTTTTTGCTATTCCAAGTACCTTTTAAATAGTGTTAATTACACTATACCTACTTAAGAAGACTAAAGTTCGTGGCTATATTTATTTAAAAAACAGGAGTGGTTTGTGTATTTGAAATAAGAGTTGTTAATGAACTCAGAAAACAAAGTTTTCGAGATCAAATATTCTGTGCAGCCACAAGTAAACATTTAAAGCAGTAATAAAATGTATCAAAAAATATTTTAAAGACTGATAAAGAGAAAAACTAAAATTATACTCATTAACAAATTAATAAAATGAAAAAGTTGAGTTCGTATAAGCTGCTTTTGGATGTCATTAATCAAATTATTATGAATGTTTTCATTGTTCCTCTTTGAATTCTATCTATGTTTGATTTTTTTCCAAACCAAACACATCTCATAAAAATATATTGGAATAACGTAGTAGCATAAAAACTAGCCTTATTAATATTTTTATGTAATGGCATTTTCGTTTTAGTCACTGGTATATTTCATTAGGTTTCAAGTTTCTTGCTTGCTCAGACAGAACTGAGTTGAGTTTATGGACGTAGTTAAGTCATATGTGTGTCACTTATGTGGCAATATTTTTTCACAGCCTTGCACCCAATAAATTTAGCTCGCAACTAGTATAAGCTACTTGTAAAAATTGATTATGATATATCACGTATTTTTTATTGCAGATTTCACCTAACTCAAAGTTGGTAAGTTTCCACGGAAATATCTGAAGTTACAAGATGTTATTTTGGTATTCGGACAACGAACCCAAATCGTTAAACTTTCAAAAATTAAATAAACAATACTATCATAATAAATACATGTTGACGGCCTTGTTATGTTCCAAAGGAATGGTGAACAACTATCTGCAGAAGCCTCACGGTTGGTTTCCTTGAAACTGACTGGGACTGACTAGAAAGGGAACCAATAGTATGTTTGAGAATTTCTTTAGTTGCATAAGGAAATTGCAACTTACTGTTCAGGTAAACTGTTTCCAAGGGTATGTAAAGTCTAGAAAAAAAGTATTGAAGTATCTAGACTAGGGGTGAGCTCAACTCGATCTGGTTTGACAGGGTTGTGAGTTTGAATGTGGCTGCTGGTAACCCTAATGGAGTGTTAATTTGGATACGCCCCACCTCAGTAGATAGGTTTATGATTTGGGGGTCAATTTACGCCCCACCTCAATGCCATGTACGTGTATGGTTGGGCGGGTGGGTCAATGTCACTGTACGTGTATGGGCGCGCGGGTGGGTCAATGCCAATGTAAATGATGGGTGGGCGGGTGGGTCAATGCCACTGTACGTGTATGGTTGGGCAGGTTGGGGGAGACGAACATCGTTGCAAAGGCCAGAACGCATTGAGGATCGTGGCACCAGAGGGTAAGATAGCTTATACTGTCTCACCCGTATATATAGGTTATCTTAGTGTTGTAGGACCAGATTCCAGGTTACAAAATTATTTTGTACTGTACAGGCTGTTTGCTGTCATTTGTTTAATTATTACAAAAGTAAAAAGGCATTATCTTTATTCTTTAATAGGTGGAACAAAGGCATTGCACAGCCATGCAAGTTGAAAGATAATTGCAAATCTAAACAGATAAATAATGTATTCAATTAGAAACGACCTAAATATTAGATTGTTTGATTCTGTTGTATGCATAGCATTGTCTCCCGCCTTAAGATCTCACTTTTCCTTACCAGACATCCCCTATCGCGAATGTCACGGGCCTTGCTTTACCTGCTGTGGTATATGTAGTTGTCGGTTAATTCATAATTTTTGCCTCTTCAAGGAACAACAACGCACATCATCTTCAAAAATAATTTTATAACCTATTTAGAAATAAACACATCGATTCTCGTGTATTTAATGAGAGATGAAAGCGATTTTTTTCCTTTAATTCTTAAGAAAGTTAAAATACATATTGTTTTATTGGTATGGTATCATTAATATAAAATTTCCCTTTTCCATAAAAAAAACAGGACTGAAATATATGGTTATATTTTAAATTGATAATTCAGGGGTCAAAGTTATATCCATTATCCTGCTAAAAAATACCCTTCAACTGCGCAGTTTTGTTGCGCAGGAGGTGTTCTGATGATTAAAAAAACTTTTTAATCAGTGATGTACTGATGAGATATATTTTCTACAGTAATGTAAAATCCAAACAAATAAATTACAATACAAAGAATTGCCCTTTTGACAAATATGGTTAAAAATTCTTTCGTCTATGATTCTAAGAATATTACTAATTCAACTCTATTTGCCGAGTTATCCATGTCTATTTCATAGGTATTGAACTGAGTTAATATATGTTAGGATATGTTATATGTTATATGTTTAGGAGTTATCAGTTTCTATACAGCAATGATTTCTTAAAGAAAAAATGTCAAGTAAAATAAAAAATGTCCAGCTTTAAATTAGTCATAAATAGTTCAGCTTTGCATTAATTTCATTACTTTTATAGAAAGCATATTTCGATCACTCATTATATTACATTGGCCAATGCCAGTGGCACGTAATTTTCTCACCGACATAGATAAAATTTGCTTCACGTAATGATTATCACATCATCAACATGTTTTTTCTTATCTATTTAGGGTGCAAATTTTCTTCGATAATTTACCTGATTTCGCAAATCCACCCCCTGCCTACCCAAAGTAAAAAAATTAAAATAGCTGATAAGTGTAGAATTAGCATAGTTCGTGTGAGTGTCGATAAAACTGCCGTCCACCCTCGTTCATAAGAGATTACTCTAACTGTGCTTGTCATATTATGGCTAAATTGGTCTAATCTAAAGCACCACATGATTGATGTTGTTCTGCAAAATGTTTCAGGTCTTAGATACCAGTACCCCTTAATGTGGGAAAACTAGTAGCATATGTATATAATCTTCGTGTTGTATGGACAATTTTCTTTAACGAGATATTTCACATGATTTATGTATTTGTTCACACATGATTAACGGTTTAGACTATTGCATCATAACATCAGGTAGATTTCTGAGACAGTTAGTTTATTTATTTTTTATGAATCCCTGACAAGAATCTTTTCATAGTTCAAATTCGTCGCATAGATTAACTGTGAAAAACTAATAGTATTAAAACCGGTATTAAACCTTATGGATCTGGAGATATTTCAACTACCACCCCTTTTACGGAGTCGACCGTACACGCAATGGTTGATCTTCTACTTGGATAATAGTATATGACTTAACAGGAAAGTTTGCATTCAAACTATTTTTACTTTAACGTTATTTTTTTCAGATTTACCTATTTTGAGAAAGTGTTGTTTTCTCCAACATTCCTTCATTCTTTATGAGCTTGCCTCCTCATTTCCTTCAGACATTTTAGATCCAGTTGTTTGGGTTTCTATTGGAACTTTAGACTTGGACGAATAAGTATCCCCCATAGATCTATAGACTACTGGAATGGGAAGAGTAAGGTTACAAAAGTGATCAGCCTCTCCTTAAAGAGTTTGTTTCTGGAGATGTTTCAGCCTCTGTACGTCTTTGAACCATTCAATTTGTTTCTTTTATAACAAAATTCAACTGATAAATGCTTACCTAAGAGCTACTTTCACAATTTTTAATTACTGTTCTGTACTTTTTTGGGTGAGTTCACAATTTTTGTGAGAATTTTACTAGTTTTAAAAGAAATGTTTAGTCCAATTTTTATTATTTAATTCGTATTTCTACCTCAGAGAGCCAATCATTTGCGAATGTCAGACAGTTTAAGATCAATATTTTTGATCATATTTTAATACATTTCTTTTGTTTGATTTTTTATTCCACAATCCACCTATATTTTCTAAAGAATAGTTAAGTAGTGACGGTGACAGGTGATCACTTTGTCTAGCTCCACCTTTGGTTAGAAATAACTCAGATAGTTCTCCTAAAAACTTCAACTTGTCAAGTGTTTGCATGTTTTTGATAGAATGGAACCAAACCATTCGACTGTTGAATAAACATTAGATTGTAGTTTTGTTATTTACTCGAAATTATTTTACTGCTAATATCGAGGGAGCCCTATCGATTGAGTCACATGCCTTTTAAAATATATGAATATTTAATATATAATATTATAAGTTTTATTTGCAAGTGAGAGCAATTCATTACAGATTTAAGGTTAACTAATTGATATACACATGATCTATATTTCCCTAATCTATCTGGTTATTCTTACGTTGAAAATAATATAGGATTCTGCTTAATTTAGCAATTCATTTTAAGATAGTGTTACTTCTAAGAAATAAATGTTGTTTGGGTTAGTTTTTGGCTGTTTTGTGTAGTTGATTATAGCTGTTTTACGATCAGTTTTTAAGTTTTCTTTATCTCAAATTTTCTGCGGTACATTGACTACTGAAAATGTTATATTCTAGTGATAGTATTAAACGTTCACCCGAAGCCCTGTTGTTCTTTAGATATGCTATTATGTGTTCTACTCTTCATATATGGACATTTATAATCATTTTCTTTATATTGTTTGTTTGTTTTTTAGCCAAATTTATCTGTGTATGTTTTACAGTAATACGGGTTAAAAGGTTCTTGCTCTTGCAGTTCCATACAGTATTGTATGCTAGATTATAATTATCATCTTGTAGTTGAAGATAGGGAGGGTTGAAGATTTGTTGCTTGTCTAAACGTTTTGTAAAATCTTTTTTATTCTTTATTGTATTCATAGCATTCAGTATTAGAGTGATTCAAGTTCTGTTTTTCTTTTTAATTATTTAGCTTAGTTAGTAATTTTTAATTATTTAGCTTCCTTACAAACATACTTAAAAATAGACCAAAATTTTTCTGACTGGAAATTTCATTTCTGAAAAACTTGCTTTATTTTGTTATAAACCCGTCATATTCATTGGTCCACCAATTGCGTTTTTTTCTTTTTATTACTTCATTAAGCAGTTTTTTCAGCTTTAGTGGTGACTTATAGTTTGACAACTACCCAACTTTTTTATTTCATAAATTTCGTACTTTGTATGAATGCATTTAAGTTTAAAATCTCTTCTGAAGATAATTTTTTTTTATTTGACGGTATTATTTCAAATTTTAAATAATTTTTTTTAGAATTGTAATAATGTATTATTTTACACTACCCAGTGAAAACTACCATGTGGCTAATTTAAAATGCACCTATGTTTAGGTTAGCAGAAACCCAATATTGTTCGTTGAGTAATCTTTTAAAAGCTGTTAATTTTAAAATTTCACTATATGATTTACTCGTTTACAATATTCTATCTCAATTTTTAATAAGTCTCTTTTGGGCTAAGTAATTCCCTTCTATTTGTTTTTACTTCTTATAGATTCCTATTTGATCATTAAAGTATCCTGATAAAATAATTACTATGGTTTTCTTTGGAAGAGTGTTTAATTTTAGTTGCGTACACTCAACAGAACTATTTATTATCGTGATTTTGAGCAACCTATTCAGGGTTACTCCACCGAGGGTCTACTATAGGAATGTCTTGCATCTTAAGTATGTTACCTATCTTATATTTAACTACTGGGTTTTTACTATTAGAATATTAAGAATTATAAATATGAGAGGATGAATCAGTCATGGTGATCCCTTATAAATAGCAAAGCACCTGTCACTTTACCAGACGTCAGTTAGTAGTAAATTACATTTTTATATCTGGCAAAGTTTGCCTATCACTTACAAACCTAATACCACACTTGGCTGGCCTATCAAACCTCCCCAAGACCACGACTCCAGTTTGTATTACGGTCACGAATCCTTTCCCTCGATGGAGCAAGTCTGATTTAAATTCATCCAACTCCCTAACTCAATGGAGGAGATATTACACTTCCTAAAGGTGGAGGACGTCCACTCCTGTCTGTCATCCTGCTGACAGCTGTAATCATCCTCGGCTGCGAGCCAGGACAGCGATCCAGTGTTTTTGTCAATCTCTTTGCACACGGCAAATTAAAGTGTCTCTTAAACCCGAGACTTTTGACACTAAAATGTTATGTTTATGGCTTTCATTCAGCCTGCTGTTGCATAAGTACGCAATCAGGAGTGGAACGTGAAATTTATCCTTTGACATTTACGAAGCCATAAAAGAATTTTGTTTTGAAACTGTTCTTTATTTTTTCATATCTATCAACGATACTGGGAGCTTTTCGGGTACTCCTGAGCCCGTTTTTCAACACATACTTCAAAATAATACCAAAAATCATAAGACGAAGCATCGTAAATGTAGCAAGTTAGTAAATATCGTTAATATTCTGTAGTTCTACAAAAACGTTTAATAAAATAGTGGTACTTTTATATGTCTTAATATTTCTCTTTCAAGTTGAAATATTTTGTATTGCATCATCGTTATTCACTGAAAACAACTAAATACCTCTTAATTATTTTGTACGAAATTTACTCTTGTTTAAAACACAGGAAGATGTTTTCCATTTAGCCTTTTATGATCTAAAAGGAAATATTTTCTAACACTTATACAACGAAAATAGACACCCAAAAATAAAATTATTATATCATTTGATTCTTTATTTCTCTTTATTGCTCTTATTCCTCTTATTATGAATGTAATGTATTTGTTTAGAAAATACATAGAAAGATTTTAATGATTTTTAGATGACTCGATTAACCTTCATAAATCAACTAACTATTTCCACAAGTTATTTCTCTTATGCAGCACTAAAACTATAACCCCAGAATTCAAGCTAGGATAATCAAGTCCTTAAGTACAATTCACACACGACATATGAATAAATAGTAACCCCATACAACCGAAGAGGCTAAATAGTGTCCCCATACACTTCGAAGTGACTAAATAGTAATACCACTCAATCTGAGTAAGTAAATAGTATCTCCATAAAATCCAAATATACATTTCAAAATGACTAAATAGTAATCGCACACAATGCAAGTAACTAAATAGTAACCCCATACACTTCCAAGTAACTAAATAGTAACCCCATACACTTCCAAATGACTAAATAGTAATACAACTCAATCTGAGTAAGTAAATAGTATCTCCATAAAATCTAAATATACACTTCCAAATGACTAAATAGTAATCGCACACAATGCAAGTAACTAAATAGTAACCCCATACACTTCCAAGTGAGTAAATAGTAACCCCATACACTTCCAAGTGAGTAAATAGTAACCCCATACACTTCCAAGTGAGTAAATAGTAACCCCATACACTTCCAAGTGAGTAAATAGTAACCCCATACACTTCCAAATGACTAAATAGTAATACCACTCAATCTGAGTAAGTAAATAGTATCTCCATAAAATCTAAATATACACTTCCAAATGACTAAATAGTAATCGCACACAATGCAAGTAACTAAATAGTAACCCCATACACTTCCAAGTGAGTAAATAGTAACCCCATACACTTCCAAATGACTAAATAGTAATACAACTCAATCTGAGTAAGTAAATAGTATCTCCATAAAATCTAAATATACACTTCCAAATGACTAAATAGTAATCGCACACAATGCAAGTAACTAAATAGTAACCCCATACACTTCCAAGTGAGTAAATAGTAACCCCATACACTTCCAAATGACTAAATAGTAATACAACTCAATCTGAGTAAGTAAATAGTATCTCCATAAAATCCAAATATACATTTCAAAATGACTAAATAGTAATCGCACACAATGCAAGTAACTAAATAGTAACCCCATACACTTCCAAGTGAGTAAATAGTAACCCCATACACTTCCAAATGACTAAATAGTAATACAACTCAATCTGAGTAAGTAAATAGTATCTCCATAAAATCCAAATATACATTTCAAAATGACTAAATAGTAATCGCACACAATGCAAGTAACTAAATAGTAACCCCATACACTTCCAAGTGAGTAAATAGTAACCCCATACACTTCCAAATGACTAAATAGTAATACAACTCAATCTGAGTAAGTAAATAGTATCTCCATAAAATCTAAATATACACTTCCAAATGACTAAATAGTAATCGCACACAATGCAAGTAACTAAATAGTAACCCCATACACTTCCAAGTGAGTAAATAGTAACCCCATACACTTCCAAATGACTAAATAGTAATACAACTCAATCTGAGTAAGTAAATAGTATCTCCATAAAATCTAAATATACACTTCCAAATGACTAAATAGTAATCGCACACAATGCAAGTAACTAAATAGTAACCCCATACACTTCCAAGTGAGTAAATAGTAACCCCATACACTTCCAAATGACTAAATAGTAATACAACTCAATCTGAGTAAGTAAATAGTATCTCCATAAAATCTAAATATACACTTCCAAATGACTAAATAGTAATCGCACACAATGCAAGTAACTAAATAGTAACCCCATACACTTCCAAGTGAGTAAATAGTAACCCCATACACTTCCAAATGACTAAATAGTAATACAACTCAATCTGAGTAAGTAAATAGTATCTCCATAAAATCTAAATATACACTTCCAAATGACTAAATAGTAATCGCACACAATGCAAGTAACTAAATAGTAACCCCATACACTTCCAAGTGAGTAAATAGTAACCCCATACACTTCCAAATGACTAAATAGTAATACAACTCAATCTGAGTAAGTAAATAGTATCTCCATAAAATCTAAATATACACTTCCAAATGACTAAATAGTAATCGCACACAATGCAAGTAACTAAATAGTAACCCCATACACTTCCAAGTGAGTAAATAGTAACCCCATACACTTCCAAATGACTAAATAGTAATACAACTCAATCTGAGTAAGTAAATAGTATCTCCATAAAATCCAAATATACATTTCAAAATGACTAAATAGTAATCGCACACAATGCAAGTAACTAAATAGTAACCCCATACACTTCCAAGTGAGTAAATAGTAACCCCATACACTTCCAAATGACTAAATAGTAATACAACTCAATCTGAGTAAGTAAATAGTATCTCCATAAAATCTAAATATACACTTCCAAATGACTAAATAGTAATCGCACACAATGCAAGTAACTAAATAGTAACCCCATACACTTCCAAGTGAGTAAATAGTAACCCCATACACTTCCAAGTGAGTAAATAGTAACCCCATACACTTCCAAGTGAGTAAATAGTAACCCCATACACTTCCAAGTGAGTAAATAGTAACCCCATACACTTCAAAGTGAGTAAATAGTAACCCCATACACCTCCAAGTAACTAAATAGTAACCATGTGACTAAATAGTATATCCATAAAGTCCAAGTGACTAAAGAGTAACCACATACAATCCAAGTGACTAAATAGTAACTCCATACACTATCAAGTGACTACATAGTAACCCCGTTCAAACCAAGTGTCTAAATAATAACACCATAGAATCCATGTGACTAAATAGTGTCCCCCATACAATTCCAAGTGATTAAATAGTAACCACATACAATCCAAGTGACTAAATAGTAACCTCATACAATCCAAATGACTAAATAGTGTCCCCATACACTTCCAAGTGACTTAATAGTATTCCCACACAATCCAAGTGACTAAATAGTAATTCTATATACTTCCAAGTGACTACATAGTAACCTCATAAAATCCAAGTGACTAAATAGAAAACCCTCGCAATACATGTGACTAAATAGTAACCCCATACACTTCCAAGTGACTTAATAGTATTCCCACACAATCCAAGTGACTAAATAGTAATTCTATATACTTCCAAGTGACTACATAGTAACCTCATAAAATCCAACTGACTAAATAGAAAACCCTCGCAATACATGTGACTAAATAGGGACCCCATATAATCCAAGTGACTAAATAGTAACCTCATACAATCCAAGTGATATTTAAGGTACCTTATTAGTGTCTCTATACAATCCAAGTGACTAAATAGTAACCCCATACACTTCAAAGTGACTAAATAGTATTTCCACATAGTCCAAGTGATTAAATAGTAACCCTATACACTTCCAAGTGACTACATAGCAATCCCACACAATCCATGTGTCTAAATAGTAACCACATACAATCCAAGTTACTCACTTGTAACCCCATACAATCCATGTGACTAAATAGTGTCCCTATACAATTGTACGTACAGGGACACTATTGAATTGTATGAATTCAAGTGACTCACTTGTAACCCCATACAATCAATGTGACTAAATAGTGTCCCTGTACAATTCAAGTGACTCACTTGTAACCCCATACAATCCATGTGACTAAATAGTGTCCCTATACGATTGTACGTATAGGGACACTATTGAATTGTATAAATTCAAGTGACTCACTTGTAACCCCATACAATCAATGTGACTAAATAGTGTCCCTGTACAATTCAAGTGACTCACTTGTAACCCCATACAATCCATGTGACTAAATAGTGTCCCTATACGATTGTACGTATAGGGGCACTATTGAATTGTATAAATTCAAGTGACTCACTTGTAACCCCATATAATCAATGTGACTAAATAGTGTCCCTAAACAATTCAAGTGACTAAATAGTAAACCCATACACTTCCAAGTGACTAAATAGTAATCCCAAACTATCCATGTGATTAGATAGTGTCTCCATACAATCTACGTGACTAAATAGTAACCCCATAAATTTCGATGAGAGTAAATAATCTTCCGATACTCTTCCATAATGACTATTACATATGATAAAATTGTCTTCTCCCTAATATTCCATATGACTAAGTAGTCTTCTTTCTCCCTTCTGTTCCATGTGACTAAGTATAATTCCTCTTTGAACTCCTTATGACTAGGTAGTCTTCCTTCTACTATTCCATATGACTAAGTAGTCTTCTCCCTTCTGTACCATGTGACTAAGTATAATTCCTCTTTGAACTCCTTATGACTAGATAGTCTTCCTCCTACTATTCCATATGACTAAGTAGTCTTCTCCCTTCTGTACCATGTGACTAAGTATAATTCCTCTTTGAACTCCTTATGACTAGATAGTCTTCCTTCTACTATTCCATATGACTAAGTAGTCTTCTCCCTTCTGTACCATGTGACTAAGTATAATTCCTCTTTGAACTCCTTATGACTAGATAGTCTTCCTTCTACTATTCCATATGACTAAGTAGTCTTCTCCCTTCTGTACCATGTGACTAAGTATAATTCCTCTTTGAACTCCTTATGACTAGATAGTCTTCCTTCTACTATTCCATATGACTAAGTAGTCTTCTCCCTTCTGTACCATGTGACTAAGTATAATTCCTCTTTGAACTCCTTATGACTAGATAGTCTTCCTTCTACTATTCCATATGACTAAGTAGTCTTCTCCCTTCTGTACCATGTGACTAAGTATAATTCCTCTTTGAACTCCTTATGACTAGATAGTCTTCCTTCTACTATTTCATATGACTAAGTAGTCTTCTCCCTTCTGTACCATGTGACTAAGTATAATTCCTCTTTGAACTCCTTATGACTAGATAGTCTTCCTTCTACTATTCCATATGACTAAGTAGTCTTCTCCCTTCTGTACCATGTGACTAAGTATAATTCCTCTTCTGTACCATGTCACTAAGTATAATTCCTCTTTGAACTCCTTATGACTAGACTAGATAGTCTTCCTTCTACTATTCCATATGACTAAGTAGTCTTCTCCCTTCTGTACCATGTGACTAAGTATAATTCCTCTTTGAACTCCTTATGACTAGATAGTCTTCCTTCTACTATTCCATATGACTAAGTAGTCTTCTCCCTTCTGTACCATGTGACTAAGTATAATTCCTCTTTGAACTCCTTATGACTAGATAGTCTTCCTTCTACTATTCCATATGACTAAGTAGTCTTCTCCCTTCTGTACCATGTGACTAAGTATAATTCCTCTTTGAACTCCTTATGACTAGATAGTCTTCCTTCTACTATTCCATATGACTAAGTAGTCTTCTCCCTTCTGTACCATGTGACTAAGTATAATTCGTCTTTGAACTCCTTATGACTAGATAGTCTTCCTTCTACTATTCCATATGACTAAGTAGTCTTCTCCCTTCTGTACCATGTGACTAAGTATAATTCCTCTTTGAACTCCTTATGACCAGATAGTCTTCCTTCTACTATTCCATATGACTAAGTAGTCTTCTCTCGTCTATTTACTATCTATAATCCCTTTATGGACTGTTGTTAATGACTTTACATTAATATTAACAACATTGTTCCTGTGAACTAACCTAAGAATGTTAAACTAACAGACATAATTGGGAACCAAATTACTAAATGTGTACATCATTTAATAATACATACAACAATTAAAGGAATTCAGCCAAACGTAGGCAACATTCAATATGGTGATGACGTGTCAATAGTCAAAAATACCCTAAGTAACTAGTCTGTCATACAAGCAGCTAAACATTGAAGGATTATAGTACGTAATATTTACAGAGTTATAAGTGTTTAACAATTCAAGGATAACATGCAGACAAACCTAGACATAATCATGAATTCTGTAATATAATAATACAGTAAATTTATAACACATGTTTGTAGAACCAATAATAGTGCAGCCAGGGAGTTGGGAATTGTACTAAATTACTGTAATTGCCAGTTCGTTGAATAGTTTGCGACTACGGCTGTTTGATGTAAATTTGTTATACCTAGTTGTGATTACGTTTTATTTCCACATTCCGCTTAGACAGAGGTCTCCAACCATACGTATTTGGTACTTCTATGTTTGAAGAAGAATTTTATGAAAACTTACGTTATTTGAATGCTTAAATATGCAATCAGATAGTGTCCATTGAGTAACACATATAAATTATTATTATTACAAAAGGCTTGAAACTACATATGTAAGGTTAAGTGCGTGCTTAGGAGTTTCACGAACGTTTTCAACAGCTTTAAAATATGTTATATACAATTATCTAAATCAAATAAATAAATATTAGTTGTAAATTAGAATGGAAAAGAAGTTAATTAGGCTACTATAAAAAATATTCACCGAACTTTTGATTTTGTCAAAAATCCTCTTACAAATTTTTTAAAATAACAACCAATTCAATTGTTAACCTGAACTTTAAAATAAGAAAAAAATGCTGTCTTAGTGTAACTTATAATTTTGATAAAATCCAAATACATGTGCTTAATTTGTAGTATTAAACTTAAGTGGGACCTTTTCCGTTAATTCATTACCACTACTTTTCCGTTACTTAATTACCACAACTTTTTTTTATCGCAGTTAGGTTAGGTTAAGTCAGGTAAGGTTAGATGGCTACTAAATTTTATCACAAACTGGTAAATCCAATGTTTGATTTACCGCCGAATGCGATCTCTGTGTATAAGTTCTTGTAAAGTAACAAGACAAGGCCAGCGATGTCGGATTCCTGGCGGATAAGGAATAGCACAGTGGACGTAAAAATGATTAGAGAACAGTTTTTTAGAGCAATAGAGTATTTATCAAATGGTAGTTAATTAATGGAAAATGTCCCAAAATTATATAATTTTTTAAATATATCATTATATATAATAATCCCCAACTGATAAACTGTTAGTTGATAGTGGGCGCGTTCTTGAAAACCCCTTGTTTAAGAGAGGAGTGTATTACTCGCCCAAGTTCATTCGCAATCTCTAATCATAGTCCACTCACTGAAGGTAAAATCTCCGAAAGATCACAAAAAGGACAACATTTTATGACAAATTGGAATTTAAGCTCGTCTTACCCTCTACTACAAACGTTATGTACGTGAAAATTGCGCTTTTTGTTTTAAGGGGGTAAAAATCATCCCGTATTGTAATATACTGGGTGTTCAGTAAAAGTGTTCCAATAGTTTATGATGTTATTTTACACATTAAAATAAACAAAAAAATTCCTATAAACATAGGTCCTAAAACCTATAGTTTTCCGTCTATCTGTCTGTATGTGTTTTTTACATAAAAATTTATAAATTGAGAACCACTTATAGTATAGTTATGAAATTTTGTAGTTATGTTTACCTTTTGTATTCCCACTTGAAAAGAATATGAACAAAATATCTTTACCCGTTTCAAAATGGCGGCCAATCGAAAATTTTGATGTTTAATTACGCAAAAACTACACCCAGTATAAAAATGTTACAATAATAATAAAAATTTGGAAATGTTTTTCTAAAACTAACGGTGTTTGTTTCATTCAAATCAGATAAAAAACAACTGAGCTGTACTAAAACACATAAAACCATGTTTTACATTAGTACACAACAGGAAGTATACTTTTCTAGACTGTTGTACTCTGAACAGCTGATTTAAAGCCAATGATCTGATTATTGTGAACATAAATGTTTTACATTAGTACATACTCATTGAATATGAAGGTCAAATAAAAAAAAAAATAGAAAACAACTAACATTTATTAATGGTAAATTTATTACATTTAGAAAATTAAAATTATTAAACTTATAATAATTGCTCAAAGTGGCGGCCTCCGTTTAAAATACAGGCATCCAAGCGTCTCCTCATTGACTGGTGGACTCTTTCAAAAATGCCAGGTGTCTGCTGAATTGTAGCAATGCCATTTAATATCCTTGCTCGCAACTCTTCGATGTTATCTACAGGAGTGGAATAAACCAGTGACTTTAGGTGGCCCCATAGGAAAAAGTCTAAAGGATTAAGGTCGGGGGACCTAGCTGGCCAAGGAATTGGGCCTCCACGACCGATCCATTTGTTGTTGTACGCTCCATCCAAATAGTTTCTAACATTTAAACTGAAATGGGCTGGAGCACCGTCCTGCATAAACCACATACTGTTGTGGGTATTCAGTGGCAAATCCTCAAGAATAGTTGGAAGGTCATCAGTCAAAAAATGTAAATATGTCTGGCCGTTAAGAATGTTCGGTAAAAAGCTTACAAACAATTTGTCACCAATTACGCCAGCCCAAACATTTAAAGAAAACTGATATTGGTGATTAACCTGTGTAATTGCATGTGGGTTATCGATGGACCAAATGTGTGAGTTGTTAGAATTAATAATCATGGTTCTTGAAAATTTGGTCTCATCCGTGAATAACACCTTATTCAAGAAATGTGGGTTCACACATTTTCGAATAAACCACTGAGAAAGCTGGATTCGGGGATGGTAATCACGAGGTAGCAGTGAGTGAACTTTTTGTACGTGGTAAGGATGAAGTTGTTGTTCATGTAGTATAGTCCAGACTGTTTCGCAGCTAACATTGAACTGAAAACCAAGTTCTCTAATACTTTTGTTGGGGTGGTCTGCTTTGACATCCCATATGGATTCTTCCAATTCAGGTGTTCTTACTGAAACCTGTCGGCCAGAGTTACCTGTTTTTTGGTGTGAAAAGCTTCCAGTCTCTGCAAGTCGTCGATGAATTGTTGAAAATGTTTTATTACAAGGTAACACACAATTTGGAAAACGTTCCTGATACAGTCTTCTTGCCTCAGTACCACTACAATTAGCAAGGCCATACATTAGATGCATATCTGCCATTTCTGAATTGGTAAATTTATGAATTCTATTATTTTCCATTTCTTGTTGATAATGAAACGAAACTAAACCACTAACACTCACTAATTAAAGCAAACAATTAACTACAGTATAACTAATTAAAATTGCATGTTTTATTGCAATACTAAAGTACTTGGCACAAAGCTTTTACAGTACAGAAGAAATAGGTTATTTAAGTTACGTGTTAATGCCAACAATGACAGAAACATTCTGTTATAACCTTAAATAAACATATGTTCACAATAATCAGATCATTGGCTTTAAATCAGCTGTTCAGAGTACAACAGTCTAGAAAAGTATACTTCCTGTTGTGTACTAATGTAAAACATGGTTTTATGTGTTTTAGTACAGCTCAGTTGTTTTTTATCTGATTTGAATGAAACAAACACCATTAGTTTTAGAAAAACATTTCCAAATTTTTATTATTCTTGTAACATTTTTATATAAGGTGTAGTTTTTGCGTAATTAAACATGAAAATTTTCGATTGGCCGCCATTTTGAAACGTGTAAAGATATTTTGTTCATATTTTTTTCAAGTGGGAATACAAAAGGTAAACATAACTACAAAAAATCATAACTGTACTACAAGTGGTTCTCAATTTATAAATTTTTATGTAAAAAACACATACAGACAGATAGACGGAAAACTATAGGTTTTAGGACCTATGTTTATAGGAATTTTTTTGTTTATTTTAATGTGTACAATAACATCATAAATTATTGGAAAACTTTTACCGAACACCCTGTATATGAAAACAATGTTGTATAAGCATAAGATTGTATGAGCATTGTGTAAGATATAATTGAATTGAGATGTTTTAATATTTATTATTTTATACTATACAACTTAAATTGTGGTGTCTTAAGATATTAATACTGTACCCTTAAAAACTATCCCTTTTATTAAAATTTTATTAAAAAAAGGTAAAACGGGATCTAAAACATTTATTTGCCTTAGCTGTTTTCATTGTAATGGCGTTACTTTTTGTCCTATAAACTACAATAAATTTTAAATTAAAGATACGTGTACGTACTTTAAAAGGGGTAAAATGAGTATTTTCATAAAAGCTACTCATTTTCCCTTATTTTATGTTAAATATCACAGTAAATTACTGGCTAATAAAAAATCATCTTCAAGGAGATGCAACTCTATCCCAATAGAACATAATGTAATAACAAAAAAAATTATTATTTGTTTTTATAATCTTTATCTTGGAGAAGAAAATCGTGTTTTCTTTTAAAATTTCTATTCACTAATAACTTTAAAACTGATGTGTTTTCGGAAAACATTCGAAAGACATTTTTTGCTTAAAATTAGTAAATGTACTAATTCTCCGCGTTATTTGGAGTTTTTAGTTTATCACCCCCGGCGGGGATATCATCACTATATAACTTTTGTTGTATGGGTTATTTTACAACTTATTTCAAGTTTTCAGCAACATTGATTCATCTTTCGGATGTGAAACCTTTCAGTGACTGGACTATCACTCTTATCTTGTCGATTGGAATTATAACAGTAAATATCATTGAAAAAACCTAGACGCTCTATTGAAAGCTTAGATGGTAATTTTTAGGTTACTTTTAAACTCCAACTTCACTACATGTTTTATTCGTAGATTCAACTTTATTTGTTTACTTTTTGACTTTACAATTTTTTTCAAAAGAAGTATTCCCGACAACTCATGGTGTGTAAAAACCTTGTAAATATTTGTCATGATATGAAAAAACTACCAATTACTTTAGTACAATTCATCATCTGTTTATAGTTGATCTCCAATCTGCCATTGTTTTGGTAATATTATAAATTTTAAAATGCTTTTACGTGCCTCGTGATTGTGGTCTTCGTCATCAGAAATATGTACCTCCTAACTTTAAAAAATAATGGAGTTTATCATATGCTTGTATATCTAAAATATTAAATCCCCTTTAAATTCATATTTGTTACTTACTTAAAAACAAATAAATATTTAATTTTGCGTATAAATGTTTTAATATCTCCATAAAAAAACTCTCATTTAAAATCATATAAATTCGTAGAGGAAAAGTTATTAAACGAAGTTTAATTTAACCATCAATTTATTGATATGAAAATATACCTACAATCAGTTTTAAATTGAATAATTTTTTGTGTTAATTTTAAAAAGCTATTTTTTGTCTATAATTTTAAAAAGTTTAACCTGATGCCTTGTTGCAGATATATGGGGAACAATTAATTTTCTTTTTTGACAATATAGCGTAATGTTCTTGATGGATCCTTGCAAATGAGTGAAACAAATCTTATTATAATGCTAAAAGCAACATTACTTGCTTTCTTTCACTAGACAACAAAGAACGCAACAAACAACCCAACGTTCAAGTCTCCTGTGTACTACATAACTGACACAAGCTGTTGGTTGTCTTAGGAAGTTAAGTGTAAACTCCACCTATAATTCAAACAAATTAAGACATACGTGTATAAAACTATGTACAGTACGTACTTTAATGTCTATAGTGAGATAAATCAATATTGGATAAAGGTTTTTACCCCCTTCTTACCGTTTGGAGAGAGTATCAAACTTTATTTTTTTTTTTTTTTTTAGTGCCATTTAATATATTCTAATAAATTATTGGACAAAAAAGTACTATACTTATTTTTCAGAGAGAAAATATTTTTAAAATACAGACGCTTCTTGTCCCTGACGTCAGCTAGTGAATAAGTGCAATATTGTTATGAGAATTTAGCAGTTGAAATAAAATTTTTTTACAACTATAGAACAAGCCAACGTCAATGTCCTGTTATTTCATTCAATATAACAAATATAGTACACATCACTGTAAAAAAAAAAAAAAAAAAAACGCTAAACGTAGAACTTCTTAATTAAGATGGGCCCAACAGAAAAAAATGACTTTCTTCTCTGTACATGAGTATATCTTTTACGAATCTTTCTCGTTGTTATAAAGTAACAAAAGCTCTATTTTATCTGTCTGTGTTTATTTGCTACGTCTGCAAAAATTATTTCAAAATTCAGCAATTATATGAATGGATGAGATGTTTCTAAAATGATGAAGTCAGATTCATATATTATAGTAGTCTATATGTTACAGTATAAACGCCACTAAAAACTATAGAATTTAAAATTTTAAAAAGTTGTTTTCTGTAATGGCAGGAAGGGGTTTTATTTTAAAATGTACAAAATAACAGTTTCCTTTATGTGAACAAAACTTTTCACAGAACTTAAATGTTCTTATTTTGTTGTTTTCTTGTTAAATTCACAATACTAAACACCTTCTGAAAACTAAAACACGATGCGAACCTGAAAAATGTGAATGTAGGCATTTATTTTCGAAAAAAATATATAACTAACATTTCAAATCAGACATGTATACGTGGTCCTATCCTTAGAACCATTTAATAAGTTTCCCTAGATTAAACGTGTGTACATTATAGATGTTCATGTAACAATTGAACAGAAACTATACTAAGATAGAGAGAAATCTAAAATAGTTTGATACAAGGTCAACCAAAATACTGCAAAAAGAATGTAAACAACGCGATATAAATGAGCGGCGATAGATGGTATTGTCATTCTACTAAGGCAAAGAGACTAAAAGCCTTCGGCTAATTAAAATTATCTCACCCCTCAGTAATCTGACTCATTAGAGGGATGCTCAGGATGCCAAATAATCCTTAATTATTGTCTTTGTTCGGCCGAGGCTCTCGATCGGCAGGTAAGGGGGGGAGGGGTATGAGGGCGGGTCAGAGAGGAGAAAAAAACATAAAGGCACTGAAGTGTTTTAGAGGATCGACAACGAAATAGACGGCGATGAAAAAAGACTATGTTGGCGCGGCGATGTCTGAGGAGCGCCGCAGGCCCTGTGGCCTCGGAGTGTGTGAGAGAGAAGGTAAGTGTGGGAGAGAGAGCGAAGACGGCCGCCATTGCTCGACTGAGCCGTGCCGTGGTAGACTCGCGCCGCTTGCCGCAGAGGCAGTGGAGTCAAGGGAATTCAACTGGACACCAGCGTGGCTGGCAGATGGTGGTTCTACTTTCTCTGAGGGGGAAGATTCGTGTCGTAGCAGGTGTGTACCTTCGCGTAGTGCGTCATTTACATGAGACCGGTCTCCAGTGGCAAAAACAACACCCTCCGCGACCCCAGTGCCTTCATGTTGTCTTTCCAGTGATTTGTTAGGTTACATCAGTGAATATTAGATTCTTCAAGCCTTCGGTAAGTGGAAACTGTTGTTGTTTGTGCAAGAGAAGTTTGTTTTTCGTTGTTGGTTTGATGGGTATTTATTGTCTCGTTTGTTTATCAGTTGTTTATGTTAGTCTAAATATGTTGTAAATTAACTTATGAAATAAAAACAGATTTTTTCAACCAACAAAAAAATTTTACTCGCATAATTAATTTGCTTTGATGTTAAATTTCCCCCAAACAAAATAAGAACATAGATGTCACATATCATATAAGTAGAGTGTTTCATCCCGTCCTATTTTGCGTAATAAATTAATTTTTTTTAAATCCCAAGAAATAACAACTTGTCACTCCCGTAACCTGTAACCTTTGGGAAGCCTAACGAACCAGCCTATCCCCACGCTCCAGGCCACACACCCACGCGTCGTCCGTCACTCCCGGAACTGCCATCCTGACCCTACACCTGTTGTCCGGCAAACTATGGAGGCTCTTGAAACAACAACACTATTTATACAAGTGAGCCGGCAAAAACGGGAGAGAGGAGCCGACAGGTTCGACCAGCTCGCCCGGTCCCGGTGTCGGGAAACCAAACCAGTTCGGTAATCACACCGAGCCTCCCACAACAGTATCTAGTTTTTGTCTATGTTTACCGCCACTGCACTACAATGGTTTATGAATGGCCAGATATGAACCGAACCGGTTGTTGGTTGCACCCCCCACCCCACCCCCGCAGTTACGGTTAACGTAAACATCAATGGAACTTGTCAGACCAGGCCGACAGGTCTCCCACCTGCATATCGGACAGGTTCACAGTCGTAACCCAAACAAACCTTCATAACTGACCATGGATCACCACATTATTTCAGCAACAAGTATCTGTCTTAACTATTTTTTATCCTAGAAAACCTATACTGTCGAATATAATGTTATTAGTTAATTACAACTTTCAACGTGAATGTGTCTTTTCTTTTTGAGAATTACTCCAAATTTTAATATTACATTGTATCAGAAGTGTTATTTGAATCTTTATCATTTTATTAAACTTCTAACTATTAAGTATTTTGTATAAACGTTATGCCTCTAAAAACAATCTTATGACTAGCTTTAGATGTAACATAAATAATGACTAGTGCATGATATTGTTATGAAGCCAACCAACCCTTTTCAGATCACTTAATCACACACTGTAGTGTCGTGTTTTATGCACATTAAAAGGACACATCTCTTACTACTATCGGATTTTATATTATAGACCCCTGACTTTGTGAAGCTACTGGATTTGTAAATCAAACGCTAAAAATATCCAATCACATATTCATGTTCAGTGTTTAATCTACTTTATAACAGTAGCAAAATGTTTTATTTTACATGTTAAATTTTATGCGAGCTACAACTAACAAAAACACGAGTTTTCACTCAACTTTTTGAAACTAGTTACTTTGGATTATAATCAAAAAAAAAAAAAACTTATTAGAGTTTATTTTTTTCTTGTTCACCAATTGTAACTAGTGCTATTAGGTGTAGAATACTGAAATATCACGATGAAATAATAAATCGATACAACGTTATTAATTTTTTTCGTAGGTGTTGTTATTTTTGCACTGAAAATGTATTTTTAAATGTTGTTTGTTTCTATCAATTCTATTACTCACTAGCAAATTGGAGATCCCATTGTCAATGATAACAGAACTTAAACAAATATTAAATGTCGAAAATAATTCAAAATATTTTGTCCAGGCTGCGTGTTATCAGGCGATGGAGAGTCTGTTTCCGACAACAATGAAGCACTGAACTGCATTGTCGCTTTTATGGCAAATAATAAATTATTCTACTTTGGAGATTTCAAGATAAAATAAGATACATAATCAATTTAATGTGTATACTATACTGTGTGTGTGCGTGTGCGTGCGTGCGTGCGTGCGTGCGTGCGTGCGTGCGTGCGTGTGTGTGTGTGTGTGTGTGTGTGTGTGTGTGTGTGTGTGTGTGTGTGTGTGTGTGTGTGTGTGTGTGTGTGTGTGTGTGTGTGTGTGTGTGTGTGTGTGTGCGCGTGTGCGTGTGTGCGCGCGTGTGCGTGTGTGTGCGCGTGTGTGCGTGTACAGTGCATAAACGACTTAAATTGCATGAAGGCTTACTTTACTTTGGCATTGCTTGAAGCAGAGGGCATGTTACTACGGTTATTAAATTAGTTCTTGATCAGAACTATCACATATGTCACTGTCAGTGTCATCACCATCATGACTTGAATCTGAATCAGAGTCGTTTAGATTAATTATGTAAGTCCGATTGCTATGTCCAATATATTTTCATTTTTGCGGTAGTAGACTTTTATTTTCATGACATTATTCACACAAGTTTACCAAAGAATTTCAAGAATGTTCTCCATTATATCTGATGCCATTTGACAAACTTCATTAACTTTAAATGTACTATTAGATTTTGTGACCTCATTTTTAATATATGCACATTTTTAACAACAGTTCGATCGCATTCAGTTTGAAATAAGCGACGGGTAACCAGATTAATTTCAATGCTTCCCAGAATCATTTATTATTCTGTCGAGCATGTTTTTCAAGTATCCCAGCACTTTAAATTGAAATGTACATTTGAAGGGAAACGATTAACAACAATTAAAAATAATTGTGAGTTGGAACGATACGCTCAAACAGGGACTACTTAATTTTATACTGAAACTGCAAGGATAAAAGCTATCTGGTAATACAGGTTCAGTTATTAATAAAATAAAGTTACAAAAATTGATATCTATAATCGATAAGATAAGAAGCAATGTTGCACTCCTGTCCATAGAACAATATAGAATAGGTTTGACGCCCAACAAAAATGGATCCACTTCAAACAGACTGTACAGCCTCCACTGTTCATGCCAGTCGGCGAGCCGTAAAATGTTAAACTTAAAACTGTAAATAAAAATACTTCGAAGGTTTATTATGACCATTCTGATAGTGTATTGAGTTTATTCAGTAGTTCTATTTATTTCAAGGAAAATCTTATTTCTGTAATCGAACATATAAAGGAAATACAAGGAGCCTGGAAAAAATTAATAACGTAGTAACGGCTTGTTATTTCATTATGACATTTCAGTATTCTACACCTAATAGCACACTAGTCACAATTAGTGAACAAGAAAAAAAATAATCTCTAATATTTTTTTAATGACAGTTCAAAGTCACTAGTCTCAAAAAGTTGCGTGAAAACCATGTTTTCTTTAGTTGTAACTCTCATAAAATTTAACACGTAAAATAAAAAAATAAAACCTGTTGGTACTGTTATAAAGTAGATTAAACACTGAACATGAATATGTGATTGGATATTTTTTAGAGTTTGTTTTTAAATATATTAGCGCTGCAAAGTCAGGGGTCTATAATAAAAAAAATCCTATAGTAGATACTATTTAAACATTGATTAGTTAGACGTCGATCGTCAAGATATGGGCGAATTAGTGTGATGAATGTAGATGAACGAGTGTAGACATTGTTACTAACTAAGGTTGACTGTTCCTCAGAAAGAACTGTTTTATTAATAGTCCAATAGCCAGTGCAACCAAGGGACCTAGGGCTTCAGTGAACGTAGAATCCGATCCACGCAGTTTTGGTCTGATTTTGAGCTAACTGACAAGTCTGACACTCAGTTCTTTTCTCTACGCAACTTCTGAACGTTGACTGCCATCCAACTATTGATTATCCCAAATTAATAATCGATTAGTCTGGTGTAACAATGAACTCAATAGCAACAATATAGCGAAAGTAAGTAGTTTTGGCTGGAAGGTTATTGAGATAAAACTTATTTTAGATAGATAACATAATTCTTAATGAAGTTTTAGGCTTTTTTATTTTACTGTGAAGAAGGAAACCAAATACATGGTTTGAAGCATCAGATTTCGCATTTTGGGGAAAATGGGCTAATGGCAAGGAAATGACTAATTGTTTTAAGTCGAATGTGACTATCGATTCACCTGATGGCTCATGGCAAGTAATACACTGTCAAGGTAACTAAAGGCCACGTTTTACGTTTTCCTGCGTCCGAAGACTGGATGTGAGAAATGAGTGATTTCTTTATTCACTTACAGCAATTTAATGACTTTGTATCAACATTAATTTCTCAATCCTTTCAGTGAGTTGAATTCCATCATTTGATTTTACTTTTTGCAAAATATTATAGCCTACACTGAAACTGCAAACCCTGTAGTATACATCCACGTTTTACATATTTTACTGTATACAAAATTAGATAAATACATTGAACTGTTTACAAAAATCATCTCATGGTTCACTAGAGCAGTTTTTCACCGACCGCATGGCACTTCAAGTGTTATGTGATATGATCACTATTGCGGACGAACTCGTTGAAATATAATTAATGTTTTCCGGGTTTTCGTGAATCGAAAGTGCATTCTTAATTTGCCGTAATTTTCTATGGCACTCAATATTTGAACTTAGTTTTCACTAAAATATGTTTTCACACAAGGATTGTAGACTTAGCAGAGCTGGATGAATAAAAATACATCCTTATATTTTGCCTTTTTGGAGGCTCAGTGCCGTAGATTCCAAGGTTCGAATCCCCAATTGAGCTAATGACAGATACTTCACTCGTTGAATAATGTTCGCGCCCAGGCCTGTAGGCCCGTGAACTGGTGAGTGAAGTTGTTTTTCGTTTCTGCGTGACTCATGGGCCACCGGTGTGACTGTTTGCACAAGGAGCAGGTAGGTATATGACACTTGTTCCCTGGCCGTCAGGTCGCCCGTCAGTTCTGCCTCTGTGGACATAGGCGTGGCCAGCACGACGCGACCTTTACACCAACTTGTCAGCCTTCCAAGAAATGTAGCTGGCAACCGTGTTGTAAATATTGCTATTACTCTGCATGGTTGTTTGTTTTTGGTCACCCCTGGCCTTATCACTAATTGCCACGTGAGGAGAAAATTTGACAGTGTGGAAAATATGTGAAAAAAATTAATAGATTATATTTTTGGGAAGGGTAATAAAAACTAGAGATTTCTCTAACGTGTTCTGTATGCCAAGAATGTGTGTAATATATACCAATAACGTCATATCGTATTTAAAACATTTTAAAATAACATGTTACACCATTATTTATTGCTTGTTACTAGTACAATGAGAATGACCACGCAACACTCAGCCATTTCCAAAAACATCTCTGGTTTTGAAACAACGCCGGTCGGATTGCTACATTTCCAGCAGTCTGTTTATGTTTTGTCCAAACGAAAGAGAAATTTCTAAAACTACTCCGACAATTATAACACCCATCACGCCATCCGGAAGACCCATTTTAGAATCAAGTTTCACCTTCCAGTTCTTCCCACGATCTTTAAACAGAGAGGAAACGTTCTTCCGAATTGATCGTATTCATCTAAGTGGTTTGCTGATTGTTTCCGTTCTTAATGCCAAATAAATTCCCCAGATAAATAATGTCCGATTTGGGACGTATCAGTGGCAAAATCCAATCGATATACTTAATTACACAAGTGTCTGCTTCATTAAAAGTTTATTTAAAAGGCGTGCTTGTGTTATAAGAAAATTATTTTGAAGAAACAGAAAAATTAATTTTTCAAATTCTTTTATTTATGATTTGTGATACTTGGAATAAAGTTATACAGAGATGGTTGGTTCTGTTTTCTTTTTTTCCTTTTTTTTTGTCTATTGATACTGCATGCCAATTAGAATGTGTGAAAAAAATAAACACGCTCTGAGACCAAATCATAGTGTGACAGAAAACACGTCTTAAGACTAGGTCGTAGTGTGACGGTAAACACGTTGTCAGGTCAGGTCGTAGGGTGACAAAAAATAAACACGCTCTCGGATCAACCCGTAGTGTGACAGTAAACACGAAGTCAGACCATGTCGTAGTGTGACAGTAAACACGAAGTCAGACCATGTCGTAGTGTGACAGTAAACACGAAGTCTGGCCATGTCGTAGTGTGACAGTAAACACGAAGTCTGGCCATGTCGTAGTGTGACAGTAAACACGAAGTCTGACCATGTCGTAGTGTGACAGTAAACACGAAGTCTGGCCATGTCGTAGTGTGACAGTAAACACGAAGTCAGACCATGTCGTAGTGTGACAGTAAACACGAAGTCTGGCCATGTCGTAGTGTGACAGTAAACACGAAGTCAGACCATGTCGTAGTGTGACGGTAAACACGAAGTCAGACCATGTCGTAGTGTGACGGTAAACACGAAGTCTGGCCATGTCGTAGTGTGACGGTAAACACGAAGTCTGGCCATGTCGTAGTGTGACAGTAAACACGAAGTCAGACCATGTCGTAGTGTGACAGTAAACACGAAGTCAGACCATGTCGTAGTGTGACGGTAAACACGTTGTCAGGTCAGGTTGTAGGGTGACAAAAAATAAACACGCTCTCGGATCAACCCGTAGTGTGACAGTAAACACGAAGTCAGACCATGTCGTAGTGTGACGGTAAACACGTTGTCAGGTCAGGTTGTAGGGTGACAAAAAATAAACACGCTCTCGGATCAACCCGTAGTGTGACAGTAAACACGAAGTCAGACCATGTCGTAGTGTGACGGTAAACACGAAGTCTGGCCATGTCGTAGTGTGACAGTAAACACGAAGTCAGACCATGTCGTAGTGTGACGGTAAACACGAAGTCAGACCATGTCGTAGTGTGACAGTAAACACGAAGTCAGACCATGTCGTAGTGTGACAGGTAAACACGAAGTCAGACCATGTCGTAGTGTGACAGTAAACACGAAGTCAGACCATGTCGTAGTGTGACAGTAAACACGAAGTCAGACCATGTCGTAGTGTGACAGGTAAACACGAAGTCAGACCATGTCGTAGTGTGACAGTAAACACGAAGTCAGACCATGTCGTAGTGTGACAGTAAACACGAAGTCAGACCATGTCGTAGTGTGACAGTAAACACGAAGTCAGACCATGTCGTAGTGTGACAGTAAACACGAAGTCTGGCCATGTCGTAGTGTGACAGTAAACACGAAGTCTGGCCATGTCGTAGTGTGACAGTAAACACGAAGTCAGACCATGTCGTAGTGTGACAGTAAACACGAAGTCAGACCATGTCGTAGTGTGACAGTAAACACGAAGTCAGACCATGTCGTAGTGTGACAGTAAACACGAAGTCAGACCATGTCGTAGTGTGACAGTAAACACGAAGTCAGACCATGTCGTAGTGTGACAGTAAACACGAAGTCAGACCATGTCGTAGTGTGACGGTAAACACGAAGTCAGACCATGTCGTAGTGTGACGGTAAACACGAAGTCAGACCATGTCGTAGTGTGACAGTAAACACGAAGTCAGACCATGTCGTAGTGTGACAGTAAACACGAAGTCAGACCATGTCGTAGTGTGACGGTAAACACGAAGTCTGGCCATGTCATAGTGTGACAGTAAACACGAAGTCAGACCATGTCGTAGTGTGACGGTAAACACGAAGTCTGGCCATGCCGTAGTGTGACAGTAAACACGAAGTCTGGCCATGTCGCAGTACAGGAAACACGTTGTCAGGCCAGTTAGTAGTGAGACAATATACACGTTGTCAGGTCAGGTTGTAGGGTGACAAAAAATAAACACGCTCTCGGATCAACCCGTAGTGTGACAGTAAACACGAAGTCAGACCATGTCGTAGTGTGACAGTAAACACGAAGTCTGGCCATGTCGTAGTGTGACAGTAAACACGAAGTCTGGCCATGTCGCAGTACAGGAAACACGTTGTCAGGCCAGTTAGTAGTGAGACAGTATACACGTTGTCAGTTAGCAGTGTAATAATAAAGAAATAACTTGACAGGTCATAAACACATGTTGTGACAAAAACATCAAAATATTGGGATAGAGTAAGTTGAACCAACCATCCCCATAGAATGATCTGACTCCTTCACTTTGGGAATAATGGTAATGGATTTCGAATTGAGAAAGGATTCTTGGTTGGATACTAGTATAAGAACTGTAAGGAACAGTCGTGCTACTAACACTTCCACACAACGACAGGTGGACCTTGACATCGGACAGTGCATAAAACATTGACAGCGGAAATTGCTCAACACGGCTGGAAGGCGGCAACATCTAGGTTAACGTAGCCTATTCCTCTAGACACAGTCTTAAAAAATAAATAAATTGTGATCTGAATTCAAAAAAATTAGTTATTTAAATTGTACAATCAGGGATGGTTCTATTAGTAGGGTGGGGCAGAGAGGCACCTGTCTCTGGCACCGTTTGGTATTAGGGTGTTCATGCATTTGACCTCTACTCTACCTACACCAATACTGGTGCTCTCTGTTATTAATGTATTTACTGTTGGTCTTCCAGCCATAGATATATTACTTTTGATAAGAACCATAGTAGACCAGCACAAGCATTGTTTCATCTTCCCCTTGTACATTGTTATTGGCAGAGAAAGTTGAACATCCTAGTTACAGCGATTTTTGTGAGTAATTTCCAGCCAAACGAAGTCGTACATTACTTTTGATAAGCCCTTTCAACCTCTAGAAAAGTATGTTTTTTTTATTTTATTTTTTTTTTCATCTTTCCCTTGTACATTGTTACTGACACAGAAAGTTGGTTTAACTTCTGTTTAATACAGCAATTTTCGGAGTCTCTTTCAGCCATACGTATATTATTACTTTTCCAACCAAATTAGTCAAGTACATACATCTAAATTGTATCTTCCCTTCATACATTATTTCTGGCACAGAGAGTTGAACTTCCTAGTTACAGTTATTACAGTGATAAGTTCTTACAACCACGGTAGACAAGCACACACACCGTTTCATCTATATTGGAAGTAAATGCTACCACCATGGATTCATCTGCCCATGTCAGATGTTATCTATGCAGATACAATTGATAGACCTTTCTAACCATATCGGGTTTATATATTTGTTCCAGCCATATGCCAACTTTTGACACATTACTTCACAAAGCTCTATAACATATACTTGAAACTTCTGGACCCTCCCATTTGTAGCACACTTGTGTCCAGCTTGAGACTTATATTTCACGCACGACAGAAGCGTTACAGGGTCTGTATAAATTAGCAGTCGTGGGAATGTACGAGTGTAGCTGCGGATGTGCTTCTGTACGATCGTAGCGAAACGACAGGAACTGCTTTGCCACAATCTTAAAAATAGTCTCGCTACTGACTTTTGAATTAAAATGTTAAAAGGTTTTGCATACTAAAAGACGTGCATCAAATTTCTTTAGCTGGCCACCAAACCCAAACTTGTTTATGCCAATAACTACCAAACTACTTATATATTTGCAAGAACATGTTGTTATTAGCTTCATTTGAAATGAAAGGACTTGCCTGTAACCTAACCTAACCTACACAATATCTTTGTGAGTTCATGTGAAGAAAGCGCCTGGCACATATTGTATAACGAGTATTTAATACGTCTTGCAACATCGTTTATATCTCCTTTATGGATAATCGGAAATAGAAAAAAATTTTGTTTTTGGTGGGCAGCTAAAGGAATTTTACCGAAAATGTACAAAATATCCTGGATATCGGTCAACTCCTCATGTTTTCTACGCATTTCTATTCGAAACGGCCAATATACAATATACTCGAATCAGCTAACTTCAGATTGTTAAGTCGACTTGGTCAGACTACATAGAATGGTAGTTATCATCGTTATTCTAATATAATGCAAACATTAATCCTGTATGACCCTATGATTCTGCAACAACGCTAAAGTAAGTGGAATATCCAATGAAAATTTGATGTAATCTGTGTAAATAATGCTCCTCTAGAGTTATATATTTATGAATATGGGAGCTTTCAAATGGAAACTTTAGAGAATCGTATCTTTGCAACTTATCTTTAAAATTCCGAAATTATATAGGTATTGTAATAATTATATTGTATGTACTGAAATGTACTATCCTGCCCATGAACTTTTCAGATTGGGCTTAAGGAGTGTTGTGTGAACTGACATTTTTTTCACGATATGAATGCTCTTTCGAAAGAAACACTCAAGAAGTTTTGTGCAGAACCGAAATTGCCGGATCTCATTAGAGCTAAGTATTTCACTGCCATGGAGAGGCGATGTATTGGTTTTGACGAACAATTGCATATTGTATGTAAATCACAGCCGCGATCTGTGGGATTTCCTAAGACTCGCCGCGCAAACATTCCTTCGCTTCCAGAGCAGACTGAGATAAGTTAGAGAGTTTTGTTCAATTTGGCTGTTTAGTCAGTTCAGGTATAAATCGTATTGTGTGTCCCCCAGGTATCTTGAAGTGCAGATTAAGGCATTAAAGTTCGTGTATTGCTATATCTGTATCGCAAGAGATTCAATATAACAAAGATTCAACCTTTAGTGGACAGATAAACTATATTTTCGTGGTATTTTGAGTTTTCCTTTTTAAATAGTTAAGAAAGTAGTTCTTTGCACTCATTGTATTGTAAATGTCAATCAATCATTGTTCAGTCGATCTTCAAGAGTGTTTAAACTATATTATTGAAACCTGAACAAAATCATTTTACCTCACTACTTCTTCACTGTAGTACAAGGAACACATAGACTATGAACAGTGACGTCGTTACATAGATGGAGAAACGAAGAATCATAAATAGGTGTTATCAGAGCTGCCCTGTTGTGTTGACGGTGAACAGATCTTTGCTATGTATGATGGGTAACGATGTGTCCGAACAAGTGCTTCGTTCAGCCTTGATTTAGAGCCGGGAAAAGATTGGCCATGAACAAACAATGAGAATTGAAAATAAGGAAGTGATTATTTATAGCTCAGGAAACTAATTAGTAATGTAAAAAAAGTGGAAGCACAGTAAAATACTTAAATAAAATTAATATTTAATGTCCTTCTTATCCAATGGGATTTACGGGTAAGATTTATGCCTTCCCAAAAATTCCACGAAAGGTGTCTCAAAAGTCTTACACCCCTGTTTAACTTTTTACGCAAACAAATAGAAGGATAGTCCTTTGGGGAATCATTACTTGGTTGGGAATGGGGACAGACATGAACTCGACAACTCTAAGTAGCCAAAAATGGTGATAAGAAGGTCAGATAATCCCAATCATGAACTCGGCAACTTTCTCTGCAGTTAGCAGCGAGGGGATGGGTTTGGTGGTATAAACAAATCGATACGTCAGAATATACAGTTCAAAAAAGAACAATCAAATAAAACCTAACTCTAACAAAAAAAGAAGGCAACATGTCATACAAAACAAAGCTAACCAACTGAGAAATGTTGGTTAGCTTTGTAAAATTATTACACTAGAATTTGTAAGTGGGTGTCCTATGGCTGTTCTGCTAAACACAAGTAAAATCGATGTACAGCTGCAGTATTGTTGTTTTCAGTAGCTATTTTTTATTTTTTTTTTTTTTTATTATACGTATAGTATGTAAGTTTGAATACGTTTTCAAGCGTTGAAGTTTTTAAATTGTTTATACGTATGTAGGATATTTGTAGTAGGTTCATGAATAATTATTATCCTTTAAGAATTGTATCAAACATTCTCGATTGCTTAAATTTTAAAATTAGTTTTATAATTGATAATTTTTTCAGTTATTATTATTAATAATATTGTGAAACAAAATAAGCGAATTTCCCTGTATTCAATTGGTTTATGAAGGTTAAATGTACGTCCACAGTATAGCTTTCTCTATTTAGTTTTATGAATAGTTAACATTTTTATTTTCATCAAGCGCTTTCATGATCCTGATCCTACTTATAAATATGATATGTATGTTTTCTATAAGCCGGTAGTGGGCTAAACTGTTTATTCAACAAAAATGTTTTGGATTTTACTCAAATAAATGTAAGTTCTTTTTTACTTTATCTTAACGCATTGAAAGTAAACCTATGGAGCACTATTATTTAATACAATAGTGTAATAGGTAAAGATTTCAAAGAAAGTAAACTTTTATCATTGTTAGCATTATACTGAATCTGTGTTATTCACTTAGTGAGGTTTACTTTATTTCTCTGTTTGTATATTTAAATTAATGAAATCAAATAAGCTTGTATAAATTGCTAAACTTATTGTTTTCTTTTAAGATTTTTAGCTCTCACGATACGTATAATTAATATTGTTTTTTGAAATAATTAGATCATATTTTAACCAAGACACATACGTTTTGCTTGTCGTGAACGGCATTTTAGATAAAAAAAATAACTGCTTTAGGATTTGTTTGTATATTAATTTATAAAACTCCTTACTAATAGAATTACGCTGTCTTGGGTGGGAGTATTACTACACATTGGCACTTCTTCTTTCCCCGTAGTTGGCGAATTCCCGACCCCGTGCCTTTCTGTTGGGGTCAGTTTTATGAAAGGTGCCGAATCCATGCTCCCTCTTCCACTGGAGCAGGTAAAAGTTGCCGAAATCGTGCGAGCCCGGCAATGGTAGTAGTATACATAATAATGTATTCCCTAAATAAAAATGGGAGTTGCAGGGGTAAATGACAATTTTAAATTGGAACCCTCATTGAATGACGTGCCATATTGGAGATAGTTACAGAAGAAAATGCCAAAGTGGAAGGTTTATATGTTAATTGAAATCTTCATGAAAGGCATTCCTCCTTTATTATCGCTTTTAATGGAACATCTTTGATTTTTAATTGTAACATTTGAAAAACTTAAACTCCACCGTTTAAAAGACCACTTAGTTGAAGCCTTTTTATATTCAAACTACCTATATTCCAGTCAGAAGCTATCCCTTCGCCTTTACTGCCATTGTCATGACTCGTTGGTATAAAACTACTCTCTCGATATTGGTTGTAGACAACCACTCAAGGGAACGGCAATTTTGTCTAACCACCACCTTAGCTGGTACCTTTCAACTCTAATAGCGTAGCTTTACTTTTCCCACTTAGCCTCTAACAGGGACTACTACTGCTGATGTCTAATGGAGTAATGATCAACTAATGAGAAGTGCTGAGTGCGAGGCTCGTGTTGACTAAGAAGCACATCAATCACGTCATCGAGCTGACGCACGCGCACACGCGATCACAGCAGCATGAGCGAGGCGGGCCACTCATGATAATAATTGCGTGAAACCAAACGAAATATAAACATGATAAAAATATCTATACGTTAAATAACTGATAGAAAAGCTATTATTTAATTTGAAATATAAAATACCATTCCAATACCTCTTAGGAGTCATTAATGATTCTATAAGTTAGTTAGGATTTTTTTTATTTTTATGGTAACGGTTATTTAAATTTAAGAAATGCAAATTTAGAACCTATTACTTCCTAGCTATTTTACCAACTATACAACTTTTTTAATTAAATCATTTCCATACAGCTTGGCGAAGGATTTCCGATGGCTACATAAGCTACATGAGATAGTCCCAGACATATGTTATGAGTAAACACTATGATTCGTCAATCTTTACAACAACTTTGACACGTCAAGTTATGTAAATCTAAAACTAAGCTTTCAACTTTTGACTAGACTAGTGAAAACGTGTCAAAGTGCATTAGGCCTACAATATAAAATATCTAATATTTTAAATATGTGTAGTCTAACAAGAGTTCATTCGTAAACCAAATTATATAGAACACCAACGTTAACTAAATATCTCAGTGTAATTGTTATGAGCCAGTCATTTAGCTTGTGTACAATGCTGCTCAATGAGGACCTGGGGTTCTCCAACAAAGCTAACCTGGTGAAAAGTGGACAGTTGTTTTGAATTGACCGTTCGCCCTACGGCTCCCCAGTCGCAGCACAAAAGTAATCATTTCAGTGGGATACAATTAACCAATATTGGCCTTTGTTTCAACCTGAAATTAAGTGTATTTACTTGCCGTAGTGGAAGAAAAAGTTTCATCACCATCATTCAGCCTCTCGCTTGACCGATTCTGTATGAACCAACCCCTTGTAGTAGCCTGGGCAAAACCCAAAAGTTAAAGTTTCCAATTTCTACATTGTAACTGATTGTGAATGAAAAAATGGCAGTATTATACTGTCCAACATTAATTTATGACTGCTTTGGTAAGTAAGTGCTGATCATTCCACTAATAATAATGCGATTTATAGTATTATATGACAATTTATTCAGAAATACAACATTATGACTGTAAACATAGACTGCCATAGTATATAATGTTAGTTTGCAACTGTCTGAATACGTTCAACCCTCTGGAATACGCAGTCTACCGTTAAAATACTCAATGTTGGTTTGTTATTGCATCAGTACGTTTCTACCTCTGCAGTAAGCAGAGTTCAATGTTAGTTACCGACTGCCCGAATACGTTCCTACTTCTGCAGTAAATTAGCCTAACTTTGAATTCTCCAATTTTAGTATGTGACTACAAGAGAACGTCCAAATCTCTGCAGTACACAGCCTACCAAAAAAAGCTCCAATTTTAGTTTGCGACTGCATGGGTACCTTCATACCTCTGCAGTAAACATCCTGCCGTTAAAGTCTCCAATGCTAGTTTGTCACTATGGGTACCTTCATACCTCTGCAGTAAACATCCTGCCGTTAAAGTCTCCAATGCTAGTTTGTCACTATGGGTACGTTCATAACCCTCTGCAGTAAACATCCTGCCGTTAAAGTCTCCAATGCTAGTTTGTCACTATGGGTACGTTCATAACCCTCTGCAGTAAACATCCTGCCGTTAAAGTCTCCAATGCTAGTTTGTCACTATGGGTACGTTCATACCTCTGCAGTAAACATCCTGCCGTTAAAGTCTCCAATGCTAGTTTGTCACTATGGGTACGTTCATAACCCTCTGAAGTAAACATCCTGCCGTTAAAGTCTCGAATGCTAGTTCGTCACTATGGGTACGTTCATACCTCTGCAGTAAACATCCTGCCGTTAAAGTCTCCAATGCTAGTTCGTCACTATGGGTACCTTCATACCTCTGCAGTAAACATCCTGCCGTTAAAGTCTCCAATGCTAGTTCGTCACTATAGGTACCTTCATACCTCTGCAGTAAACATCCTGCCGTTAAAGTCTCCAATGCTAGTTTGTCACTATGGGTACGTTCATACCTCTGCAGTAAACATCCTGCCGTTAAAGTCTCCAATGCTAGTTTGTCACTATGGGTACGTTCATACCTCTGCAGTAAACATCCTGCCGTTAAAGTCTCCAATGCTAGTTTGTCACTATGGGTACGTTCATAACCCTCTGCAGTAAACATCCTGCCGTTATAGTCTCCAATGCTAGTTTGTCACTATGGGTACGTTCATACCTCTGCAGTAAACATCCTGCCGTTAAAGTCTCCAATGCTAGTTTGTCACTATGGGTACGTTCATATCTCTGCAGTAAACATCCTGCCGTTAAAGTCTCCAATGCTAGTTTGTCACTATGGGTACGTTCATAACCCTCTGAAGTAAACATCCTGCCGTTAAAGTCTCCAATGCTAGTTTGTCACTATGGGTACGTACATACCTCTGCAGTAAACATCCTGCCGTTAAAGTCTCCAATGCTAGTTTGTTACTATGGGTACATTCATACCTCTGCAGTAAACATCCTGCCGTTAAAGTCTCCAATGCTAGTTCGTCACTATGGGTACGTTCATAACCCTCTGCAGTAAACATCCTGCCGTTAAAGTCTCCAATGCTAGTTTGTCACTATGGGTACCTTCATACCTCTGCAGTAAACATCCTGCCGTTAAAGTCTCCAATGCTAGTTTGTCACTATGGGTACCTTCATACCTCTGCAGTAAACATCCTGCCGTTAAAGTCTCCAATGCTAGTTTGTCACTATGGGTACGTTCATACCTCTGCAGTAAACATCCTGCCGTTAAAGTCTTCAATGCTAGTTTGTCACTATGGGTACGTTCATACCTCTGCAGTAAACATCCTGCCGTTAAAGTCTCCAATGCTAGTTTGTCACTATGGGTACGTTCATAACCCTCTGCAGTAAACATCCTGCCGTTAAAGTCTCCAATGCTAGTTTGTCACTATGGGTACGTTCATACCTCTGCAGTAAACATCCTGCCGTTAAAGTCTCCAATGCTAGTTTGTTACTATGGGTACGTTCATAACCCTCTGCAGTAAACATCCTGCCGTTAAAGTCTCCAATGCTAGTTTGTCACTATGGGTACGTTCATACCTCTGCAGTAAACATCCTGCCGTTAAAGTCTCCAATGCTAGTTTGTCACTATGGGTACGTTCATACCTCTGCAGTAAACATCCTGCCGTTAAAGTCTCCAATGCTAGTTTGTCACTATGGGTACGTTCATAACCCTCTGCAGTAAACATCCTGCCGTTAAAGTCTCCAATGCTAGTTTGTCACTATGGGTACCTTCATACCTCTGCAGTAAACATCCTGCCGTTAAAGTCTCCAATGCTAGTTTGTCACTATGGGTACGTTCATACCTCTGCAGTAAACATCCTGCCGTTAAAGTCTCCAATGCTAGTTTGTCACTATGGGTACGTTCATACCTCTGCAGTAAACATCCTGCCGTTAAAGTCTCCAATGCTAGTTTGTCACTATGGGTACGTTCATACCTCTGCAGTAAACATCCTGCCGTTAAAGTCTCCAATGCTAGTTTGTCACTATGGGTACGTTCATAACCCTCTGCAGTAAACATCCTGCCGTTAAAGTCTCCAATGCTAGTTTGTCACTATGGGTACCTTCATACCTCTGCAGTAAACATCCTACCGTTAAAGTCTCCAATGCTAGTTCGTCACTATGGGTACGTTCATACCTCTGCAGTAAACATCCTGCCGTTCAAATCTCCAATGCTAGTTTGTCACTATGGGTACGTTCAAAAAATATTTCAAAAACTGTCTGGGGCATTATTAAGAATAAAATACAGAACACAGACAAATAAAAACTGAAATTGTGAATATCCTAACCAGTGATGCTTCTGAGGTTGCGGACGTGTTTAACAGATTTTTCTCGTCTTTTGCTTGTCGGCAAGGCCCTCGTACAATACCACTACAAGGAAATCCCACAGCAAAGTCCAATACACTCAATGACACTGGCCCCTGTGGTTGAGGAAGAGCTCGGACGAATTATTAAACAATTTCCTAATGAAAAAATCAAACGATATTAACTTGGTATCTATGTGGCTCATAAAAAAAATGCTCAAACTTTGTTGTGAGACCACTAACCCATTTAGTCAATTTGTCTTTTCAAGCAGTACTTTTCCCCTATCTCCTGAAAACTGCTTAAGTGCATCCAATATTTTAAAAAGTAATCCTCAATCATTAAATAATTATAGGCCTGTCTCAATCTTGCCAGCTCTGAGCAAGCTATTTGAAAAACTTTCTTTCTACAGTGTTTTATTTTTTAAACAAATACAATCAGGTGTGTGAATACCAATTTGGGCACAGAACGGATAAATCAACTATCGACGCAGTTATGAGTCTAGTTGATTCGATTGTTAGAGGTGATAGAAGGTCATAATTATACTTTAAGAGTATTTCTTGACCTTTCTAAAGCATTCGACTGCGTTGAACACGAAATTCTGATTGACAAATTAGAATCCCATGGTATTCGAGGCGTGTTGCTTTTATGGCTTAGTTCGTTTTTAAGATAAAGAACACAAGTTGTCCAGATTGCAAATCATTGTTCAAAACAAACTCCATTCAGATATTGATTTGCCCAGGGTTCAATTCTCAGTCCTATTCTCTTCCTGGTTTATGTCAGTGACATAGGTTCATCACTTCTGCACGGAAAACTGGTACGCTGATGACACAACTCTTCGTTTTAAAGAAAGCTCATAACTAAATTTGGAAGCAAAAATTTTTGTTGGCGTAAACAACTGCGTTCAACAATTTAACAGACTCAATCTGCAAACAAACCTATCAAAATCGAATGTTCTAAATTTTTCATTTCGCTCTACAGAGTCTGATGGGGGACCCGCCGTAATGGTGGCAGACTCCATTCTAGAGGAAGTCAGTTCCTCAAAGTTCCTTGAAATATACCTCAAGTCGAGACTTGAGGCTCTGCAGCGACGTTTCGTCCGTCTGCTTGGAGTCAGGCTTGGATATGGGTATCTGGAGGTTTCTGTGAAAACTCTTTCAGAGGACCTAAATCTTCCTTCCCTTGCTTCAAGACGTGACGTTGCGGACATTCTCTTGCTCTGGAAGATTATGAATGGAGTGGTGCAATGCTCGGACCTCCTAGATGAATTGGACTTTAAAGTCTCAACAAACACCAGATCTCACAGTCTTCTTAGTCGAATACATCGCTCCACAAATTTCGATTTGAATAGTCCCTTTGCAAGATTCGTCCGTCTGGGGAACCAGCTTGCTCCAGAATGTGACTTCTTCTGTGACAGCCTCCAACGGATCAGGAAGCTGGCTGGCTCTTGGTGCTTTCGCACTCTAAGTCTTGTCACTTGTTTCGTGATCGTAGTTTATGTTTATTTATGTGGTTTTTTCATGCTATTATTGAGATTGTATTTTGTTTGTTATTGTTGTTTTCGATCTGTAGTTTAATATTTAATTACTTTCTATTTATCAATAGTATTCCTTTACCAATTGTTATATTAATTATTATATTAATAAGTATGTCTCAATATTCGTCATTGTATCATATTATTGTATTATTCACGTTGTTGCTATGCACATTTTCAATGATTTTTTGCCTTGCCATCTTCTGCAAAAATGAAAATATTGTAATAATGTAAATTGGCTACTGCCGTTGAAATAATAATAAATAAATAAATAATCGAGGTTTGACATGGTACCGTCTTATTTATTGACTATGTTTGCACCAAACTGTCCTCGGGGATATTTGTTTTAAGATCTTTGGCCAAATACTACCTAAGTCAGATAAGCATAATAACTCTGATGCACTTGGCAACAGTGAGTGGTCAATGAGGAAATACCATTTCTTAGAATTGTTGTTGACAATGGAAATACTCGTATGTCATTTACTGCAGTATAAATACTATTGAATGTGGTGGTGTTTAAAGAAAGTCTCCTCATACAGATGGAAACACTCTTGACTTGACATCTTGTGAGTCGAATAGTCTAACACTGAAGACAAGTTTTAAACGATAATCAGTTTAAAAATTATAACTTAAACGTAAGCGTATATTTTAAAGCTACCTTGTAATGTTGGTTGTAATATTTTTAAATTTCTCATATTTTTAAAATATCTGAAAACTCGCGGTAACATTCCGAACCTACAACAGTCACTGTATGTAGCAATATAAATTTACCTCATTAAAGAGTCCTTCGGAGACAGCTTAAAAAGTCCTATATTTAATAGGGATTTGATGAACCGCTTTAATTTTCAAGGGGCTGTAAGGGTCTTACGATTCAAATTCTGACAGACTTCAATCCTCCACCTGTTTCTTAGTCACAGTCGCATTTTGGAATATTAGTCGTTAAATTGGCTAATTTCCGATTCAATATAACGAGTAAATTTCCATTAGTTTAAAGTTATTTTATACTTATTTACATGCAATACTCACAATTCTATACCGAAATAGAATTCTATTTATTTATACTAGAAAACAACGAAATTCTAGTATTTATACTAGAAAACAGCGTCGCTAGACTTGTTATAGAAAATACCACAAGAGGTGGAACAATCTGACAACGCCGCTTGCACTGGCTACTCGGCTGGTTTCCACTATAGTTGTGTGGTCTCGAGCATCTATGTACATGGGGCATGGAAAGAGGAGATGGTGGAAAGCCGCGCCACTAGACATATTAGGAAGAATATTGCAAGAGGTGGTGGAGAACAATCTGACAACACCGCTTGTATTGGCTAATCGGCTGATCCTCACTATAGTAGGTCTGGCCTCGAGTACATCACTCTAGTATCCATGTACATGGAGCATGGAGAGAGGAGATGTGAGCCTAATGACTTGCCTCTGAATATGGGCAAGGTAATGAATTGTGTCTGTTAATTGATGAATGACTCCCCGTGTACAGTCGCGAGCGGGCGTAATCCCTTGTCTGTCGACTTCGCTTCTCGTTGCGTGTACAGAATACAATCAACTATAGGAATCCTGAAATATTTAATTACTTTAACAGTTTATAATCTTACTTAACTCATACACTCTTAAAACCATTATGTTTACTTCTGTCATTTTACTCTGCACTAAGAATTCTTTAAGTATTTCATTTATTGATAATAATTCAGTATTAATCTTATTTCGAAGCTACTGGACTTGAACTGATGTCTTCCTCTACTAAAATATATACTGGTTCAGTCAATTACAATCCTAGAGGACTATGGTATAATAATAATTATATTACGTTCTTTTCTTTATGTAAAAAAAACTGTTCCAGAATAAAAAAGTAACAACAAAATATTTTTTTTATGTATCCAATAAATATAGCTTATTAATATTGATAGTTCGTCTTTTTCTGTTAATATTCCTCCATTAATATTTTAAAAGAACATCCCAATCAATAATTTATTTTGGTAAAACTCTAATTACATTATGTTATGTATGACTGAAGAAGACTTGTTGACGTGTTGCAGAAGGCTGATGGGCAGAGGGACCTCAAGTGCACCATGAGCAGCGTGACGTCACCTCTGCCGAGCCTCAACCCCGAAGTGCTCAAGATGCGGCGGCACTACGATAACAATACTGACGAGGACTCAGAGCCGGAGCACACATCTCCCGCTCCAACCCCAGCCTCGCCATCGACCTCGCTCCCGGCACAACCCTCACCCGCCTCTTCGCCCGTCATGCTCGCTACTATGACACCGGTTGAGTACGAGGACCCACCACCCGAGCAGAAGACGGTAATCTTCATTCCACCTGGCCAGAACTCGCAAGATAGCGTGGTATATGAGGACTCTCAGGAAGGAGGAAACCCTGTGTCCGTCGTGGTCCAGCCTCCGGGAACACAGTTACTCAACCAAACAGCCACTTACCAGGGTCCTCCGGGCACCACAGTCTTGGTCCTCTCAGAACTGGTAGAAGACATGTCGCCATTCCTTGGATTAAGGTAAGATATTGGCTTTCTTTGCGTAAATTCAAACAGCTGAGCATGGTTTTGGGATATTGCGTTTGTTACCCAAACATGGATTTTAAAAAATAATTTCTGATTTATACACATAGAAATTATCTTAACATTATACTGTGTTTCTATAATTCGTATTTATGGAGCCTAAAAATGAACGCTGAAATTAGTAAGTTCCATTGCAGATTAATAGTTCAAGAACAACCTGATCCTATTAAATATGTACTTGTATGTGACACATTTCGGTTAGTTCTTTTTAATTTTATCCAATTTATTTTGCATTCCATAGCGATTCTAAACTGGTCTATAATACCAATTTAATTGTTATAAATAGACAATTCAAGCTAATGTGTCTATACCTAGTCATATAACGCACTGTATTGCTAATATGTTTCAGTTTAACACCGTCACATACTATAGATGGTTACCATAACTGTTACTATTGTGTCACTGATAAATACAAACACAACGAACTGTCATTCGTATGTAGCCATTAACATTGTTAACACATCATGAACTGCCACTATTGTGTCTTTGTCTAATAATGTCACAAATTACTATAGTGGCATACATAACATGCTAGGAAAAGTGCTCACCTGCACGAATATTAGACATTTTCAATATTAAAAAGCATATGCTGTATAATGGGACAATAATAGTTTCTCTGAGGATAGACACAACTTAAGGACACACTGTATCAATAAATACAAACACTGTATAGTTTGTATTAACTGCCTGTACTTCAGCCATTGTAAACAGCTCTATTTTTCTTCTTTTTTAATTGATCCAGGCAGAGGTGTGGACCGATAACATTATTACACTATTAGTAAACAATCTTAAGACAAAATAAGCATTCCAATCTTAGTTATACTCTCCACAAAAACATCCTCCAGCCTTAGTCCTTCTCACCATTGTAGATTTCCTCCAATCTTTGGTCTACTGTCCATCAAAACTTTCCTCCAATATTTGGTCTACTCTCTATTAAAACTTTCTCTAGCCAGTTTTAGGTATACTCTCCATTATAGATTTCCTCCAATCTGAGGTCTACTCTCTATCAACATTTTTCCAAACGTTTAGTCTTATTGTAGGTTTCCTCCAATCTTAGGTATAAAACATCTCTCCACCAAAACATTCTTCAATCTTAGTCATAATTTCCATCATAGCGTTCCTCCAATCTTTGGTCTACTCTCTATTAAAACTTTCAACAGCCAATTTTAGGTATACTCTCCATCATAGATTTCCTCCAATCTTAAGTATATTTTTCCCTAGAACATTCTCCAGTCTTAGTTCTACTCTACATCGTAGCTTTTCTCCAGTATTAGGTTTACTCTCTTCTGATGAACACTGATCGTAATAGTTTAATCGTGGCAGTTAGAAAGTACATACGTAGTTTACTTTCCATCGTAGTTTACGTTTTTTTTATTATACTATATTACGTCTATTAACAATACCGTTTCCAAAGTACACACGTATAGTTCATTTATATTATACATTATATTTTATTATCACCACTGTACTTACATTTATGGAAGGATTATCCATCCATAACTTATACTGTCTTTGGAAAGTTAGTTACCTATTTATGGTTTACCGTTAGTCAATAAAACATGTTGATTGCTTGGTATATAATTAGTAAGTGCTATATAAGGTTGTAAGAGTTTACAAATGAATTAGAGAAACTCTCTAATTGATCGTAATTAACCAGTTATCCAAGGATCAATAAACTTTTGCATACTTGGTTCAGTGGACAGGACGTTTCTCCTATCCTCAGGCCACGTAGCTTGTACGCTATGCTGTCACTGAGCAAGCGAGCGAAGCGAATTTTCCAGACTTATCTGAGGCATCTTAGTGCGGACACAAGCGTGCAGGTATAATAGGCTTACAAGACGATAATGGCTTCAATACCTCAGGAGTGCAACACTCGGAATGCGATGACCCAACACTTCGTTGCATCCCTCCTGTTAAAGAAGTGTTACCAGCATTTTAAATTTCTATTTGGTTTACATAATGTAAAATTAGAATTACCATCCAAAATTGATCTACATATTTAGACCTGCGTCGTTTACAAAAAGTTATGAGAATAATTTAATTATTTAATTATTTTTCTGGTATATAGACATTGTACTTAAACTGAAATAAAATTGGTCCAGATTCTGAACCTTGTTGGATAAATAAATAAATAGCGTTTTTATTTGGAGCGTTTTTCAACATACAGTTGTTTAAAAAAAAAACTCAAGTCATATAAAAGTTACATGTAAATTGGCCAAGGACTAGACTAAAATCACAAAACAAAATATATTTTACACAACTTACATTTTAAAATAATCATATTCAAACTGTAGCTTAAGTTTATTTTTAAAAGATACATAGCTGAGTGCTTTGAAATTCTGTTGAATTCTGTTGTAAATCTGGGGAGTAAAGTAAGAAAAAGCATTCCTTCCCACATCGAGTCTGACTTTGGGTACCTCTAGCATGCTGTCCTGGCGCGTGCGACGTTCTCTAACCTCTGAACGAACCCACAGCATGTTCCTCAAATAAGTGGGTGTACCAGATAGCAAAATCTTGTGGACTAAACAAGCCACTTCCAAACTAAATATGTGCTTTATTGGAAGTGTTTTTGCTTTTTCTCGAGCTTGACTGACATGGTCATATTTCCTGAGACCATACACAAACCTAATGGCTGAGTTTTGCAGTCTTTGGAGTGAGACAGTGTTGTCAAGAGATAACCTTCTTCCGTGTCAAGGGATAACGTGATGTACCGTATTTTAAACGTTCTTCATTAAACTGCAAATATTCTCACTCTATACTAAACCATCTAAATGTAATACTTGCTTACATATGTAGAATATTATTGTTCTGTTGTACCTATCAATAATATAATATTCAGTTGCAAACATACGTAGAACCGAACAGTTATTTACGCACAATCAAATTAAATTCTTCACAAAACATTAGTTAAGACCAGTGTAGGTGGGCACAGTTAAGAGTAGGCGGGCTTAACTACCTTTGTAATTGTTCTAATAAACCTTAATTTACAGATTTATTACCAGTTAACTATTTGTTGTAAACCGTTAACTGTACATTAGTTTTTTGTTGTATCCACACTAAAATTGTGTCACTGTACGTATACTTGTTTATATGCATACTTATTTATATACAAATGAATCTTGGCTTTTGATAAAGCACAAGAAATAGGCAATTTAATCCATATACGCCCAGAGCTTCCAAAAGGGTACAACATATTAAATAATGAATAAAATGCACTACACCTTTGGTGCCGAAACGGACGAGCGGTCTGAGGCGTTGCACTTATGCAAGGTACAACGCTGACTATTATAATTAATAGCCAACTTTATAGAGGTACTCTTCTGTGACATATGGCATAGGGCCCACCTTAAATAAACGGAGTCCGGCATGGAAGTGGATGTTGACGAGGTCAGTGTTTCTATGATACAGCAGTTGCACGGAATGACACCTGTTTTGCCACTTCTTACTTATGATAAGTGGAGTGCGACACGCTTTTATTTTGTATTGATTGCATCAGTATTTAATGTTAAAAAGAATGAAACGAGTGCATGGTTATCTCAAAGGACAATAATAAACAAACAAACAAAAAAAGTGAAAAAAACATAAATTAGGACATGTCAATTTAAGAAAAAAATCATTGAGAAATAAAATCATAATAAATAAATTGGGCATAAATGGATAAAATTACACTAGCCAATGAAATAAAATTTATATGTATTAAAATTCAATTAAGAAAGAAATCGGAGGTTACTTCAAAAGTCAAATTTCTCTTTATATTAAACCTACTTAAAAAGTACAAATTAGGCTATATATGTTTGATGGTAGGCTACGTAAGTATGATCATGAATTTTAAGAACATTTACATTACTGTACATTAATGTAATGTCATTGTAGCAAATCAGGTGAATGCTTTGAACTGCATGAAAAATAAAAGCAGCAATTCTTTACTGTACAGAGTGTTCCTAAAAATAAGTTCCTAAACGAAGAATATGGTTTCTTGGGTAAAAATGAGAAAAATTCCTAAAATCATAGGTTGTAAAATGTTATGATGTCTGTCTTTTTGTGTTAAAAAAAAATGTTTTAACTTGAAAACAACTGAGGTTAAAAATCTCAAACTTGGTATAGAGGTTAATAATACTATGAACTTTGAAGAGATAATATTAGTTGAACAAACTGTTTAAAAACATTTAAATAGTGGCCTTTTGAGTTCTTTAATGTACTAAAAACTGTCTGACACAAAATTTTTCAAAATATAAAAGTATTACCAAACTAATAATAAATCCAACGAGCCAGCCATTAATTGACAAAATCCAATCCTAAATACGCGTTTGATCATTGTTTGTGACTGGTGAGCCGCGCCCTGGCTAAAGCGTTTTCTCCGTTATTTAGGGCTTGATTTTGACAAACAAGGGTTCGTTGGATTAAATGGGTAATTTCTTTTAAATCTTATGTCCTACTTATATTTTTTATTACTAGTCAGTTAAAATACTTAAATAGCCGCAATTTTCAAAGATGTAAACATATTATTGAATTATTGTCACATAGTAAAATTTATAAATATTGTTAACCTCTTACCACCTTTGAGAGTTTTAATGTCAGTGGTACTCAGGTTACAAAGACTTCTTTAAAATACAAAAACAGACAGACGAATAGCAAGGTATTTTAGACCCATATTTTTAGGATTTTTTCTCATTTTCATCCAAGTGACAATAAACTTGAGCTTGGTAATATTGAGTTTAAGGACACATTGTATATTGGAGACTATAATAAAAATAGCTTACCTATATACATGGTCAAAAATGTTGATGTTATGAAAGTTGTTGCAGATAATTACAGACTAATTACTAAGATAATACAATTGGCGGTAACTGCCTTCTGAAGACTTTTTGGTTTCAAAAACTGTTCTGAATTGACAATGTTTCAAATATGACAGAAGTAAACACGTAGAACATATTAGTGGCTTGTTTATTTCCAGTGATTAAATTTTCGTCTATTTAAAGTAAAGAATAATCTACATCTGCAAGACTAGTGATTATCTGAAATGTAAAGATATTAAGGGTTCAATTCACGATTAATGCCGTAGACATGGAATTTATTTCAAAGGTTTGGCCCGTAATAGTATTCGTATCACAACATTTAAGTGTTATTTTATTGGTAAAGAACAGCTTTAGTGAACTATAACTTTTTTATAAGATTGGATTTTTTAGGATTTTTTTTCTCATTTTCATCCAAGAGACGATAAACTTGAGCTTGGTAATATTGAGTTAAGGACATATTGTATATTGGAGACTATTAAAAATAGCTTACCTATCTATTTTTATGAAACGTCAAAAATGTTGACGTTATGAAAGTTGTTGCAGATAATTATAGACTATCATTTACTAAGGCAATAAAATTGGCGGTCACTGCCTTTTGGAGCCTTTTTGGTTTCAAAAAATGTTCTGAATTGACAGTTTTTAATATGACAGAAGTAAACACGTAGAACATATTAGTGGCTTATTTATTTCCAGTGATTAAATGTTCGTCTATTTAAAGTAAAGAATAATCTACATCTGCAAGACTAGTGATTATCTGAAATGTAAAGATATTAAGGGTTCAATTCACGACTAATGGCGTAGACATGGAATTTATTTCAAAAGGTTTAGCCCGTAATAGTATTCGTATCACAACATTTAAGTGTTATTTTATTGGTAAAGAACTGCTTTAGTGAACTGTAACTTTTTTTATAAGATTGGATGTTTATATGATTGGATGTTTATATGGTTGGATGTTTATATGATTGGATGTTTATATGATTGGATGTTTATATGATTGGATGTTTATATGACTGGATGTTTATATGGTTGGATGTTTATATGATTGGATGTTTATATGATTGGATGTTTATATGATTGGATGTTTATATGCTTGGATGTTTATATGATTGGATGTTTATATGATTGGATGTTTATATGATTGGATGTTTATATGATTGGATGTTTATATGATTGGATGTTTATATGATTGGATGTTTATATGATTGGATGTTTATATGATTGGATGTTTATATGATTGGATGTTTATATGATTGGATGTTTATATGATTGGATGTTTATATGATTGGATGTTTATATGATTGGATGTTTATATGATTGGATGTTTATATGATTGGATGTTTATATGATTGGATGTTTATATGATTGGATGTTTATACGATTGGATGTTTATACGATTGGATGTTTATACGATTGGATGTTTATACGATTGGATGTTTATAAGATTGGATGTTTATAAGATTGGATGTTTATATGATTGGATGTTTATAAGATTGGATGTTTATATGATTGGATGTTTATAAGATTGGATGTTTATAAGATTGGATGTTTATATGATTGGATGTTTATAAGATTGGATGTTTATAAGATTGGATGTTTATAAGATTGGATGTTTATAAGATTGGATGTTTATATGATTGGATGTTTATAAGATTGGATGTTTATAAGATTGGATGTTTATAAGATTGGATGTTTATAAGATTGGATGTTTATATGATTGGATGTTTATAAGATTGGATGTTTATATGATTGGATGTTTATAAGATTGGATGTTTATAAGATTGGATGTTTATATGATTGGATGTTTATATGATTGGATGTTTATAAGATTGGATGTTTATAAGATTGGATGTTTATATGATTGGATGTTTATATGATTGGATGTTTATATGATTAGATGTGTATATGATTGGATGTTTATATGATTGGATGTTTATATGATTGGATGTTTATATGATTGGATGTTTATATGATTGGATGTTTATATGATTGGATGTTTATATGATTAGATGTGTATATGATTGGATGTTTATATGATTGGATGTTTATATGATTGGATGTTTATATGATTGGATGTTTATATGATTGGATGTTTATATGATTGGATGTTTATATGATTGGATGTTTATATGATTGGATGTTTATACGATTGGATGTTTATACGATTGGATGTTTATATGATTGGATGTTTATAAGATTGGATGTTTATAAGATTGGATGTTTATATGATTGGATGTTTATAAGATTGGATGTTTATATAAGATTGGATGTTTATAAGATTGGATGTTTATAAGATTGGATGTTTATATGATTGGATGTTTATAAGATTGGATGTTTATATGATTGGATGTTTATAAGATTGGATGTTTATAAGATTGGATGTTTATAAGATTGGATGTTTATATGATTGGATGTTTATAAGATTGGATGTTTATATGATTGGATGTTTATAAGATTGGATGTTTATATAAGATTGGATGTTTATATGATTGGATGTTTATAAGATTGGATGTTTATATAAGATTGGATGTTTATAAGATTGGATGTTTATATAAGATTGGATGTTTATATAAGATTGGATGTTTATAAGATTGGATGTTTATACGTTATGTTACAGTTAAATATGTGATACTTTAAATGCCATTTTTAACTATTTCAAAGTAAAACACTCATAATTCAACTTAAAGTCCACAATATGGGACATTTTCATTATAATACAAAACAAGAACCGTACAGTTTAAAATAGAAAAGCATGTTTTAGCCCGCTAAAGGTAAGGCTGTACAGCTACTGTAGGGCTATCGACTGTGGATTGGCTGTTGGAAAACAGCATTTGAATACAGGTTTTCTTCGGTTCATTGAAATTTGTTAGTGTTCGAATGAAACTCTTTTATTTAAAAAGAAATTAAGATTAAATTTGCACTTTAACAACGCATAAAATATTATTTACAAACAGAATTATATACCTAATGTAAAATAACTTTCCCACATCACGTTCATTACTATGACTATGTTGTTTTTGAAATATTGTCTGATTATGTTTCTAAAAATCTAAACGGATTTAGATCATGAACTTATGTGACTTTCACCATGTGAATGAGAGCTTAGTTCAGTGTAACTTGACGCAAAGAGTTGTTATTATTATTATTTATTTATTTTCTAAAAATTAGGCGTGCAGTGTGAAAACAAATAAAAATAAATTAGTGAGGTGTTGTATAGGATGCATTCTGGGGTGCTCTCTAATTTTAATATATAAGAAAGGAATCTAATGTAAGAATTCCACAATCGCTTCAGAAATATGTTGGGCTTAATAGTTGCTATTAATGTTATTTCAAAATCCAAAATTGTTTATATGTAGTTGACAATATATACATTGTATTACAACGTCAAATAATTCAGTATACCGCTTGGTTTATTAATTTTTTTTTTTTTTTTTTTTTTTTTTTTTACTCTGCCACCATTGGAGTCTTGTAAACTATAAAACTAACAACAAACTTTAAATAGGAAACATTCTCTTGTTTTTGGAGAGGGAGTTTCAAAATATGTAGTTAAAATGTTCCAAAATGGCTGCCATTTTCCAATATGGCAGCCAACTTTGAAATTTTTATTTATTTATTTTTACAATGCTTCATTACAGCTTTACAGCCAATTACAAAAAAGCATTAATAACTAATAATAACATGCAGATATTTTATAATTTTCGCAACAACAAATTTAACCATTACACTGCATAAATTTACTTGAATGTCCACATATTTAGAGTATTCAAATTAACATAATTTGCATGCAATCAACCAGTGATCTGAGACCAGACCCAGGCCAAGAAGACATAAATATGTAGTAGTGCACATGCATATAAATAAAAATTACAGGACAAAGTTTCGGATTAATAAATATACAGATAAAAATAATATACACACAAATAAATAATGATAAGAGAAACAAATAATGACAAGAGAAACAGAGGCGATACAATCAAATAAAAATATTTAGATTTAAATAACATGCAATACTATTAACAGTCTGTGATGGAGAGTTATTAATCTATTGACAAATATAATTGTTTATTAAATAATTTATTGGATGTGCTAAATATATCCAAATCAGAAGCATATTCATTGTGAAGCCTAGACATTATATTTTATAATAATTTCTTGTAGAAACTCCTAATTTTCATTGTGGTTTTAGGTTTCACTAGTGGTTTTAAGAATTTTTCACTCTGGGTATTTTTTTGATATACTTATCCGTTTCACCGCTAGGAGTACTGAAAGTTTTAGAAATTATTAGTTTAACAGCGCTCCTAGCATCGAAACGGTTAAGTATATTAAAATAATACCAGGAATAATAAAAGTCTTAGAATCACTAGTCAAACCTAAATCCATCATAAAAAAGGAGTTACTATAAGTCGTTTCAAAGTTGCCCGCTATGTAGAAAATGGCGACCGAATGTTTAAATTTTAAGTACGTGATTGTAATATCTTTGTATAAAATATGAATTGAAGAGCTTTTCAATATTCAATTGAATAAAAATAATGCATTATAAGTTAAGCTTTATTTTTGTAAATGGCAAAACACGCCTCTTTAATAATTTGTTGAAATAGGGATTTCTGAATCGTTCACCACTCCTAGCGGTGAAACGGTTAAGTATATTAAAAAAAATACCAAGAGTAAAAAATTCTAAAACCACTAGTGAAATCTAAAACCACCATAAAAACTAGTGGTTGCCATGAGAAATTTCTAAGTTGACCACCATATTGGAAAATGGCAGTCATTTTGGAAAAATTTAACTACATATTTTTAAAAGTTTCCAAAAACAAGGGAATGTTCCCCATTTAAATTTTGTTGTCAGTTTTATAGTTTACAAGACCCCAATGGTGGTACAGTTAAAAAAAATACCATGTACATAGAAATATATAATTAAAATATGTAATACAGAATTTTTAATCAAATGATTAACTATAGATTTAACAACTCATTTATTGAGTAATAAACATTATGTCATAGAAATTACTTTAGTAACCTTCTTGATTTTGTCCTAGTATTTTACAATTTTAATGGGGCATATAGATAATTATATAATTTTGGACCAATGTTTTGGGGGAGCAGGGAGGTAAGATCTCATCTGTGAGACGTCTGTCTGTGGCTGTCTTTGCCTGGGGGAGCAGGGAGGTAAGATCTCATCTGTGAGACGTCTGTCTGTGGCTGTCTTTGCCTGGGGGAGCAGGGAGGTAAGATCTCATCTGTGAGACGTCTGTCTGTGGCTGTCTTTGCCTTGTATCGTAATTATGTCTATATTCCTCAATTAAAGTTTGTCCAGACTAAAATCTGTAAAATATTTTTTTTTAAACTCATAAATGTATAAATAAGATTTTCCATATACTCTTCTGTTTATTCCTGCCATGATACGTATCGCCCTTTTTTGGAGACGGAATTTTCTTTGAACGCTTACGCATGACGTGGAGCCACATAATATAATCCCACATCTTAACCTTGACTCTTTGCAAATATTGAAAGAAGAAATAATTGATGATAATTCATGTTACAAAACGTGGTTTTAAAAATCGTTGTAGTTTGGCTTACTACTTTTTTGTCTTTTGTTCCTTCGTTATTCTACGAACTAGGAATTTTCAATCTAAACATCTCACGATATTTTCCGAACATACAGTAGTAATTATGGAGTTTTAGCTTCCATGAAAGTGATTTTCAAAGAGATTAGAGTAGATTACCATACGCCCTCATTCATTTATGACGAGCTGCGATCGTGATAGGCAGGGATCTTCGTTACCGAGATTGTATCAGGATACATAAATCCCACAAGGGAATGACAGGTGACACGAAAGGCCCAGTGAAAAGCGAAAGATAGGGAGCGGAGTCGTTAACGGAAACACCGCTGAAATCTAAAATGGAATCTTTGTGACCAATCAAGGGTTCTCGTTAGATCTGAATTAGATCTGTGTTGTACAATTAAGTCATTACTCATTACTTGTTGAGCAATGGCATCCATATATTTTGTGCTCCCCCTCCGAGGCCTGGTACTTTCCATCGATAATTGGAAGGCTGCTGTCCGTCTCGGCTTTCTCCCCGATGATAGACCCGGGGTGGCCGCACAGTAATTGGAGTAATCCACCGAGGTGTAAAGTCGTGTCCGGGACCACCAAAACCAACCTGACGTGATATATATAGAAATAATAATTATATAATTTTGTGAAATTTAAAGGATGTGTCCGCCAATTCGGAAATAATTTCGAACGGTAGCAGTTCACAATATGTTCAATGTTAGTTATAGGATACATATTATAATTGTTCACGAATAATAAATAAACGGAGTTACACAGCATATCTGAGAGGCATTCTTACCGTTATGTGTTTTTTTTCTTTTTTTTCTGATGGTTCATAGTTAAGAAAATTACTGTAAATCAATCACTGTCAAATAATAATAATAATCTTTATTGGATGATATTTTTTTGCAAATACAGTAATTGCATTGTACGCGTCAGCACAATTTCTATGAAGAGAAGAGTACAAAAAAAATATTAAAATAGAAAGAAATAATAAATTGGTTAAAATAATAATGGTACTTACAATATGGCTGTTAGCATAAGAATAGTTTTTTATTCATTCAATTTTTTTTCAATGATTTTAATATGTTGTCATTCCATTATGTAATGTGTTCATCAGTTAGTTAAAACTGCTTACTCTCTGAAGCACATTCAAATATCAACATTATATACAACTTAAACAGTGTAGCTGAACGTAAATTGTGCCAAATATTAAATACAATTGTGGGAACTTTTCCGTTAATTCACTACCACTTCTTTTTCTGTTACTTCACTACCACTACTTTTTTATCGCAATTACGGTTAGGTTAGGTTAGGTGGCTATCACAAACTGGTGAATCCAATGATTGACTTACCGCCGAATGCGCTCTCCGTGAGTAAGTTCTTGGAAAGAGATAAGATAAGGCCATCAACATCGGATTCCTAGCGGATAAGGAATCCGCTATCAGTGGACGTAAAAATTATTTGAGAACAGTTTTATAGCAATAGAATATTTATCAAGCGGTAGTGAATTAAATGAAACAAAAAAGTAGTGGTATTGAATTAATTGGAAAGATCCCATTTATGAAACAAATTACTATATACTGTGTGTTTTCATGATAATTACTATATACTGTGTGTTTTCATGATAATTACTATATACTGTGTGTTTTCATGATAATTATTATATACTGTGTGTTTTCATGATAATTATTATATACTGTGTGTTTTCATGATAATTATTATATACTGTGTGTTTTCATGATAATTATTATATACTGTGTGTTTTCATGATAATTACTATATACTGTGTGTTTTCATGATAATTACTATATACTGTGTGTTTTCATGATAATTACTATATACTGTGTGTTTTCATGATAATTACTATATACTGTGTGTTTTCATGATAATTACTATATACTGTGTGTTTTCATGATAATTATTATATACTGTGTGTTTTCATGATAATTATTATATACTGTGTGTTTTCATGATAATTACTTTATACTGTTTGTTTTCATGATAATTATTATATACTGTGTGTTTTCATGATAATTATTATATACTGTGTGTTTTCATGATAATTATTATATACTGTGTGTTTTCATGATAATTATTATATACTGTGTGTTTTCATGATAATTACTTTATACTGTTTGTTTTCATGATAATTATTATATACTGTGTGTTTTCATAATAATTACTTTAAACTGTTTGTTTTCATGATAATTACTTTATACTGTTTGTTTTCATGATAATTACTATATACTGTGTGTTTTCATGATAATTATTATATACTGTGTGTTTTCATGATAATTATTATATACTGTGTGTTTTCATGATAATTATTATATACTGTGTGTTTTCATGATAATTATTATATACTGTGTGTTTTCATGATAATTACTTTATACTGTTTGTTTTCATGATAATTACTATATACTGTGTGTTTTCATGATAATTATTATATACTGTGTGTTTTCATGATAATTATTATATACTGTGTGTTTTCATGATAATTATTATATACTGTGTGTTTTCATGATAATTACTTTATACTGTTTGTTTTCATGATAATTATTATATACTGTGTGTTTTCATAATAATTACTTTAAACTGTTTGTTTTCATGATAATTACTTTATACTGTTTGTTTTCATGATAATTACTATATACTGTGTGTTTTCATGATAATTACTATATACTGTGTGTTTTCATGATAATTACTATATACTGTGTGTTTTCATGATAATTACTATATACTGTGTGTTTTCATGATAATTACTTTATACTGTTTGTTTTCATGATAATTATTATATACTGTGTGTTTTCATGATAATTATTATATACTGTGTGTTTTCATGATAATTATTATATACTGTGTGTTTTCATGATAATTATTATATACTGTGTGTTTTCATGATAATTATTATATACTGTTTGTTTTCATGATAATTACTATATACTGTGTGTTTTCATGATAATTACTATATACTGTGTGTTTTCATGATAATTACTATATACTGTGTGTTTTCATGATAATTACTATATACTGTGTGTTTTCATGATAATTATTATATACTGTGTGTTTTCATGATAATTACTATATACTGTGTGTTTTCATGATAATTACTATATACTGTGTGTTTTCATGATAATTACTATATACTGTGTGTTTTCATGATAATTACTATATACTGTGTGTTTTCATGATATTTACTATATACTGTGTGTTTTCATGATAATTACTATATACTGTGTGTTTTCATGATAATTACTATATACTGTGTGTTTTCATGATAATTACTATATACTGTGTGTTTTCATGATAATTACTATATACTGTGTGTTTTCATGATAATTACTATATACTGTGTGTTTTCATGATAATTATTATATACTGTGTGTTTTCATGATAATTATTATATACTGTGTGTTTTCATGATAATTACTATATACTGTGTGTTTTCATGATAATTACTATATACTGTGTGTTTTCATGATAATTACTATATACTGTGTGTTTTCATGATAATTACTATATACTGTGTGTTTTCATGATAATTATTATATACTGTGTGTTTTCATGATAATTACTATATACTGTGTGTTTTCATGATAATTACTATATACTGTGTGTTTTCATGATAATTACTATATACTGTGTGTTTTCATGATAATTACTATATACTGTACTGTGTGTTTTCATGATAATTACTATATACTGTGTGTTTTCATGATAATTACTATATACTGTGTGTTTTCATGATAATTACTTATATACTGTGTGTTTTCATGATAATTACTATATACTGTGTGTTTTCATGATAATTACTATATACTGTGTGTTTTCATGATAATTACTATATACTGTGTGTTTTCATGATAATTACTATATACTGTGTGTTTTCATGATAATTACTATATACTGTGTGTTTTCATGATAATTACTATATACTGTGTGTTTTCATGATAATTACTATATACTGTGTGTTTTCATGATAATTACTATATACTGTGTGTTTTCATGATAATTACTATATACTGTGTGTTTTCATGATAATTACTATATACTGTGTGTTTTCATGATAATTACTATATACTGTGTGTTTTCATGATAATTACTATATACTGTGTGTTTTCATGATAATTACTATATACTGTGTGTTTTCATGATAATTACTATATACTGTGTGTTTTCATGATAATTACTATATACTGTGTGTTTTCATGATAATTACTATATACTGTGTGTTTTCATGATAATTACTATATACTGTGTGTTTTCATGATAATTACTATATACTGTGTGTTTTCATGATAATTACTATATACTGTGTGTTTTCATGATAATTACTATATACTGTGTGTTTTCATGATAATTACTATATACTGTGTGTTTTCATGATAATTATTATATACTGTGTGTTTTCATGATAATTACTATATACTGTGTGTTTTCATGATAATTATTATATACTGTGTGTTTTCATGATAATTATTATATACTGTGTGTTTTCATGATAATTACTATATACTGTACTGTGTGTTTTCATGATAATTACTATATACTGTGTGTTTTCATGATAATTACTATATACTGTGTGTTTTCATGATAATTATTATATACTGTGTGTTTTCATGATAATTATTATATACTGTGTGTTTTCATGATAATTACTATATACTGTGTGTTTTCATGATAATTACTATATACTGTGTGTTTTCATGATAATTACTATATAGTACAAGTAAACGTCACACAACACAAATTTATTACAATATAAGCACAAAATGCACAAATATACTACAATACAAGCACAAAATGCACAAATATTATGGTGATCGATTTCGGTGAACCACGCTCACCTTCCTCAGACCAGAGAGATTCACAAAAGAATCTCTATTCACAAGAGATTCACAAAAGAATTACTATATACTGTGTGTTTTCATGATAATTACTATATACTGTGTGTTTTCATGATAGTTACTATATACTGTGTGTTTTCATGATAATTACTATATACTGTGTGTTTTCATGATAATTACTATATACTGTGTGTTTTCATGATAAATATTATATACTGTGTGTTTTCATGATAATTATTATATACTGTGTGTTTTCATGATAATTACTATATACTGTGTGTTTTCATGATAATTATTATATACTGTGTGTTTTCATGATAATTACTATATACTGTGTGTTTTCATGATAATTATTATATACTGTGTGTTTTCATGATAATTATTATATACTGTGTGTTTTCATGATAATTACTATATACTGTGTGTTTTCATGATAATTACTTTATACTGTTTGTTTTCATGATAATTACTATATACTGTGTGTTTTCATGATAATTACCATATAATGTGGGTTTTGATTTATTTATTAATTTTTAATTTCATTCAGACCCTATAATTAAACTGTAAGTAAATATATCGGACTTAAAGTAGCACTCGGTTGTGAAATGCTGCGTTGTACAGCCATACATGCTGCTTCTTTAACCGTCCTTTCTTTCCACTTGGCCTCTTTGTATAGGCCTACAATGCAAGACCATTGTACTTTACGCTGTTCAGCACGCGTATTCCCCATTACAACTCCAGAAATACATCATGCCACTACTGGCTGTTGTGCTTCACAGGTAATCGTGGATCGCCTGGTAAATTAAGCTTCCGGTTAGAACTATACAATTTACTTCTTTAATAATACTGATATTATAACTATGGACAGTTTTAGCATTTTAACATAACAGAACGGATTTTGATGACATTTAACATACAGATTTGTATATATTTATTTATTACTTTAAAGTGAGTACAAAATCAAGGCCTCACCAATTTAGTTTATTTATAACACGTATTAATAGTTAGGATACAGTTTATTGTGGTAAATGACATAGTTTAAAAACTTTCATCTTTTTAAAATTGAATGAACGTTATTTTATGCTTTTTTTATACTTTGCACCTTAATTATATTGCGTATCTCGAAAAATAAGGTTAACATATAAATACGATCTACGACAAAACAGTGCATTAGAAAGCATAAGTTAAATATTTAATTGCATGACAACCAAGCAATGTAGTAGAATCAAAAACAAATTAGGATCTTCTAGTTAAATTGCCGTTTGTTATTTTATATTATAATATTTTATATTTTTGTGTGTTGTAGTTGTTAGGTTACGTAGCAATTCTAATACTTAAATTTGTGTTGTGGCCAGTATGTTAATTTTGATATTCTTTCAATTTGTTGTTTTCAACCTTCATTCGTGATGTTTGACATGATTGATCATGAGTGTAAGTTTATCTTATAATCTTCACATTAAATTTGTGTTGTGGCCAGTATGTTAATTTTGATATTCTTTCAATTTGTTGTTTTCAACCTTCATTCATGATGTTTGACATGATTGATCATGAGTGTAAGTTTATCTTATAATCTTCACATTAAATTCAAGTTCAAATGTGCCATTTACGTAAATACGTAGAAAAAGTATATTTGTGGCTTTAAGTAATATTTTATTTTGTTGGAAACTATATGCAACCCTTTTGTGCAAGGGCAAACAGATTTTTCCTCAAAATTACTTTCGTATTTCTTAGTTTTCTCATTTGATAGTTGCTATTTTGAATTAAGTTACACGCTCTAATGAAATATATATTATATATATATATATATATATATATATATATATATATATATATATATAAAATATTATTGCATACATACATATTACTGACTGAAAATACAATTTTAGTAAACAAGGTGCCTCAAATAAAAAGTTTGTCATATAATAGTTCTTTTTTAACTAAATGGCTTTTTTAATGCAGTATGTTTTGACTTGTTTCAGTTTTTCTTGTTTCATTTAATACTTTGCAACATTTTAAATATTCAGACAAATCGTGCTCACAGAATAGTATGTAGGGATCAAGAAGTTTTATCTTGCAGTAGTATATAAATAAATCACATCAACATTTCTTTTTATTTTACTTCCTTCTCACCTGAGACAATTAACCGAGAATAATAGATTTCCCAATACCAGTGTGAAGTTGTGAGACAATGCGGATATGTAAGACAATCGAGCCAGAGACCTTAAAAGGTCGAAGGGTGTAACTCGATCTGTCTGGAGCGAAGTCTGTCCAGGACCAGGAAGTGGTCTGTTTCACCCCTCACCTAGAAGGACACAGGTAGTTGGGGAACCCTCCCTTCGATCCGATCTTATCCAACTTTCGCCTACAGGTGCGGGCAGACCAGATTGCGTTGAAGACGGCTCGTTTCGTCCATCCCGACCTCTCTAGAACATCTGTTTTTGTCAATCTCTGCCTATGTTCCCAAATTTCACGTATCTCGCTTTATATTTAGAATTTGGACAGCCTCTTCTCGTTGCAAACTAAACATCTTATTTTTATTTATTTATTTTTACAACTCTTAGTTATTTCTGTTTGATAACCATAGATTTTGATGAACCTTCCAGGAAATCCGTTAAAAAAATGACTAAAGAAACTGTAGTACTATGTTAGGCAATTTAAAATAAAAATATTCAGATTATATTTTCTATCTATGAAAGATTTGCTGATTATTAGAGTAAATATAAAAAAATTTTGTTAGCAATGATTTGTAAATAACACAAACTTCTGAATTGTTGATAGAGGATTGTATAACACAGGCAAGAGAAAAATAATAACCTAAAAAAACCTGTAGCAACAAAGGAAAGATAGGTTTATTCATTTATAGGTTTTTATACGTCTTCATCTGTAACCTCAAGGTTGTTTTTAACACAACTCCATATTAAATTTTTTTTAATTTAGTTATTTTTAACGTGACATTAGGCCTTAATAAGAACATTTTTTGAACTGTAGTTATTTTTTAACATGAATCCATAGCAACCTTTTTTTAATTTCAGTTATTTTAATGTCAGATTATATTTGCTCTCTACTGTAATTGACTTAAACTACTCTATCTAAATCGTCCAGTATCTGCCTCTCGACCATATATATGCATCCTCCACTAGTATACACATTATAACGTCCCACCTCTACTGCACAGCAATAATGAGTTACTTTGGACAATATTACGCTGTACAGAATCCAAAAGTCTACTTTTTTATAGATAAAAAAATCTATATCTTGTATCTTATTTATTGGGCAAATGACAGTAAGTTGCAAATGAGTCGTTATTTTCTTTATTCTACACGTACGTAAAAAAACTTGGGACTAGTTAATTCTATAAAATGTACCGCTGGATTACGTCCACAGGATGTCTAAAAACATTACAGGTTTACGGCAAAATCTTTATTTTAAAATGTCTGTCATCATTTGTTACATTGTTTAGAGTTCATATTATCAATATCATTGACTATATATATAAATTATTATTATATTACCTAGATTGGTAGAGAATTGTTGGAGATTTCCAATGATTCAAATGTATTGAGGAACAAACAACGTTTCGACAGGTATAACAACTTCCTTTGTTTTCAGGCGTTACTTACTACCGTAGTCTACATTTACAACTATTTCGTTCCCCCCCTCCTTATGTTGTAATTGTATTATGTGCGATAATTTTTAAGAACATGTATCTTTTCTTAACAGTCAACCGTATGCATGTAGGTTTTAGGGTTTTCTTAAACTATTATCGTTAAGGAAACAAACAGTAGTGTATGTACTTGAGGTAGTAAGTAACACCTGAAGCCGACATGAGTTCTTAAATCTTTCGAAACGTTGTGTTTGATCGTTAAAATCTTGAAGCATTGAAAATCTTGTCTTCCAGTTTGCGAACAGTCCATTTTGCGAACAGTCCAGTTTTCGAACAGATGGGGGAGGTGTTGGGATCCTGATTCAGGTAGTTTCCAGTTTGTGAACAAGCCTGAGGAGATAATTTAACTCCACCTATTCCAAGAAACTAGTAAGTGTGATATAATTCATAGTGACTATTTACACTGTCAAATATTTTCGTTGAAATTACTACTGTACAACAAAATAAAAACAATCCTAAAAAACAAATATCAATTCAGACATAAATAATATGATGAAACTGGTATAATGAAACAATGATGTGATCGTGGCAATATAGCTATAGTTAAATAAAAATCACTAACAATATTACAAGTACGATGGAACTACTCAGTCTAGTTTTAAAAAGAAAGGAAATTATTTTTAACAATTTTCCCACTATACGTTCTTCGTCGTATTGTTTTGAACATCTTGATATTCTGTCATCAAGTTTGATCTATTTTCTTGTTGTCCCCTCCAAGTTTAGTTCCATCCAAATTACTTTGTAGTTTGACGCCACAGCCTCCAACTTCAAATAATTTACTAAATCTGTAATTCTTGGGTGAGGTCTTCCAAGCAGACTTCGTCAGCATTGTTTGGGCGATGCCGCCAGTTGTAGTAATTCCACATCTGTTAAAATAAAATAGTTGTAACAAAAATAAAATAAACCTACTATTCTCACAGAAATTATGCGCAAGTTTGAGGTTTCTTTGTTAAAAAAAAAGGAACAGACCCATTAAATATCTAATGATAGGCCATAATTGCATGAATTTGAATGTATATAAACTGGATCAAAAATTTCACAGTCGAACCATTACTAAGAACGTCAACCACCGGACATGTGATTTCAGTAAGATCACGTTCTGTTGTGATAGGGCTAGTTGGGTAATAATAGATTAGGTTATATTAGATTTGGTTATGTTAGGCTAGGTTAAACCTAAGTTAACCAAACCTAACATAACCTAACCCATCAAAATACTCAACATAGTCCTATCCTAACAGAACGTAACATTACTGAAATCGTAATATTTCCGGTGCTAACGTGCTTATAAATCGATCCAAAATACTGTACCTAAATTTTTTAATTAGTTGCCACAATATCTGTAGCAGGTAGAATATTAGTCATCCACCCCCTCTTCTTTTTCTTACAACGGCGGTCACTTCGGCAAGAGTAGTTCAATTGTATACGCAAACAGAAAACGACTCATAAGGGTGGCCCATTTTCCCCAACCATTTCAGCACATTTTGAAATTTTTTTACCCTTGTTTGCAAAATGGAATATTCGGAAAATGGGCACAACCTTGAAAATCTCCAATAATTCTCTTCCAATCATAAATAATTCAATCCCAACAAATAAAATTCATAGTACATTATCTTGTGTTGATATAATTTTAAAAGCTCTTTGTTGATAACAGTTCAGATTTAACAGAGATGATCGTTTCAGTAGTGAAGAACAATTATTCAATGACTATTCCTCACATACTTGTTGAAGATGGAATAAACATTTGTTAGCCGAATTTGCATACAACTGCTACAAGTAGACAAAACAACGTTCAGCTACAACACAAAGACTGGGTTAAAAAAGAAAGCCCTTTCAAAAATTGGCATCGAGGCGGCACAGGACCGCTGGGGCTCTCAGGTGTAATTTATTTTTTGGTCTGGGGTCGGGGAATGTTATGTAGCGGCAGGTAGACGCCCACATCGCTCGCCTCAAGGACACCTCTCCTCTCCAGCCTCTACAGCTCCAGCAGCATCAATACTGATTGCACGCTTCCTGTTCTCATTTTAATATAATCACAGTAATTGCTTTAACTCCTGAAGGATTATCTCACGGAGTGAGAATACGAAGGGGGCTTTTTAGTTTCCTTTAAAGAGTTTAGAAAACTGTAACAAAAATTAAACGTACTCCTTTCTTTAAACAAACAAAAGGTCCTTTTCTTTTCCTCATTATGTTACAAAAGGTTTCTGAATAAACTAGAATGTGAGAATTTTGGATCTTGCAGCTACATTTTTCTGATCTTACATTAGTAATGTATTTACAATTTCTTCACTGCATTGCCTTGTTGTATTATTTACACGAGTGTGGAACATTTATTAGTACAATCATTATCAGCTGGACAATCGTGTTTTGAAGATTGGAAACAGTCTTGCTCTCCAGCCTCCTATTAAAATACGAAATTGCCTATCCAATAAGCCCTACTCAACCTCTTTCCACCTTTAGATTTTAAATAGTCAAACTGTCCATTCTCTCATTGACAATGAGATAAGTGTTAATTTCAATGGTAATTATGACTTTCCGTTCTTTTTCGGGTACTTTTCCGGTTAATACTAGTGTCATTCATTAATTAGACTCAAGGAAAAACTATGTTTACATTACTAGTCAACTAGTGGGATTAAATCAGCTTAAGTATTTAATATCCTTGGCGACTTACAAAAGGAACAGATGTGTACTACCTTGAGAAATTGGAATTTTACTCCATAATATATTCTAACATAGCTGGAGAAAGTGAGAAACATTATCTAACGTAGACACATATAAATCTGTTAAGTTTTACTTGACAGTTTCCATCTCTTTGGAGCCAGTGGCAGGCTGTAGTTCTTTCAGTGTACGATCTAACAGGCCTGGAATAGCGTTAACTTTGAATTTATTGCAAATTAATATATTTGAAATATATTTTGCGTGTGTTTTAAAAATGGTAACATGTTGGAATACTCTACCTTAATGTTTTCTCACAAAAAAGTAAAACCTCCAAAAGTTTCATGCTACTTTTGAAATATAGAAATATCATAGTTTTGAATTTTTATTTATACACTTTAAACTCTTCTTTTATCTCTTTAATATTTTACATTTCATATCATGTATAAAAAAGTGAAATGCGGTACAAAAGGCATTAATAATCCAATAATTTATTGGTGAAAACAAACTAGTCTGAAGCTTGTTGAGTTAAATATACTCTACGTATAGTTACATATAGTTCTGTGCCAAGACAACGTAAACACGGTTGTTAGTCAGTGTGCAGTGAAGGTCACCACACTCGACCTGGCATGGTATGTACAGTGCGTACGTCCTTGCACGGCATGGTTTACTACTGCCAGATAGCTATAGTTCAGCAGTCAGCTATAAGACTACCAGATAGCTAGAAAGAGAAATACGTCGAAGACTGAGGATGTAGATATATAAAGAGGTACGAGCATGTGGGATACATGGAGATTCTCTCGAGATACTTTATTAATATAGATTGCAGAAGATCCCGTGAAGACTGAGGATGTAGATGTATCAAGAGGTGCGAGCATGTGGGCTGCATGGAGATTCTCTCGAGATACTTTATTAAATATAGAATGCAGAAGATCTCGTGAAGACTGAGGATGTAGATGTATCAAGAGGTGTGAGCATGTGGGATGCATGGAGATTCTCTCAAGATACTTTATTAATATAGAGTGCAGAAGATCCCATGAAGAAGTTGGTAAGTCCTAAGACTACTAGATACCTATAGTTGCCTATGGCTTACCACACTGACTATCTCGATAGGATCTCCCATGCATCCATATACTCACACTTCTTGATACATATCCTACCTCAGTCTTTCACGTATTTCTATTTCTTGCTTTTTATTCACAGACTTGGCTGCCTTCTACATAGGCCCTACTCAATTTCATGATGGTTTATTTTACCCCCACCCCAGTGATTTACAAAATCATACTCTTGACATGACCCCAACTCTTCTTACTTACTATATGTTTCGTTTACCTTTCATAATAAAACTAAAGTTTTAATCGTTCTTTTAGATTTGGGTCTACATAACCAATCTTTTATAGGGTCTTTCCTTACTCTTTTACAAGTTCAAAATCTTGATGGGCTGGTAGACATCTTCTCATTCCTACTCACATGTGGTTCTTATTAGTCCCTATAACCCATTAATATCTCAATCTCTTGACGGGGACCTCACACTCTTTTATATACTCACTCTCTTACTCTCACGGCTAGGATAAAAATATTCTTGTAAAGATAATTTGATTTATCTTTTTGTGAAGGGGATTTGTATTTGGAGAAAAGACGAAAACTGCATTTCAGCTTATCAGAGTTAATCTGGCGTGATGTATTTTTATTGGTCCAGTTGTTTTATCCCTGATTGGAGGTCATACATTTCCCAATCTGCGAGCCCAGCAAGCCATCAGGACCAATTATGTCCCGCACATTTTCGCAATCGTGGCTCCCGAACGTGACCGACCAAACCTGCGTTAATTGTCTAAACACACACCAAACATAAAAAAGGAAGGAATAAATTAAGCCACGTGATTAACCCAAAACGTACTGTCCGCTACTTTCAAATACCGGCCAAAAGCTTTAATTGATCTCGTTGTTGTTAGGTATGCTGGAAGGCCGCCAGGCTGCGTTCGTGTCGCAGCGACCACTAATGGCCATGAACGAACTCGGTCATGCGCTCGGCATAAATTTGCAGATGGAATTATTTCGGATAAAGGACTGCTCGCTGGACTGGCTCCACTCCGCAGGGTGGATATAGAGCTTATTCTAAATGGATGGGTTTAAAATAAATTATTCTTGTTACTGCAATATTGTTCGATCTCCTTTCTTTTCTCATCGTTGCCTGTGGAATTTGATTAGGCTTTGCCAATAGACCTTACTTGTCCTAATCAGGCTTCGCCTCGTTCGCAATGAGAAAAAACATATGAAAATTAAATCAAAATTCACACAAACAACAACGAAACAAAACAAAAACATTAGAGCAAATATAGGTACAACCTTTTCTTGTTAAAATAACTTTGTATATAAAGCTGATATTTTTCCTACCCAAATGACTTTCTAGATTGTCAAATTAACTGGCTTTAACAGGTATAGAAAGCAAATGACAATTACAAGTAAACATATTAATGAAAAATGGTGGAAAATATTCCGTTCATTAAATTGAAAATAAAAACATTTGGTATTAGTAAATAAATTCGATATTAGTTTTAAACTATAAAAAAGTGAAATTGGATGGAAAGGGAAATATGTCCATATGATACTCGCAATGTTCATATGCCAATTTCTAAAAGGAATATTGAGTTGTAAATTTAAGGAGAGTGACAATCTAGCAACGTCAATGACGAACAGTAAATTTAATGAATCTCTCGACTGTGAAGTCATAGCGCTCCTACTGGAACTATGAGAGTGTTATGACCAATGATATGGCGATATTAGCCAACTATAACCATACTAACGCCTACATTTTTGCTTTTTTATTGTTTATATTTTGTTATGGATTGCCAGACGCAATGTGCCTTTGGCAACAACGTGTCAGAGCTTCACTCAAGCACCACTAAGCATGCTCATGCAAAGTCGGGAGATTTATAAGATCGAGTATAGTACCTGTGTTTGCTAATTATGGTTGCGAAATATCACGGACGTCTGATATATTTTCTCAAAAATCTGACAGAAAGAACATAACTACGAAAGAAGTGGAGTACTAAGTAGCGCTTGTGTTACCAAGCAGCGGCCAACTCATTAGTAAAAGTAAAATAGAGTACCGATTGACTGTTCATATTTGTTGTATTTTGTTATGTGTATTTAAATTAAAACTATAAAAATGGATGAACAAAAATTTTTTCTCAATAGATCAAACCATGGTGGGAGGAAAGGCCTTGAGATCGAATGCACCAACAGTCGAGTTCAATTGGGCTCGCCAATAGTATTCATCGTCGGGTGAATAAATTCCTTCCGTTATAGCACATCCCATAACACATCACCCACGGGAGATGTCTTATCGGTGTCCTATATTATGTAGATAACAGTGGACCGGACGGAGTGCCTTGCGTGGGCAGGAAACGGCACTGGAAGCACAATACCTTGTAATGTGTGAAATGTTCGAAATAATACAGATACAAAGGTTATTTTCATCACATTTGAATCTACTACCATACGAACCCTGGCGAATATGTCAATATGTTCTACGCATATCTATCCTTTCAGCACTGTTAGTAACTTACAATAACAATCACAACATTATCGTTGATTAAATTAACACATTACTTACGGGGCCATTCATTAACCCAACTACATGAACAGGCCAGAAACGTATTAATGTAAATGTGAAGTTACGACCTAACTAATAAATGCACTTACGGCCTAACTACCTTCCTTCATAAATAGAATAGAATAGAAATATTTTTATTCCAAAAATATTTTCACAATTTTTACAATTATATGGTGGAATTACTAGCCATCTTATCAGGTAGTGATGGCTAGCACAAACAAAATACTACAATGGATTGGTTATTCAGTCAAATGCACTTACGGCCTGACTACCTTCCTTCATAAATGCACTTACGCCCTAACTACCTTCCTTCATAAATGCACTTATGGCCTAACTACCTTCCTTCATAAATGCACTTACCAATTAACTACCTTCCGTCATAAATGCACTTACGGCCTAACTACCTTCCGTCATAAATGCACTTACGGATTAACTACCTTCCTTTATAAATGCACTTACGGCCTAACTACCTTCCGTCATAAATGCACTTACGGATTAACTACCTTCCTTTATAAATGCACTTACGGCCTAACTACCTTCCGTCATAAATGCACTTACGGATTAACTACCTTCCTTTATAAATGCACTTACGGCCTAACTACCTTCCGTCATAAATGCACTTACGGATTAACTACCTTCCTTTATAAATGCACTTACGGCCTAACTACCTTCCGTCATAAATGCACTTACGGCCTAACTACCTTCCGTCATAAATGCACTTACCAATTAACTACCTTCCGTCATAAATGCACTTACGGCCTAACTACCTTCCGTCATAAATGCAGTTACGGATTAACTACCTTCCTTTATAAATGCACTTACGGCCTAACTACCTTCCGTCATAAATGCACTTACGGATTAACTACCTTCCTTTATAAATGCACTTACGGCCTAACTACCTTCCTTCATAAATGCACTTATGGCCTAACTACCTTCCTTCATAAATGCATTTACGGCCTAACTACTTCCTTAATACATGAACTTCAAATATTTTCCTTTATACTGATCTTAAGACCTAACAACCTCCCGTCATAAATGAACTTACGACGTCCACATTTTCATAAACGAACTTACGATTGTATCTAGGGACCTTCCTTCATATATAAACTCATGACCTGACTATCTTCATTCATTAAATTACGATATATCTACCTTAATTCATACGTAAACGGATGACCTGACTACCTTCATATGTTAAACTATGATCTTTCCACTTCGCTTCATTCATGAAGTCTAACAATCGTCTTTAATGAGTCGCCTTATGACCCATTCTCTATACTTCGCACATGATTTTACTGTTCTCACGTACATCTATTGACTAGCTCATTGTACTATTCAGATCCTATATTATTATTTTTAAACTTCGTAAACTACATCAGGCTGTGCAAACATTCGTATTTCTTAGGAAAAAAATTACTCATTTTAGTTCTAATTCAAAATAACTATAAAATTTAGATCACTTATAGGTTTTTTAATTTGCAAATTGTTGCTCGTTTTCACCTTCCGCTTGTGAGCTTCTTCCAACAAAATTGAAAAACTGAAGTTGTCGTAGGTTGGGTGCTAGTAACCGCAACCTACACCTACTTGAAGAGATCCAAGAGATCGAAACAGCGAGCACAAGCCTATATGTAAGTCTAGTCGGACCGTTACGGGACTAGCACTAACAGTAATTCTTTTTCCTTGAACGCATACTACCAAACAGGGCTAAGAATTTCGGTTTAATTATTGAAGTGTTACCAAAACAATCAGCCAGTCGGCGAAAAGACGATCTAAAGTGCTTCTAGTTATACGGACTTGGCGGCGACTGAGTTCAGGAAAACCTGAACTTTTGAGGTTTCCCCCAAATACACTACAGGGAATTGATGATCGTCCTTCATCCTGTATGTATTATGTTCCACTACTGCCATAATATCTTTTAGAACATGAAGGTAATTATAGTAAGAAGTGAGGGTACACCGAAGTTCTGTGAATAGCCTCTTCTTGCAGCGTGGACTTTATGTTATCACATCGTTTCGACATCAGAGACACCCAGATACGTAAGGTCAATCTCTGTCCAATTGGTCAGCCATCCAATGTAAACTGGATGATATGGTATTCTTATTGTCTCATCAGAATAGAATGCACGAAGATGTGGAGACAGATCTCATAATCGCGGCGAGTATCCGCTTTTTCTACCAACAGGCTGGAAAACCAGAGCATTGCTCCACTTATAGGTTTTTAGAGATAATGAAGAAAAAATTCAAGCGTTTCTTCAAAAGGTGATATAGCTTTAAAAAATGTATCTTCAGTAGATAACCTGTAGTCGATAAGTTTTAGTAATATAAATTTTAAAAATTAATAGCGTAAACTGCTGACTGTAGCCAACGACTATTACAAGCCATTAATTATTCACGGCTTCTAGCTGCAAGAAACGTTTCCCTCATGATTCTCCAAGAATTATAATTCGATGTCGATAAGATAGATGTGGCAACACCGCCAGTCCACGCCGTCCGGTGGTCGCCGCAGGCCCGTAAGCTGTTAGCCCTGCTTTCAAAGAGCTTATTTATGGTCAAATGTACAACACTACAATCTAGGATAATTACGAGCTAAGCCTAAAACTGCAAGGACGCTATATTGGCTAACCTCCGTTCCACATGAACGGCGGCGCGCCTCATGCGTGTGCCCGTGTTGTTCCGACAACTCAACGATTTGCCACACTTCCGTTCAGTGAAAAGGTCAGTAGTTTTGAAACTCGTGCTAACAGTCTTTATAGGTTTCTGTTCAATTGGGTTTTTTTGAACCTGTTTTTTTAGAAATGTATTAAGATTCTTTAGTTTAATGTTCCTTAAAGAGAACGTATTAAACTTATCAGATATTAATTGTTGATGCTCTGGATTCAAGTATGGTAAAATTAATGGATCAAGTTTATATTTATAGTCATGTCTTAATTTTATTACGTTTTTCATTTTATATGTAGCTACGTTTGTATTTTTAAGAGACACCTCGATTTCCAATGTCAGTTCTTGACGCATAAAGATGAGTTACTATTTTAATTTTATACGTTTATGAATAAAATGAATTCTCTCGACTTGGAAAAATCGGAGGACTAAATCTTTTATTAATTCTTGAAATCTGTGTTACAAGGGCGTATATCCAAAGATTTAGACGTGTTTGCAACTAATTTATTATTTTTTTGTAAGGAGATTCCGATATATTTATTAACTGTACACTGCTCATTCTTCAAGACCACTGATATGTGCAAGGAACTTATCAGTTCCTCTTTTATATTTGACAGAGACTCTTTTATTTTATATAAGAGCCAAAAAGTCGTAGTTCGTTTTGTGATATAAATTGTTATTTAATTCTTGGTAATTCAAAAGTTCATATTGTACTAACCCCAATACGATAAACGAGACATATAATGTATGGGCACTTCTTGGTTGTCCTTTGGTATCCATGTAAATGTTTGGTGTTGGAGGTAGTAAAGTGAAATGAAGTTTATGGACAGTGACATTTATTGTTGTAGTTAGGACTGTATGATGCACTGTATGTTACTATACAAAGCAGCCTCTAGGAAGGTCAGTTCAACCAAGAAGTGGGAAAATATTCACGCGTCCATTCATCATACTGTCCCTTACAGCCAAGTGCTATGTTCTTGGATACACGTTGAGAGGATTGGAGGATGCACCAACAGCCCTGAGTAAGGTCGAGTGAGGAAGACCTTAAGAACGAGAAAACAGAAGCAAGTTCTTTTATTAATGATCGACAATAATTTAGAAAAAAATCTTGTATGGACTGAATCTTTATTTTCTGTCAAGAGATCTAGCACAAGACAAGAAAAAGTGGTAGAGAATGATAATTACAAAGCAGTGTGTATGAGAGCTGGCAGGCCGCCTGCGGTGCGTGTCCATGTCACGGTAACAGTATAGGCTGGCGTGTACTGTACTTACAAGTTTATGGCAGCGGGACTCAGAACAACAACAAAGCCATTGTCATTGCCAGCGCGGGTCGTTAGCGGAGCGTTAAACGTGCCGGCAATGAGACTAAATACTGGGCCTAGACCACAATGAAGCCTTCTCAAGTGCTAGCCAAATCATCTGTTATAATTGATATGGCCTTTTGTAAATCATTTTAAAAAATATTTTCTTTTATCATCTTTTTGTCAGTTTTATTATCTTGTATTTCTAATAATAAATAACTAGCTGTCGGTCAGCAGTACGTCCGTCTTGTAAGTCGTTAAATTTCACAATATATGAGTCAAACCACTCATACGTTGACTTATAGGCTAACTCATACAGTGTAACTATATTAAATTATCAATTGAGATGTGGTTGTTGTTTAAACATTGTCTATTAGCGTTTGATTGATAATGATCTTAATTCTTTTTAGATATACAATACTTTGAGTTTTTTACAAAATTCGAAATCTGCAATAAATTAACATTCGTAGATAATTATCTTATGTAATTTCCAAAGTAATGTGGTAGTATAGCCGAATATTTTCAGTTTGAAAAAATATAACTTGAGTAATTGTTTGTTCGATCCCTGAGAACGTTTACGAGATATAAGAATTGTTTCTTATTTTTATACGTTCATGTGATCATTTTTAAAACTAAACACCTCTTTTTAAGATATAAAAAATCTAAAATTTAAGATAAAATTCATTACTATGATTAATAAAACGTGGAAATCTGAAGTACGAACAAAATACGCCAACAGAGTATACGTATACAAATGATAATCCGATGATAGTAAAAATTAAAACCAATTATATAGAGCCGGTGAGACAAACAAACACCTCCTGTCTTGCCTTTAAAAAATTCAAAATCAAAGAGCGTAAGCTGGAACAAGCGAGAGAGAGAGGGGCAAGAGAGTCAGAGTCTTTACATTATTGTAGTTTTGAACACTCAATTAAGTTAATTGTTTAATCTGTTGACTTTTCAAGGTATCCGGACAAACAGCCCAGATCGTCAAACTGTCAAATATTATTTTACCTATCATTTAGTCCGTTCGGGTTGAATGTCTGACTCTCGCGGTATGACGAGGGTAAAGTACTCCAACCAATTTATTTGGGCTAGTTGTCCGGGAATCAATTTTCAAATTTTGCACACTTGTGTTGTAAACGTCAACTTTGGTACTCCGTATGATCCTAAACGCTTGGTACTGATCCATATTAGATAATCATACCGACATGATAGTCCGCAGTCTCTTGGACCGAAGGCTGCCTCAGAAGGAACAAGTCTTCATCAATGGGCGTGACGTGTGAACTTCGCCCCCAGTCAGTGAATCCGCTCTACCCAAACTGGGCCACGCTTTGTTTCGCACCGATCCATTCCTTGTGGCCATTTAATTAAGTTTTCTATTGTCCGCTTTACCGTTAGATGGTCAGTATCGGCTTTCGGCCGGCGGCTTTGCTTTTGTTTCTGCTTCTCATGTTTTTAAATATCCTTTTGGTGTGTATTTTCTTTGGTATTGATTCCGAACTTATCACCCGATTCCAGTCTTTCTTGCGAGTCTCAGTTAATTCCGTGACTGTTTTTGTCACCATCCGTGTCTACACTGTAAATTTTGAGACTAAACGATCACTCCATAAATGTAATTGGACTTTTTGTCAGGACCGTAAGAAAGAAGAGATATCTGCGATTGTCATTCTTCATTAGCGAATGTTTCCTGTTCTAATTTTATTGTTCTCGTCGACATTTCTTGCACGAACCTCTGTCGTTATAAATCATACTAGATGTTAGCTTTCCAATTAAAGGCATTACTTTCCAATGTACTGTATTTGTGATTTCATATTCATGCTCTTTTTCTTCTCCTAGGTTTTAGCTTTATCCTGAACAAGAGCCATTAGTAATTTCCGTTGACTTTTTTTCAGCCCTCACCTTGTTGTCAGACTTGGATGTTCTTTTCCTGTATTCTTCTTAGATGTTCTTGTTTCTTCTATTCCATTCTAACAGTAAAATCCAGTGTCATTTTTGGGAATAAAAACGTAAAAAAGTTTGTGTTTAGGGGTTCTCCACCTATATTATAAGAGTCACATAATAATTGGTAGATTCATCTAGCGTCGGTTGGGTGGGAGACCATCAGTAATTTGTATTTTAACAGAGTCGTGTAAAGTGACCAATGAAATAAACAACCAATATGGAGTTTTACCTGCACCTGGTTGTTCCGTACATGATTTCCATCACATTTCATTTAGGCTTTGCACTGGTGAAAGGATATTTGAATATTTTACAATTTAAGCGTGTTTAAGACAGCTAAGAAAAAAATAGATTCGTAATTAAATATTTCCTTGGTTTTTACTTTTTTTATTTTTTGTGATTTTTAAAAATTATTTTACATTAAACTTCATATCAATTTTTTAATAGAGTGCTTTTATAAGTTAACAATCCAGATTTTGAAAACAGGATAGAGTGCGGAGGTAAGCCTTTATTATGTAAGTTTTATTAAACTCCTTGGTTGTTTTTATTTTTCAATAGTACCCACCTTCTAGTATGGTACCTCAAGAGTTTGCCTCGCTCTCCTTCCAGGTTCAGCTATACTATCATAATATACGTGCTGAGTTTTCGGTTTCGGTTTTCAAAAACTGAATTACTTTTTTAATTCTTGGGCTAAATCTTTCAAATATGATTCAACTAAAGTTGTGGACCTATTTCGCCTATGTTATCAATTCCATTGTATGTTATTTGCTCACTTTTGATTCCCTGTTTAGTAAAATAACTAAAAATAACTGTTTTATCTTCTCGATTTTACAGCATTATTGAAAGGTTGGTTACTTATTTCGTGGATAACCAGGTATTTGAGGGCCTCTGATGTGATGTAGAGTTGCTTTTAACTCTTATTTCGTGCATTCCGTGATGGTCTCTAATTTCACTGATCGTTTTTTCATACATTCTCTATATATAACATTTTGATTAGACCTGTGCTCAAATATTATCAAAAATAGAACACAGCTTCCTTGCTTGAGTCCTCAGTTATTATTTTAGAATATTGATTCGATTTTAGCTTTTTATAGCATTTTTTAAAATTGTTTTCATCATATATCTTTTTTAATTCAGTTATTTATTTAGCTTCGAATAGTTCTGATTGTCTTTTTCAACTATGTGTTTACATTCAGTTTTAGAAAACCATTTAAAATTTCATCATAATGTTTTGGCATTGGCATTGTTGGCAAAAGAGAAAAAGGTCTATATTTATATCATATTGAAGATATAACGCTGATAAACCCATTAGGCTGCTGACTTACCGTTGACAGCTTCTCACCATCAGTGTGACATTTCAATGTCCTCTATCCCTTCTTCGATGATCCTACATTACGAAAACGCGCTCATTTTTTTAATGCTGGTGCCAATTACGTGGCCAATCAGGATGGATATGTAATCCTTAGCCTAGTACCTCCTAACTACCAGATACCTGCCAGCACTTGCTCTAATAATGCATTTAAATGCAAATAGTCCCTGGATTGGGCGGCGATCGAGGCAATTCTCTATCCCCCAAGGTCACTGGCCCCGTTGGCGTGCCCAGTAAACTCTACATCTCTACAGCTGCCACATAGATCTACTTAAAGCCTGACACATCGCTTTAGCCAGGACAATTTGAATAATGTGTAGGCATAATAGAAAATCTGCCGCTCCTTCTCGGATAATATCAGATAACGCTTAAATACTTTTAATTGGACCAAACTTCTTTTAAGTTTACCAACGACGGTAGTACTGTAGTATTGTGTTAGTGCTTACTGTCGACATTTCAAGTGCAAAACCATAGAACGGAATATAAAGATATAACAGATTCTGCATTGAAATTTGACAAAATGTTGGGTCCATTATAAGACATTTGATAAATTAAAGGAGAGGAATATAGAGTGAGTTTGCTTATTGTTGTGTATGTGTGTGTGTGTGTGTGTGTGTGTGTGTGTGAGACAAATACAAGCAAAATTAACTCCATAGCTATTAAACATTATTTGAGCTCAATTTTCAAATAAGATTACTGTACAAAATAATAACATTTCTAAACTTGTGTATACAATACCTACTACTGATCAGCTGAAACCTTTTAGCTGAGAAATATTGGTGAATTTAACTTTGATTTCAATATACGTTATTTATATGGTTTTAAATACATTTTTCCGTTGAAGATTTAATATATTTATCTATAAAATGTGATAAATCCCATAAAATATGACAGAAATAATGTGAGTAATCGAACCAATCATATTGATAATCACCATAAGTCAATGATTGTTGACTTAAAGTATGAGCTTTAAGATTTAACTTGGAATTTTCATAAAATACGTGTCAGGATTTTGTTCAGTTATAAAAACATATAATATCTCAAATAAGATACGATCAATTTCGGAGAAGAGTATAATATATTACAGGGCATTGGGAGAAAGCGAAACAAGAGTATATTAAAAAATAACAAATAGTTGATCAAAATAAATTTAGATTATTTATAAACCAACTATGTTGAACTGATTAAGAATAAACTTGTTAATGTTACAGCTTGAATTGATACAACCCTATAACGTATTATAGTACATTTTATTTTTATTTTCCTTTCTCTGCGGCAAGTAATATATTGTTCTCTATTTATATTATTCAAAAGATTGAGTTCGTATAAGGTTAAGAGTCTTAAGTTATGGAAATTATCCTAAATATATTAGTTTCATCTGAAGTTCTTCAAAATTTATATAGCTTATAACAGGTTTTACATTGTTACTAATTTATTTCAATACTGTTTTGAAATGTTCCTAAATACTGAATTCCCATTCAAGAAATTGAATGGATAGAAGTGAAGTATAACGATACAGGCCATCCAGTATTTAAGAACACTTCAAAACGGTATTGAAATAAATTAGTAACTTTGTAAAATTCGTTATAAGCTATATAAATTTTGAAGAACTTAAAATGAAATTAATATATTTAGGACAATTTCCATTACTTAGAATCTAAAAATTATACGTACTCAGACTTCTGAATAATAAAAATAGAGAACAATATATTACTTGCCGCAGAGAAAGGAGAATAATAATAAAATGTACTATAATACTTTATAGGTTTGTATGAATTCAAGCTGAAACTTTAATCAGTTTATTCGTAAACTAGAGAACGATGCAAGAACGAAATAAAACTGAAGAATTAAAATCAAGCATTAAAACGAAATTATCCAAACAAAATAACAAACCAAACAAATTAGAATACAAAGTTTAAGATTGAGGTAAACAATTATGCTAATTGTGATAGTAAGAAAGCCGCTTTAATGCCGCATTTCCATTTCAATTAAAATGTTGCAGTCAAGACTAAATCACGGTTAAATAAAGAACATAATGCGAACTGTTAAGAGGCTTAGCTGAGAAAACTCTGCAATGAGGAAAGTATGAGGTTTACAGCTAAGGGCAAAGACGGGAGATCACGGAGGCTAAGAGGCTGCGAGAGGATTCCAGGGAGTCAAGGTCTCGGCAGTGTCACGGGCACGGAGACTTCAACGGTGGGATATGTGAAAGGCGTCACTGCGGGCCTACATGTTCCATAGCCGATGGAGTTTATGAGTAAACATCGAACTCGATTAATATGACGCAAGATGTGTTACAGGCATTAAGGCCAATATTGGTTACGTAATACTAAACTGCGTTGCTACATTGTGGGAGATTAGGGATAAATGTCGTGATGGTTGGTCTTTCTGTAGATAACGATGGCTATTGTTAATTTTTCACAATTCCAGTAAATATTCACAAGCATTAAAATTACATAAGCTTCTCATCACTAAATTATAAGACTTTTTTTATAGATATATTTCGATTTATTGTATAAAATCATTATCAATTTATTTTATAAAATCAACATAAACCCAATAATTATTCCTAATTTAAATAAATACAGATGAATAATTTAAGAAAAAAATTATAAATAACACACATACGTTTTTGAAATAGTTGTTTGATAAAAATATAATATTGTAAGTATCAACATACAAGCAGCTTCTTTAATATTTCTTCTTTTCCAATTAGTTTCTTTATGAATTAATTAAGCATAATTTATAAAGGAACTAATTGGAAAAGAAGGAATATTAAAGATACTTGGATATTGATAGAGAAAAATATAATTTCACAGTCAAGCACAAAACTTAAATTTTATGTACAGACGTATACTCTTAAACGAAATTAGGAAAAGTTTTAATACATCAAAAATATTATACATACCGTAATGAAATCTTCACAAGTGTTAACAGAACAGTTTCTTCATTACATTTATTTTTTATTTGTTCATTATTGCACATAATGAAGTTGGAACAAATTTATTTAGTCCACGTCTATGAATTAAACTATAACTACGAATTTAAATAAATAAATATTTGTTTCGTGAATATACTAGAATTTTCAAATAAAATCGATTGAAGTGACTTGTAATACCAAGTAATGTAATTAATTACATAAAATACTCTCAGTGACTTGTTAATTAACAACTTTTAGATTATTCAATTTTTTTTTTTAATTTGTTGTGGTTTGTATTTATGAAATTTTTTGTAACTTATATTTTTGAGAACATGCAAATAGTATTTTTGTGAATTTCTCCGTAATGTAAAGCTCAATGTATGTGATTTCGTATCTTTTCCTAATTTATATTCTAGTATTTTCGACCCGTAATTAAGCTGTGGTCTCAACATTCTCACGTTATCTTGAAGTGTGCTAACTTATGACATCGGCATGAACTTAATAAGTTGTGATGAATTGTGGGCAATGCTTAAATCAAAACTTAAACAAGAACTAAGGGTCAAGCGTAACAAAAGAGACAGTTAGTTTAGTCATATGTTCATATCACACAATATTAATTTTACTGCAAAGAGTAGAGCCATCTGTTATAGTATGGCTACTGGCTGTTTTATACCCTATAAGTTATCCAAAAATGGAATATTTATCGAGCTAACATCGAATAGACCACAACTTCACGTGAATTTGGCATAAACAACAGCCAATTTTTAAAGAAAATGATTACATAAAGAATTGTAAGAAACCCATTAATTGATCATCCGTTAGTTCTCCTTTCTTTAAAATGAAAGATGACTTAAAGTTTAAAATCATAAATAAGTTTTAGAGTGTCGAAATAATTATCGTGCATCAGTATTGTACATCCCGATTGGCGGCTGTATAGCGTGCAGGTTCAATAAGGTCACAGCACGTCTGACCTGTGCAGGATAACATCTATCAGATTACATACAATCACTATCCTATACAAATCACCATTGAATAGTTTGAATTTTAAATTGGCCACATTGTCTTTCTAAAGGATAAGCCGCCAAACTTGAGTCAGTGACCTATACGTCCTAGAACACTGGTGCGGCAATAAATTGGTAGACACGCACAATAATTACAACTTAATTAAACATTAATGAAATGGATATATGATTTATCAAGCGTTCATTTTATCACAATTGCTTCTATATTTATAAATGGTATTTTAATTATAATACCTTGAAACGAAACCACGCTGATAGTTGTTATTTACTCGGAAAAGTATTAGAAATATTTTGAATTTTTGGATTCCCGATGAATGTGAGAATAAATATTACAGCTCCTGAAAGTAAAGTGTAAAATATAATCATGTAGGCCTATGTATTTATTTTATATATCTGTAGCAACTCAAAATCATTTCGTATTCACCCATAACATCTTTAAGTATAAACTAGTACAGCTATTAAGTCTAATTCAGGTAGAAACAGTTATTTCCATTGTAAGTACAACCAAAACTGATTGTAAAACTATGTAAGGATAGCAGGACATAGTGTCGCATAGTGACAGAATACTGCAGCTGCGAAGAATAGGTTTCCGGAGAAGAACATTCAGGAAGATACGTGGTATGGAAGAGGAACGGGAGAGCAATGAAGAACTGACAAGAACAGAACGGAGAGGAAAGAAATGGGCCATTACATAGAGATATGGTTTGCAGTGTACGGATATAAGGTTTTTGTGGTCACCGGCCGGGATAATTTGCAATGCGGCGTCCATCGTGTCTCCAGTGCGCAAAGCGCGCATTAATAACGTGTGATTACCTTGATTAATTTGGGCTCAATGGCCTCTGGTGTTGACAAACAGATGTGCTGCTACTGACGGAATGTCTTACCTTTGTTCTCAACTGCATTAGCACAGCTTCATATTTCTGCTTCAGTAATAAGACGCTGAGATTTAGGTATTATGTATTGTACACATAACGCTTGTTCCATACACCACATTTCAATTCACGTCTCCAGTTGCTGTTGTCATATGTTTACAGAGAATGTAATCAGCTGTATATATGTAAGGCATCTGGGTACTACTAGTGAAAGCGATGACTTTTGTGTGAAGTTCTTTCATCAGGTCCTATGAAGTGTTAAATGACCACTTTTGATATAGAACTGGCATTCCATTAGAAGAGTGATCTTGAATTATAAATCATAAATCTATCGAGTTCCTGCATAAAAATTACATGTTTTTGGTTTGTCAGTTGTACTATTTTTAGACAACATTCAACATTATTCTCTTAAAATAAAAAGATCTAGTACATTCATGTAAGCGTGCTAAAAGTGAAAAGACACTTTAAACTTGATCACATCTCTGACATAATTGGCGGGCAGTATACGATTGTATAAGCAACACTCACGTGGGGTATCTCTACTACTCGGGACGATTTCACCAATTTTCATTAAAAATTATGCAACAAAATAGCAAAAATAGGCTTCTGTGTGGACGTACCTGAACAAAAGACATCGAAAGACAATTGAAAAATATTCTTTATGGAGAGTATCGTTGAGTGGAAGCCAGTTTTTTTTTTATTTATGGAATAAAAATGATATGGTCCTAGGAATCTCTCAATCATCGGTGGAAAATACAAAATATATATTTAAACAATAGGTATGTGAGTAAATTATGTGTATTAAGTTGAAGAGTATGTGGAGAAAAGAGGATCAAGGTGTGAAGGTTGTTGAGGAGGCCGATTTGTTTGTTGAATAGAGGTAGCTATACGCACATTGATAATACGTTAATAAGGTCTTTAAATATGTTCAGAGCATTATTACTTAGTTAAAGTTCACTATTGTGTTTCCTAAAATAATGATATTCTATTTGTTGAGTAGTTTCCTTGTTAATGAAACAAGGTGTTATATGAAGAACTAATTAGAAAATCTCGCCTCATTAGCGAAGCAAATGGCCGAGGATTTAGTGCAATAAAAAACTAGTTCTATGAATGCAAAATAATTAAGACTTAAAAAATAAATTAATGTGTTTTTTCGATATTTGATGTATGTATGGATCTTATTTCCTCAAACTAATGTCCCTGTTGCAGTGTTTTTTCCATTACTTATAGGTATAAAGTATTGTCAATCATGTAACTTTTAATTTATTAGTAGAAGAAATTTTTTAATACAACGCTGATTTAAATCAATTTATTTTCATGAAAACAGTTAGTTAAAAATACTACTATAAATAACTGAAATTTGTATTTGAAAATGTTTGAATTATGTGTGGAATGTGATATAAAGCTTTTACATGTAGTGGAAGAGTTTATAAGTGGATCAAATATCGTGTTTGTAAGTGGATCAAATATCGTGTTTGTAAGTGGATCAAATATCGTGTTTGTAAGTGGATCAAATATCGTGTTTGTAAGTGGATAAAATATCGTGTTTGTAAGTGGATCAAATATCGTGTTTGTAAGTGGATCAAATATCGTGTTTGCGAAGGGAGTTTACGTAGATCTCGTTCGCTATTTACATTAGTACTATCTTGTGGTTTTAAAGCCACCCATAGTCCATTTGGTGAGGGAAACGCCATATAAATTCCTCAAACTCGTTTCATAGGTCCATTGTTAAAAAAAGTGTTGAAAACGATATAACAAGATTCTTAACTTAATGTCCTGTCTAATCGTAGTTACAAGTGTTTTCTCTAAGGAATAGCTACTAACTCCGTAGTTCCTACAACAAATAACAGTTTTCAAAACAACAAAACTAATTGACTCGTTGGATTTTATGTTTGTATATTTAAGTGCTTACAGATGTAAAAAACTGAACTCTTAAACTGTAAACTGATTTTAATAACATAAGAGTATTTTAAGAACAACTATAAGTAATTAATACAATTTTAATATTTTTCTTAAAATCTAATAAATAATCGCACAATTACTAGGGTACTAAACTCTACATTGCTAGATATGTTGTAGTAAGAAATAAATAATTGATTAGTATAAAAGTGTCGAGTCCTTTTAAATTGATTGGAATAAATTTATAGGGTTATTGTACACCAAATATATATTTGATCAGAAAGCCAACTTTTTTAATATTTTGACAGTGTTAATTTTGTTAAAGTGCTAATATAGAATTGAAAAGAATGATGTACAAAACATATAAGAAATAATTTGTACCCGTTTGATGGCTGTTAACTAAAAAAATAAAAAAAAGACCGATGAAAAAAATCTAGTCACACCATATTTTTACCCGTATAATTTTATGTAATTTCATTTATGTTTTAAAATACTAAGTTTTGTTAATTGTTATCCTAGTCGGAATAAAAAACTACCGGAGTTTTACTAGTTTTTCTCTCTGTATCAAGTTTATATTTTAATTACTAAAAAATACTTTCATATATTAGTCTATTATCACGTTAATATTTTAATACTTGGTTGCAAAAAAGGGTTTTCTATAAGTTTTATAAATTTCAGAATTTTAACCCTTCAAGAAAGAAAGTTCGTATCAACATCTTGAAGCAACTGTTTCTTGGAATCCCTATGACAGGAATAGCCATGATACGTTACTGTTATATGCGCAAGTAAGTATAGTGTTATTACATTTATTTACATTTATTGGTAAACAACTAATGTAGTCGTGTTAGTTGTTTACCAATGTAAGACAGGCGCTAAACACTGCCATGAAAGACGGTGCGACTATAGTGAAATCACTATATTAAGTTAATCAAAAAAAGTAACGTATCAAGGCCATTGATTTTATAAGGATTAAAATGTAACCAATCATGTAATTTTACGATCACTAGAAGCCAAGAAAAAGTTACAAGTTAAACGAGGGGAAAATGATGTAACTAGATTTTTCATAGGATACTTAGTTTTTTTACTAAACAACCTTCAAACTCGGGTACACATAAGTAGTTAAAAATAATGGAAAGTGTAAATATGACTGCAAATATTCACCGTGTGAGTAAAAGAAGAACAATTTCCAGGTGAAGATCGAAGATAGTCGTTTTAGTTTTAATCATCAATGTTACTGTTGATTAATATTATCTAAATTAAACTTTTACTACTTTCCGATAAATTTATTGTATTTTTATAAACTTGCCTTACTTAATTTATTTTAGAAATTATACATTGTTGTTTTGAATCTTGCATGCCATTCTTTTAGGTTTTACTGTCAACAAAAAACACGAAGTTTAAAATTATTACTGGAAGCAAATGTTCATTAATATATACAAAAAGTAGTGATTCAATTGTACTCTGGTACTTCCAAATTAACACGGCCTGGTGGCTCACATTAGTAACTCTGCCGCCCGCACCGCAGCGCCCCAATAATCACCATGAGTCTGCATACTATTAACTCATAAAATCTTATTGAAGTTCTTTAACCTTCACGGAAGGCCTTGAGAGTGCACGCCACCGTCCTCTGTTACGTCTACGAGCAAATGAGATTAAAAGCTATTGTACAAAACTATTCACCCAACGAATTAAATGTAGTAAATTGTTAAAATATAGTAAATGCATAAAAGGTATACATTTTTTGTACAAATCAACATGGTTCTGTGAATACCTTTTTGGTATTTCCTGTATGTACTTAGAAATTATTTTTCTTTGATGTATTTATTTTTCATGTTTTCATAGTGATTAATGTCAGCTGGAATATTTAGTTTCCTTTATTCATTTCATTGTTTTATTTTTTCTGTTTGCTGTAGAGATGGAAAATATTTTCAACATATCGATATATCGAATTATCGTTAAATCACAAACCAAATATCGATCTAACGATAATATCGAAAGAAAAATATCGACATATCGGCTAACCGACATATCTAATTTTAAATTATTTAAATATTTAAAATTATTAATTAACTCCTTATATCATGACCAAAATTACACTCATGATTCGTTGTTACTATTTGGAATAGTCCCCTGAATGGAAAAATGAAATACATTTATCTACACAAAACAGGTTGTGGTCTGTGGGGTTGAATACAAAAATCAAAATGAGAATAATGATAGCTTTAATTACTATGTTAATTATAAAATAATAATATTGTAAGTAATAACATAACTAATAAAATTGCTATTTTTGTCTTTCACTTTAAAAAATGCCATATGAACACTAAAAATAAAACAAATTAATTAACTAAACCTACTTCCAATAGACAACATTAAATAGATAAACCACTTAAAAATTAAACTTTGAAAATCAATTTTCTACTTCAAACTCACAAAAAACTAATTACAGTTACTTTAACATTTCAATGTATGTATGTGCGGATATGATGTGTTATTCAATTCAAATGTGTTTTTTTTTTTGGAACCGTGATGATTTTGAGGAGAGATAATAACGTCAATATTTAGTGATATGATATATCGAACCAAAATATCGATATTACCGATAATATAGGAAGAATATGTATATATACTAATATATCGATACTAATATATCGATATATCGAAACTAATATATCGATATATCGAAACGTATTTATCGATATATCGTTGCCATCACCGGCGACTGTGTCAGACTGCGGCTCCGTCCACTGTGAGGACTTCTATAGTATACCACATTGAACTAAGGATTGTGAAGATTATTCTGTCGCTATTTCCACACAATGCATCTGTCGGTGTCTTTGTTCTTTACTTTATTAGTCCATCTTTTCTCAATCACAATGCATTTTTCTCCAAGTAACATCTTCTTCTTTTCAAATCGCTTTCTTTACCTGCAAGTATTTATCACTCACTAATAATCATTGCTCTGAGAAATGTATCGTTAACTCTCACATGTGTAATATTATCTTGAAAACAAACATAATACAGTTGTTTCGACCGTTTGACGTTTGACTACAGCATAAATACCCATTTAATAATGTTTTTGAAGGGTTCGTTATAGAAATATGAGTACTTTAACATTTTTCATAAGAAGCCAAATATATTCCTCTACATTTGATGGTTAAAGGAATTTAAGTAAAACATACTCCTTTAAATCTGGTGAAATACTGTAAAAAAAGGTAAAAGAAAAGGGAGGAAGGCGAGTGGACAAGCATAAATAAGATATTCCAGCCAGTAATCCTTTAAAGAGGGAAAATCTAATAAGTCTCATTGAAAAGTAGCACAGTAATTCTCTTGGTAAATCGGTCACCTTACTTAAAATATTTTGAGCTAACTGCCCTAATTTTTCATTTACGAATGATCTTCCTCGAAAATTATAAGTTGGTTCAAATTTAGGATTCTACCTTATCTCAAAATCCTTCCATATATTGATTAAATTTCACTCCAATCACTTGAAAAAATTACCATCATTAAAATTGAAATTTTATAGTCATCAAAATTCAAAAATGCCAAGACCGAGGTTCGCGTTGACGACGCCGACCTTCGTGACTCTGTCGCAACTTGACATTCCGAGCGGGTTTAGGAGCCATCGGCCAGCTGACGCTCCCAGCTTTCCCCCTATAGATAAAATTTATATTTTGCCATCCTCATTGACCTTTGGAGGGAATTCGAATGCTTGATTTATCCTCCAGTGGCCGAATGTGGTGGCGACCTTTGTCATGATGTCAGCAAATCATCCTACTATTATTGCGCCTCTACCTTTGTTATACAAGATTTAGTGTCACGAAAATATAACTTTTGAATGTCCCTTCCACCTAAAAGCTATTAATGTTACAGGATCTATAGCATGCCTGAACGATTATATCTCGGCAATTTTCTCTAAATTCCGTCACTCAATTAATTATAATGCTGTGTCGATCCTTAAAGTTTTAAGAAATAACTTGTTAACTAAAGTTAAAGTTCTTAACTAGCTATTAGTTCAAAACTTAAAATTCATGAACAAATTATGAAAAATAAATTAATTAATATGTCACAAATAAGGTTATAGGCCTAAATACCAAACGATGTAGTCCTGATACATTCTGCAAGACATATGTCAACAAATGACGTCCTACACTTCAGTTATGTATACCACACTATGTATTCCTGATACATTCTGCAGGACTTGTGTCAACAAGTGACGTCCTACACTTCAGTTATGTATACCACACTATGTATTCCTGATACATTCTGCAGGACATGTGTCAACAGGCTACGTCCAACGTCCCAGTTATATATACCACACATGGAGTCATGATAATTTCTGCAAGTTATACGTCAACAAGTGACGTCCTACACTTCAGTTATGTATACCACGCCACGGATTCCTGATACAATCTGCAAGTTATACGTCAAGTGACGTCATACACCTCCGTTATATATACCACACCATGGAGTCATGATACAATCTGCAAGTTATACGTCAACAAGTGACGTCCTAGTCCCCAGTTATGTATACCACACTATAGATTCCTGATATATTCTGCAGGACATGTGTCAACAAGTGACGTCCTACACCTCAGTTATATATACCACACCGTGGAGTCATGATACATATGCAAGACATGTGTCAACAAGTGACGTCCTACACCTCAGTTATATATACCACACCGTAGAGTCATGATACATATGCAAGACATGTGTCAACAAGTGACGTCCTACACCTCAGTTATATATACCACACCGTAGAGTCCTGATACATATGCAAGACATGTGTCAACAAGTGACGTCATACACCTCAGTTATATATACCACACCGTAGAGTCCTGATACATATGCAAGACATGTGTCAACAAGTGACGTCCTACACCTCAGTTATATATACCACACCGTAGAGTCATGATACATATGCAAGACATGTGTCAACAAGTGACGTCCTACACCTCAGTTATATATACCACACCGTAGAGTCCTGATACATATGCAAGACATGTGTCAACAAGTGACGTCCTACACCTCAGTTATATATACCACACCGTAGAGTCATGATACAATCTGCAAGTTATACGTGAACAAGTGAAGTCCTACACCTCAGTTATATATATATATATATATATATATATATATATATATATATATATATATATATATATATACCACACCGTAGAATCCTGATACATATGCAAGACATGTGTCAACAAATGACGTCCTACAACTTAGTTATATATACCACACCGTAGAGTCATGATACAATCTGCAAGTTATACGTGAACAAGTGACGTCCTACACCTCAGTTATATATACCACACCGTAGAGTCCTGATACATATGCAAGACATGTGTCAACAAGTGAAGTCCTACACCTCAGTTATATATACCACACCGTAGAGTCCTGATACATATGCAAGACATGTGTCAGCAAATGACGTCCTACACCTCAGTTATATATACCACACCGTGGAGTCATGTTACATTCTGCAGGACATATGTCAACAAATGACGTCCTACACCTCAATTATATATACTACACCGTGGAGTCATGATACATTCTGCAGGACATATGTCAACAAGTGACGTCCTACACATCAGTTATATATACCACACCGTGGAGTCATGATACATTCTGCAGGACATATGTCAACAAGTGACGTCCTACACATCAGTTATATATACCACACCGTGGAGTCATGATACATTCTGCAGGACATATGTCAATAAGTGACGTCCTACACATCAGTTATATATACTACACCGTGGAGTCATGATACATTCTGCAGGACATATGTCAACAAGTGACGTCCTACACATCAGTTATATATATACCACACCGTGGAGTCATGATACATTCTGCAAGACATATGTCAACAAGTGACGTCCTACACATCAGTTATATATACTACACCGTGGAGTCATGATACATTCTGCAGGACATATGTCAACAAGTGACGTCCTACACCTCAACTATATATACCACACCGTGGAGTCATGATACATTCTACAGGACATATGTCAACAAGTGACGTCCTACACATCAGTTATATATACTACACCGTGGAGTCATGATACATTCTGCAGGACATATGTCAACAAGTGACGTCCTACACATCAGTTATATATACCACACCGTGGAGTCATGATACATTCTGCAGGACATATGTCAACAAGTGACGTCCTACACATCAGTTATATATACTACACCGTGGAGTCATGATACATTCTGCAGGACATATGTCAACAAGTGACGTCCTACACATCAGTTATATATACCACACCGTGGAGTCATGATACATTCTGCAGGACATATGTCAACAAGTGTCGTCCTACACATCAGTTATATATACTACACCGTGGAGTCATGATACATTCTGCAGGACATATGTCAACAAGTGACGTCCTACACATCAGTTATATATACCACACCGTGGAGTCATGATACATTCTGCAGGACATATGTCAACAAGTGACGTCCTACATATCAGTTATATATACTACACCGTGGAGTCATGATACATTCTGCAGGACATATGTCAACAAGTGACGTCCTACACATCAGTTATATATACCACACTGTGGAGTCATGATACATTCTGCAGGACATATGTCAACAAGTGACGTCCTACACATCAGTTATATATACCACACCGTGGAGTCATGATACATTCTGCAGGACATATGTCAACAAGTGACGTCCTACATATCAGTTATATATACTACACCGTGGAGTCATGATACATTCTGCAGGACATATGTCAACAAGTGACGTCCTACACATCAGTTATATATACCACACCGTGGAGTCATGATACATATGCAAGACATGTGTCAACAAGTGACGTCCTACACCTCAGTTATATATACCACACCGTAGAGTCCTGATACATATGCAAGACATGTGTCAACAAGTGACGTCATACACATCAGTTATATATACCACACCGTGGAGTCATGATACATTCTGCAGGACATATGTCAACAAGTGACGTCCTACATATCAGTTATATATACTACACCGTGGAGTCATGATACATTCTGCAGGACATATGTCAACAAGTGACGTCTTACATATCAGTTATATATACTACACCGTGGAGTCATGATACATTCTGCAGGACATATGTCAACAAGTGACGTCCTACACATCAGTTATATATACCACACTGTGGAGTCATGATACATTCTGCAGGACATATGTCAACAAGTGACGTCCTACACATCAGTTATATATACCACACCGTGGAGTCATGATACATTCTGCAGGACATATGTCAACAAGTGACGTCCTACATATCAGTTATATATACTACACCGTGGAGTCATGATACATTCTGCAGGACATATGTCAACAAGTGACGTCCTACACATCAGTTATATATACCACACCGTGGAGTCATGATACATATGCAAGACATGTGTCAACAAGTGACGTCCTACACCTCAGTTATATATACCACACCGTAGAGTCCTGATACATATGCAAGACATGTGTCAACAAGTGACGTCATACACCTCAGTTATATATACCACACCGTAGAGTCCTGATACATATGCAAGACATGTGTCAACAAGTGACGTCCTACACCTCAGTTATATATACCACACCGTAGAGTCATGATACATATGCAAGACATGTGTCAACAAGTGACGTCCTACACCTCAGTTATATATACCACACCGTGGAGTCATGATACATATGCAAGACATGTGTCAACAAGTGACGTCCTACACCTCAGTTATATATACCACACCGTAGAGTCATGATACATATGCAAGACATGTGTCAACAAGTGACGTCCTACACCTCAGTTATATATACCACACCGTAGAGTCATGATACATATGCAAGACATGTGTCAACAAGTGACGTCATACACCTCAGTTATATATACCACACCGTAGAGTCCTGATACATATGCTAGACATGTGTCAACAAGTGACGTCCTACACCTCAGTTATATATACCACACCGTAGAGTCATGATACATATGCAAGACATGTGTCAACAAGTGACGTCCTACACCTCAGTTATATATACCACACCGTAGAGTCCTGATACATATGCAAGACATTTGTCAACAAGTGACGTCCTACACCTCAGTTATATATACCACACCGTAGAGTTATGATACAATCTGTAAGTTATACGTGAACAAGTGAAGTCCTACACCTCAGTTTTATATATATATATACCACACCGTAGAGTCCTGATACATATGCAAGACATGTGTCAACAAATGACGTCCTACACCTCAGTTATATAAACCACACCGTAGAGTCATGATACAATCTGCAAGTTATACGTGAACAAGTGACGTCCTACACCTCAGTTATATATACCACACCGTAGAGTCCTGATACATATGCAAGACATGTGTCAACAAGTGAAGTCCTACACCTCAGTTATATATACCACACCGTAGAGTCCTGATACATATGCAAGACATGTGTCAGCAAATGACGTCCTACACCTCAGTTATATATACCACACCGTGGAGTCATGATACATTCTGCAGGACATATGTCAACAAATGACGTCCTACACCTCAATTATATATACTACACCGTGGAGTCATGATACATTCTGCAGGACATATGTCAACAAGTGACGTCCTACACATCAGTTATATATACCACACCGTGGAGTCATGATACATTCTGCAGGACATATGTCAACAAGTGACGTCCTACACATCAGTTATATATACCACACCGTGGAGTCATGATACATTCTGCAAGACATATGTCAACAAGTGACGTCCTACACATCAGTTATATATACTACACCGTGGAGTCATGATACATTCTGCAGGACATATGTCAACAAGTGACGTCCTACACATCAGTTATATATACCACACCGTGGAGTCATGATACATTCTGCTGGACATATGTCAACAAGTGACGTCCTAGTCCCCAGTTATGTATACCACCCTATAGATTCCTGATATATTCTGCAGGACATGTGTCAACAAGTGACGTCCTACACCTCAACTATATATACCACACCGTGGAGTCATGATACATTCTGCAGGACATGTGTCAACAAGTGACGTCCTACACATCAGTTATATATACCAAACCGTGGAGTCATGATACATTCTGCAGGACATATGTCAACAAGTGACGTCCTACACATCAGTTATATATACCACACCGTGGAGTCATGATACATTCTGCAGGACATATGTCAACAAGTGACGTCCTACACATCAGTTATATATACTACACCGTGGAGTCATGATATATTCTGCAGGACATATGTCAACAAGTGACGTCCTACACATCAGTTATATATACCACACCGTGGAGTCGTGATACATTCTGCAGGACATATGTCAACAAGTGACGTCCTACACATCAGTTATATATACTACACCGTGGAGTCATGATACATTCTGCAGGACATATGTCAACAAGTGACGTCCTACATATCAGTTATATATACTACACCGTGGAGTCATGATACATTCTGCAGGACATATGTCAACAAGTGACGTCCTACACATCAGTTATATATACTACACCGTGGAGTCATGATACATTCTGCAGGACATATCTCAACAAGTGACGTCCTACACATCAGTTATATATACCACACTGTGGAGTCATGATACATTCTGCAGGACATATGTCAACAAGTGACGTCCTACACATCAGTTATATATACCACACCGTGGAGTCATGATACATTCTGCAGGACATATGTCAACAAGTGACGTCCTACACATCAGTTATATATACCACACCGTGGAGTCATGATACATTCTGCAGGACATATGTCAACAAATGACGTCCTACACCTCAGTTATATATACCACACCGTGGAGTCATGATACATTCTGCAGGACATATGTCAACAAATGACGTCCTACACCTCAGTTATATATACCACACCGTGGAGTCATGATATATACTGCAGGACATATGTCAACAAGTGACGTCCTACACCTCAGTTATATATACCACAACTTGTAGTCCTGATACATCCAGCATTAATTATGTCAACCAGTGACGTCATAATACATCAGTTGTATATACATACTTGATACACTCAGCAAGAGTTATGGGACGTATAGCACCTCTGTTATTCTGTTACCAAGATGGACGTCATATAGACTTGTGACATTCCCCTCGGTATACATATAACACAGTGCAGGTGGAGCCGAGTGGCGGTTCGATAGTAGTGAAAGTCCGTACACAATATGGCAATTAAAGATATTTAGTTGCTCAACTGGCGATGACAGGCGGCCCTTTGTGGCCCAGATCCGTCACGATCACGATCGCAAGGCATTGGCATTGGCATTACGCTCTGTCGATCAGACCGATACTGAACACTGCTTTTAGAATCACGACGCGGTAGGTCATCTGTGACAACTCAAGATTTATCGATGCCAGGAACTTTTATCAAAAAAGGAAGAAATTGTAGTAGCGTTTTTTATGACAAGGAGTCCTATAACTTTTAGTTAAGTCTTTAAAATATTTTTTATGACAAAAATTAGAATAATTTCACGAAACGTTGTTGTTTTTTTGACCATTTCAGAATACTAATAACCTACTGGAGATAATGTGACCCGGTAGTTTTACCAGGCATTTATATATTCTCTAAATTTGTAGTAAAATTCGTTAGTAAGATAATTGGTACTCCTCTTAGTGCATTTTCATATATTTGTTGACGAGGGGTTTTTGCAAGTAAAAACTTCCATTTTTTTAAGCCAGCCTCGCGTTCGCTAAAGACCTTACATCACTCTCAATCCTAGGTTATATAAAATAGTCAACACTCAGGAATGAATATATGAATATAATTTCTTTTTCATAGCTCCAGGAAGTGCTAAATCAACAGATTAGTATTTTATTTAGTAAGTTTCTTGCTACACAGATTTACTGACTTAATATTTATACAAATAAAATATAAATATATTTTGCAGCTGAACATCAGCCCAGAACATGAACTGCTAAGTACAGTAGTAAACCCGAGCCCTTAAATACAAATATCTGTACATTTTATACTTTAATCATGCAGAGGAAAGGACTATTTTCAATAGACAACAAAATAAAAATTCTACATGTAAATATGTTTTAAACTTTAATAATAATTTTGCAATAAAATGTTAAGTGAAACTTAAAAACATTAAATGTTCGTCAAATAATAATGGGTACGAAATTTAAATAATTTTCGTACAACCTGCCTAGAAACACGACCTGACAGTCTGTCCTATCAATTGACAGAATCTGGCAACCTTCTTTTGAGCCATGATTAACGTTGTAGTAATAACAGATGGACCCTGACAACCTGCCTCGAGACAGTGTTTGTTTTATAATTTGATGAACCTTGACAACCTTCCTCAACACACGACTTGACGGTGTTTGTTTTATTATTTGATGGACATTGACAAACTTCCTCAAGGCACGCTTGACGGTGTTTGTTTTATTCCTCAAGGCACGACTTGACGGTGTTTGTTTTATTATTTGATGGACCTTGACAAACTTCTTCAAGGCACGGCTTGACGGTGTTTGTTTTATCAATTGACGCACGCTGACAACCTTCCTCGAAACCCATCTTGACTTATTCGTGACCGTTTTTGTCTTATCGATTGAAGGATTCTAACAACCTTCCTCTGAGACACGACTAAATGTTGTCGCAATAATTGATGGACCCTACAGTCTTCCTCCAGACACGACTTGACAGTGTTTGTCTTTTCGATTGACGGATCCTCACAACCTTCCTCTGAGACACGAATACGTTTTGTCACAATATTTATTGGACCCTACAGCCTTCCTCCAGACATGACTTGACAGTGTTTCTTTTCGATTGACGGATCATCACAACCTTCCTCTGAGACACGAATACGTTTTGTCACAATAATTGTTGGACCCTACAGCCACAGTGCTACAGCCTTCCTCCAGACACGACTTGACAGTGTTTGTCTTTTCGATTGACGGAACCTCACAACCTTCCTCTGAGACACGACTAAGTTTTATCGTAATAACCGATAAACCGTGACAACCTCCACCGAGATATTACCTGATATCTTTTTCCGAGCATTTTTTGGTATATAACAACAAAAAGAATACTGTATAAGAGGTGCTAATTTTTTGTACATATACAAACATGGCAGATAAATATTAGTTTTCCTATAACAATCGGTTATTTATAAGTTTTGTAGAAAACAATATTATAAAATCATCTCTTGAAACAATTCAGGGTATTTAACGAAACGTTAAAAAACAATATGTCATAGGCAGTCATCAGACTTCCCAGTAACACATAATCTACTAAAACTAATACGTAATGTTACAGTGTGTGTATGCAATATTAGACCACCATGAACCACAACAGCCAGAATGTTACAGTGTGCGTATGCAATATTAGACCACCACGAACCACAACAGCCAGAATGTTACAGTGTGCGTACGCAATATTAGACCACCATGAACCACAACAGCCAGAATGTTACAGTGTGCGTACGCAATATTAGACCACCATGAACTACAACAGCCAGAATGTTACAGTGTGTGTATGCAATATTAGACCACCATGAACCACAACAGCCAGAATGTTACAGTGTGCGTACGCAATATTAGACCACCATGAACCACAACAGCCAGAATGTTACAGTGTGTGTATGCAATATTAGACCACCATGAACCACAACAGCCAGAATGTTACAGTGTGCGTACGCAATATTAGACCACCATGAACCACAACATCCAGACTGTTACAGTGTGCGTATGCAATGTGAGACATCCATGAACCACAACAGCCAGAATGTTACAGTGTGCGTATGCAATATTAGACCACCATGAACCACAACAGCCAGAATGTTACAGTGTGCGTACGCAATATTAGACCACCATGAACCACAACAGCCAGACTGTTACAGTGTGTGTATGCAATATTAGACCACCATGAACCACAACAGCCAGAATGTTACAGTGTGCGTATGCAATATTAGACCACCATGATCCACAACAGCCAGACTGTTACAGTGTGTGTATGCGATATTAGACCACCATGAACCACAACAGCCAGAATGTTACAGTGTGCGTATGCAATATTAGACCACCATGAACCACAACAGCCAGACTGTTACAGTGTGTGTATGCAATATTAGACCACCATGAACCACAACAGCCAGACTGTTACAGTGTGCGTGTGCAATATTAGACCACCATGAACCACAACAGCCAGAATGTTACGGTATGCGTTTGTAATGTGAGACCACCATGAACCATAACAGCCCAGAATCTTACAGTGTGCGTATGTAATGTGAAGCCACCATGAACCACAACAGTCAGAATGTTACAGTGTGCGTACACAATGTGAGACCACCATGAACCACAACAGCCAGACTGTTACAGTGTGCGTATGCAATGTGAGACCACCATGAACCACAACAGCCAGAATGTTACAATGTGCGTACGCAATGTGAGACATCCATGAACCACAACAGCCAGAATCTTACAGTGTGCGTATGTAATGTGAGACCACCTTGAACCACAACAGTCAGAATGTTACAGTGTGTGTATGCAATGTAAGACCACCATGAAGGGAGAAACTGTTTGTCATCGTCGTGGATCTTTGCGCAACGGTCACTTAATCTGTACCGTGTTCCATATTCACTTCGTACAGCCTCCTCACCGCACGAAGAATTACAACACTTTCCACAAACATCAGACTGTCTTGCTAATATTTTCGTATCAGGTTTGTAATTACTGTAGGTGGATATTAGTTCAAATAATTTTAATAGTGGTGCAGAAAATACTTACAAAATTTTAGACCAACAATCACAATATACAGTCAGATAGTAGATTTCTTCTAGAACTTTATTTTGGTAAATACAGTATTTCAGATGTTGTTTAGTGATTATGATCTCTGAATGCGTAGTCCTAGTTTTAAGTTTCGAATACCTAATTGAGGAGATAATCGGTACTTGACTCGTGTGATACATTTCACGCTCACAAAGCATGGGTGAATGTAAACTGGACAGTGTGCTGATGTTCAGACAGTTTGAGTGCGATAATTTACGTACTGTACTTATTTAACCTTTATTTTCATTCATGTTTGGTTGTTGCAGTTTATGGTTTCTTCTACTTAAATTCTCAAACATGTAAATACCCGTACGAGTCAATAAAAATACCATTTAGATTTTGATAGTCTAAAAAAACCTTTAGGTAGGTATAATGCATAATTTGTAACTTTTCTGTTTGGATGTATCAGGACAAAAATATTCTTGGAAAGTTCACTAAAATCAAAGAACTTAAAGGATTTTAGTTAACATAATAATTTAGAAACTGTTTGTTATTTTAAGCTTCTTTACTAACACTGTATTGTGATTAATTTTTAATTCGTTGATCATTGTTCCAGTGAAGATATTATAAGGTCCTTTAAAAAGATAATAAATACACTTATCTCAAATGTCAATGTTAAGTCAGTGTATGTTGTTTGAATGTACGTTTAAGGAGTATATCTTTATGTGATATTCCAATGTTGTTTGAACTATCGGGTATTTTCTTATCTCGTCATTTGATTGTTTCCTCCCCAAATATTTTTCTTGATTTCTTGAAAATCTTACTATTTTCGCATTATTTTTTTAAAGTGGCTTGTTTATATTCTGAGTACATTTTATTCCTTGATGCGTTAGTGCTAATTGAAATGTCTTGTACATTGCATCACGAGAGCTAGGATATTTGTTAGAGGAGACCGTGTACCATCTAGATGGGCGGGAAACAACAATATTCACTGCTGTCTTTTACAAACAAAGGAATCATATATAATGTAATTCACCATAATCTGATATAAAACATAATTTCGTTGCCACAAGAAATGATGTAGTGAACCATCGCGGAGGTCTGTTATCGGGCGCAGTAGGCCTGTGTATTTGACGTTACAGCCCGCCTCTGTGCTATCTTGAAGAGTTAGAGAAGTACCTCAGGCATCCATATCTACTTGAAGTAATAACATACTTGGTCGCTGGTCGATGTGGTATAATTATATCGGATATTGCGGCAAATATTGCGTATCAAAACACACCCTACACAAGCACGCATTTGACTTGGACTGAATCTTTCAGACATGGTACAGAGTAATACACCGAGTTCTTTAGGGGTGAGAAATAAGATTACTCCATGACAAAATCTAGTAATCTTATAAACAAAATAACAAAAATAACAAAATAAAGTAATCTTATCCAACAGATGGGTTACTCTTTTTAGTGTTTTTAAGGGGGTGGAACTAGATTGCTAGAAATTGTGGTGAATTTTTACTAGCATGGATATATTGCTCCTTATTCCAGCGTTAAATTTTCTCAAATCAAGGAAAACCGTTGCTCCATTGTAAGTCCTACAACGCTTTTGTTCATAAGCTGGCTTCAACTATATAAGTTTTAAAAAATTCTTGAATAAATGCCTTATATTCATTGTATTTTGTTTCTCTAATTTAATGGTGCTTTCATGTCAGAAATTTTTTTAAATTTGAATATTATTAAGTACCGTACTGCAAACATACATACATTGAAATTTGTGCTAAGTTAATTAATTAAATTAACATTGGTCTTATGGAGATACTGTACATCAATATATCCAATATGGCGACCACTCCTACCCCTCCTTAAATTGTGTGAAGGATATGTCACTTAAGTAAGATTAGTAAAAATTGTGCCAATTAATTGAAATCATTTCCAATTGTATTTTCATCGATGGTTTTATGTTAAAATTACTAGTTTGGCCCATACGACGCAGATTAAAATAATTGTTTCTTCAGTTACGGTTCTAAAGAATGTACTAATTTGTTTATTTAATCACAAACAATGTCTGATAACTGTTGAATTTATTTACTTAAAAGAGGAATCTTGACACAAATTAGTCGTGAGGAGTACAGTCCGCCTGCTTAGCGCTACAAGGACTGTACATCCTGCCACTCACAAAGCCTCATTATCACTCCACTGCCCTTGAGCTTATCACCAAATCGACCTTGAGCTAACATGCCCTCGTGTTAAATGAACTAATTGCTTGTGGTGCTCTGAAGAGTACTTTCTGAGGCAGGTTTGAGACGTAGTATTTTGAAATTGATTCGCCGTTCTTAAGGGGGGGGGGGGAGTTCTTCTGACTTCATTATTTATCCAGAGCATTATTAAAAAAATTTGCTATCTTTTAGGTTACCTTGAAGTTGAATAATGATCATTTATGTGCAGTCTCGAAAATGGAAAGTGTTTTAAGAAAAATGTTTTGGTAGAAACGTGAAAGTATGGCATGTGAAAACAATAAGAACGACTACATTATAATAAATATAAATGTCGACAACGTTGTAAGACATATTTGTCTCCATAATAAGCATTATATCAACCCTAATAAAATGGACCAATATGTAATCATTTTTAGTCCTTCCCTTTACTTATTTATTTGTTTGTTTTATAAATATTATTTATCCTCAAGATGCTGATCTTAAAGATAATGCTGAATTTGTTTGTGGATGAGGTCAATGGATTAGCTCAGACGATTTAACAAACTAAGGTCGATCGTATCTAAGAAAGAACTACAGTAAAAGCAAGGCAACTAAGGGAACCTACAACTTATCGTAGAAACAGAATCACACCGTATTTGTGTAATGTTTTTATTTACTTAGCCAGGTACTCAGTTCTCATACCCAGACATCTGTACATGACCTAGTTATTTCCTTCGTACGCAAAACTGTCAATAGCAAAAGATTCACTAGAGCAAACTTGCATTAGTCCTTGAAGCTCTATTCGTAATAATTAAAATCATTTTTATCATCACTTTTGGGCCATGTAATATAATATTCCTAAAACCACAAAAACTTCAACTATTAAAACTAAGCCAGGAGGCACTAAACATGACTGATCTTGATGAGGAGCGGATCGAGAGACAGTGGCGGCTCTCCGGGCCGCCTTATTTATAGGCTAACCCGCTTTTGATTTGTTGGACTCTCGCCCGTGTTCTTTATGTAGTCTCCTTATAAATGCCTATTTATTTCATGTATGCTTTGATTCCAAGGCCGAGCGAGTAGAGGCTACAGCGTCTGATTGGGGATAAATCGGCTCCAGTGTTGCCACACGCTCGGCTTCAAATGCTAATTTACCTCCATCCTCGTATGTGTTTGTTGCTAGTTATTTATTTGTTGGAGTGCTACCACTACTTGGGAAAACCACCTGCTGGCTGCATTGTAATATGTGCCTGGGGTTGCCAAGCTAACAAATCGCATTATTGTTCTGATAATAGCAATGCACATTCTTCTAATCTTTCGTGAAACACAGATCCTAAGAAAAACTTACAGTTTGTCGTATGAGTAGATAGGCCGATCTTATACTTCAAATATTTCAAAGCAACGATTGTCGAGCTGGCCCTAACATTGGTTAGAATAGCTACAGTACTTACATTTTATATCCCGAGAGATATACCTCTTAATCAATCTGTTAATTAATCAAACGAATAATTATAATTGGAAGTTTTGAATCAAGTGAAAAACAGTAACAGGTCGACACAACTCGGCGTCATTCTGATTTCCCACAGATATCGAATTTATCGGTATCTATATCATTTGAGGAAGTCGATGATTTAACTTCCAGGAACTGGTTGACTAGGCCTCGGTATGTATCCAGGAGGTTCCAGGAGAGATCTTGCAACTGCCTGTCTTCTAAGAAGTAGCGGCACATGCTGGGCAGCTAGAGCCCGCGTCAGAATCACCAATGAGTGAAGACCATTCGCAGTATTCTCAGTGCCGTATCTACTGTGGTTTGTGGAGAGTTGAGATGTCGATTGTACAGGAATTCGCACCATAGTTTAATTGAGTGAATTCTTTGTGGATACTTCCTACCATAGATAATGTTCAATTCACGTTCCCGAAGGAAAGTTGTATTGCCTACCAATTTTGTTGGTCGTAGAATTGCAATAACTTAATTAAGATTTATTGTTGTTTACAATTCTTATTTTTTTAAATTAGTTGGATTATTTTCAATAATCTCGTTACTTTAAGACTGGGAACAATAAGTAGCGGTGCAATATTATACATTCAGTATTATAAAATTAATTTTTTATTGAAAAGTAAATATTTGTTTTCTCTTTTTTACATTGTAAGCCATAATAATCATCAATTTTCAAAATAGCAAAGTAAAAACTATATTTTTCAAACAGAAAAAGCGTTAATAATTTGTTCTGATACTGTACAATATTTTTTTAGTTTTTATAATTCGTTTATTTATATGTAAAACAGTCCAACATAATATCAATTCATCATAGATGTCTGATTTATAATTATCCTGTAAAACTATTTTGTTTGATTGATTTTGGACTTTAAGCCTGATGACATATTTCATAGCACTAACTCAACTATTTTATGTTACAGGTGAGCTTGACTACATTTTATGGAAATTTGAGCCTTCTGTAAGTATGACTATTCAACAATTAGGTATTTGATAAAATGGACGGATGAGAAATAAAATAAAAACAAATATACCATAATAAAAGGCCACCTTTTGTAATTGCACGTGTTTTTAGAAAATAAAAACTCCACTCCCCGATTCACAATGGCCTGCAGGCGCGTGTGCGAACTTTATTTAACGAGTGTAACCGATCGTTAGTTTAGTTGGGGATTCGAACTTTGGAAATGACACTCCGCTGCAGTATAGGGCCTTGGCCACTAAGCTAAAACGAGGGCAAGTGAAAAGCACTATATCATTGAAATATTATTTTATGTTTACCTAATTATGAGTACTATTATTTTTAACTCTTAGGAGTTATGCTCTTGTTAAAGCCTTTAGGTTAATTTAAGTAGCCTATATTATTCTTTCAATATATTTAATAGTACGTAGTAAAACTAGTCAAATAAAAAGGAGTAGAGACAACATTTTTTAGCATCTAATAAATCAAAAGAATTCAGCTTCCTTCTTCCTTATTTCGTTTCAAATATTCTTTTCATTATGCATCAAAATGGAATTAAAATTGGAAGGTTTAGTTGTTGTTAGTTTATAATTTCTGTTAACTTTGTTAGTCGTAAAGTATTTTTATTTAATAGATGCGTTATTAAAATATTTTTACAGTCACCCCTTTGATCCTAGAGACATGCCATTTAATTCAATATATTTTGTATTGTTAACATTTGTAGGATTGTGCGACATAAAGTCCAAATCAAGAAGTCTAAACCGAAAAGCCCAAGACAAAAAGTCCAAAAGCTGTAACAGCCAATACCTAAAAGTCTAAGCAAAAAGTCCAATACTTGTTATTTTGAGCTTATTTTTATTTTGAACTTATTTTTATTTCAAAATGGTGCTTATTGAAGTAAGCAACTAACCTAACCTAACCTAACCTAACCTAACCTGCGGTAGATCACAGCTGCTACCCAAGTAGATCACGGATGCTACCCGAGTAGATCACGGCTGCTACCCAAGTGGATCACGGATGCTACCCGAGTAGATCACGGCTGCTACCCAAGTGGATCACGGTTTATTCTCAAAGCTTAATAAACCGTATATTTTATTTTCTCAAAATAGTTTATTCTCAAAATTATTTTGAGAAAATAATAGATTTTCTCAAAATAATTTTGGACCTAATAGATTTGGTCCTTCAATTATCTCTCAATACGTATGTATATATATATATATATATATATATATATATATATATATATATATATACATATCACTTAACGTAGCCTGTCATGTATTTTAGGCATTCCTTAGAAGAATATAAATAAAAATTTACAACTTGATATGTTCTGCACGTGTCTATAGTTTCAGTGAAATCCGGCCTGGAGGACTAAATAAATCCTTATGTAAGCAAATGTTCATGACAATTTTGTCTTAAAACATTTTGAACAAATACGTTTAGTATATAGTAAGTTATGAGATTTAGACTGCGTATAACTACAACAATGCAGTGTTTAGTATATTACGTCATACTTTAATTTAATTCAGAAATGCTCGCTTACAAGATAGGATGGGCACTAACATTATCTGAGATTTAAGTAATGCATACTGTCTAAGTTTATAGATAATATTGGTTACATGATAAAAGTATAAAAGTCTACTAAAAATACCAAGAGACGCTTTCCTGTATGTATAAAATTATAGTCTACTTTTCTCATAACTAAAACGAGACAATTCATATTCAAATTAGTATGCTGAACTCACTTTTAAAACGGAACATCTTTCTTAAAAACTAATTTAACGGACAATTACTGTAATATCACTTTTAATGGGCAAAGTTTAACTCCCAACAAATAACGGAGTACGATTAAGATGAAATCAAGCCAAAACCAATCATCCCTAAATAGCTCTTGCTTTTTCTTGTTTAAAATACAATCAAACGCTAAATCCAACACGACTAGAAATTAATACAAGTGGCCATTAAGAATTAGGCACAGGATTAGATTGTTTAATTAATTCTGCTGGATTGAGATTGTTACAAAAAGAGATTGAACTAGAGATAACTAACAACCACTTCCATGATGAAAAACCTATCGAAGAGTTCATTTGGAACAATCAGCGTGGGTATTAGCAACGAAAAATACAATAACCGAGGTATCAGGCAAAATCGATAATGTTCATGGTAAATTTTGAAAGGAGAAAATGGATAGGAATTACGTTCTGTTACAACCTTCACACACCCACAATACAAGACGTGCTGCGTGCCGGGCTTGACCCCACTGACTCATAGCCTGTGTAATTAAGGAATAAAGGAAAAATCAGAAAACCTATAATTAATCAAGCAAGGAATGTTTCAGAATCAGGTATTTCTGACTTCTTTATATCGTACCTGCGGTAAAGCACACTTGTAAATGTCATGGGGAATAAAGTCGGGTACTGGGGTATACTAGATATGAATGATAACACAACTGGATTTCTTGGAGGGTTAGGCTAGTATTTTATCTGGTACAGTACGAGATCAATTAAAAATTATATTGCTATTATAACGGAGCTAAACTATTGATCTCAACCCCAGTTTTCTCTGTGTAGTTTTTGTTAAAAATTATTTACATCTTCAATTCCAAAGATTAGAATGATGAAAATATTTTTAAATTTGTAATGCTACTCTTTCTTACATTTGAAAAACTCTTTTACACGTTATGTGGTTTGCCCCTCTTCCTTTGATTCAGAATTTAAAATATCTGTAAAATTACGATACATTTTTCTTTACGTTTATTTTTCTTTCCGCTTATTACATATTGTTGATCATTTACAAATTAATTTGGTAATTATTAGTAACAACGACCATATTATGATCTATTTAAAAGACAATATTTAAACTAGGGAACGAACTTTTATTTTGAACTTGGTTAGTAGTATCTGAATTTGTCGTCTACATTCTATTAGTACTAATCGTCATCCAAGGTCTCAAGATGGATTGTCATCTAAATTTTGTTCGGACGGATTGGCATCTAAATTCAATCCGTTTGGATTTTCATCTAAACTCTATAAGGATGCATTATTGTGTTCTAAGTTTTCAGCGCGGCTTGTCATCTAAACTGTTGTTAGGTAAGCCATAGGACTAAGATCGCGATGACGTTTTTAAAAGCATCATATTGATGACTAACTGATTCGAATTTCAACTTGTTTACGTAGATTTGCTCAACGGCCTTAGCATTTTAGTTTTTATCCTACGTATAAATATCTTAAACACTTCGGTAAAAACCCACACGCTCCGTTTTTACAAGATACAGCCGATAAAGCTGAGATCGGGCTGACAAGCAGTCGGCCTTCACGTTATGGAACGCCCAAACAAAACACAGCCTCAAAATTGGGCTGTGATTTATAAGCAAGATATCACCACTTTCTCCAAAGTGCCATGACATGAAAGAAACCCTGTAATAGATTTATTGACTCAGGGAAATATGAGTTTCCTTTCTGTACAGGTGGTCTAGAAATTAATAGTATCCTCATGAATAAGTCAGTTCAAATCTTTTGACGAATACTTGGAGGCACATTTCCTTCTGAACACAAAATGTTTTACTGATTAACTCTCCCTCCTAACGTTACTTATTTCCCACTAAACACAGTAATAAAGTCCACATGTAAACTTGGTGCCCCATCCGCTTCTTTTATAGTATGTGTTCACTCGGTTTTCCTATGGATTTTGTTGTGTAATTTTATATAATGGTTAAGTTCCTCGCCAGAGTATGTCAATCATTGAGAGTAATTTTAGCGATTGGTGGATATAAAACTGCTTGTGTTTGTTAACTTATCAGACCGTCGAGTAATGGATGTAAAAGATATTTATTTCTCATTCCAAAAGCACTTTTTTACGCTGTTTAAGATTCTAGGTATTCATAAAATGAAAAATACTTAATATTTAGAAAATAAAGTGTCAAGCTTGATTATTATTAGTAGACCAAATGTTGTTTGTTTTACGTTCAAGAAAACACCAGGAAGTTGTATTGCTGTTTTTGGGGTATAAATGTCTTTTGTTAACAAGTGTTTTTATTCAATTGTATAATTTTTATTATTTACAATGTTTCGAGATTTAATCTTCGGTGTCCTGTGGATTTCCAAATATGCCTCATACTTTGTACCTAAGGCATAATAAATTAACAGATTTTACGGATGAAATATCGCTAATTAATAAAGTTTTTTTCTCGGTAGCTCATTTCCTCTGTTAACCGGTCGACATAACAATCAGTGGGACGTTTGATGTAGAGCCCAGAGTTTCGACGTAACGAGGTATTTTCGGTGTTGTCGCCGATGTTTTTGTGGAGACCGAAATAATTGGACACTTTATAAAAGGATATCCGTGCCTGTTTCGGTATTTTGTCGAATACGAGTTTCTGAAATGTGGGTCATTTGGTATCCCTATAACAAAAAGTCACAATTTGGAGAAAATCTCATTAGTGGGTTGGCGAGGCCGTCGCCTGCGGCTGAGAGACCGGTCAGCGTTCTGAAAGTGCTCGGCTGTTATTTTCTGATATTTGATTAGAAGGGGAGTCCACTTAGAATTAAAAATGCCAATAGAAGATAATTATACCAATACACAGCCTGAGGTACTACCGAGAGCTCCCATTGAACGCTAACTGCGGTGCTTAGAGACTGACCGCTCGGCTACTCCACGTACTAACAAGTGTCGGTCTGCCACGCCCCCAAACACGAACCGAGTACCACCTGATCTTTTGTACCATTTTTTGTACTGTATTTAAAATGTTGGTACTAGTGAAATAGGTCTGTAATTTCCAACAGTTTAAAATAATGTTGAGTGCCATCTCGTAGAAACCATGACGAAATGATCGTTGAAGTGTTCCGAACACAATTTAGGTAAATACATTTTACAGAGGAGCAAGTAAAAATATTTTGACAACCACCCCCCTTTTAGTTTTATTTGTGATTGATAAACCTAACACTGATGGTGAATTACTTCAAGTAATAATATTAAATAATTTACTCACTCTCAAAAAATCATTTAGTATGTCGGAGAGCAATGCCTGTTCTATTTTATGATTTTTTTAAAATAATTATATTTACTTACCTTTTTTAATTACAGAATCGCCACTGTGGAAGACGATACAGTTTTGGATATTGGTATTGAATAAGTGATCTACCAGAGCTCTTCATTCCTGGTACAGTTCCACAACAGCAACATTCTCCAATGTGTATCGCAGTTAAGGTGTTTTAATTTCAGTTTACTTCTTGAAACCTTTACGTAATTACTCGCTATAAATTGCAATTATTCCAAGAGCGGGTTATCTTATTTCTGTCAATTGCATTTTAATTTCAAAATCCCATTCATAGAAATCCTTTAAATTATTGTTATTATGGTTAATCATGTTATGATATGCCTAAGTTGACCTGAATCGTGTAGATCCAAGGAACTCGACGTTTCTGCACCTCTGCCTCCTTTTAATAGCGGTCTCTTTGTATCTCTTAGACGACCTGTTTTATACTTGGTAAATAGATGAAATATTGATAAAATATTTTATAGGTAAAAATTAATAAAATACTTGTAATACGTTAAATACAAGCTTGGATGCAAATAAAATAAATTGCCAAGGTATCTGGCGTATCTTTGGTAAGAGCAAATTTAATATTAAAAAACTTAATTATGATCAAGTTTGACAAGACACTCAAATAACTTCCACTGGCAATGAAATGAGAACCTCTTAATTAAATGTACTGGATTGGGGTCAAATTATCGATTAATTTCTACTAAGCTGAACCTACACTAAGAGTTATTTACGCCTTCTTTAATTAATATTTACTTCTTATATCTCTTCTAAAACAAAATAATATATGATTAGTTTGTACAGTTGACCAGAGTCCTAATTACAATACATCCACATTTATGGACAGTTACTTTTCCTGATAGCGTGTTCTCTTCGACTTAATCTTCTTTATCGAATCAAAATGTCTTCGTCTGTTTCAAGGGAGGACCCGTTTTATGACCTCAAATAACAGTGGGGGCCCTACGTTTCGAATTTTAATGTCCCAATCTTACACAGTCCGTTGACCGTTGGACTTTCTATTAAAACGATAAATGTTCTAATAATAGTCACGTTTAATCAAATCTTAAGTTCATCTGTCTTCAACACTACTTCTAATAACGGTTTAAAAGGTCTAGTGTTTGTATCTGTTTGCATAAAGGTCTAGTGTTTGTATCTGTTTGCATAAAGGTCTAGTGTTTGTATCTGTTTGCATAAAGGTCTAGTGTTTGTATCTGTTTGTATAAAGGTCTAGTGTTTGTATCTGTTTGCATAACGTTTGTTTCCCCCTTTATACTTACCGATCGCACTCAAAATGTTATCATCATATTTAGTAGTTATTATAGGGGTTAACAGTTATTCTTATATACTAATATTTCCTACTCAACCTATGAAAGTAAATAAAAATAATACTTCAGGATCATGAATTTTAAGTTCGTTGGTAGCCAATTCTACAGAATTTGTATATTTTAACAATTAATTGTATAGAACTTTAACACTAATGGCACATGACTAGCCCACATTATTCTTGTATAGGAAGGCTATTTGTATAATTGTAGTTAGAACATTTAATTTTTATTTGTTGTTGTTGGTAGAAGGATCGTGCTGGCTAGTAAATTTTAGAATCAGTTGTGTGAATCCATTTGATATTTGGATAACAATCAGTACATACAACATTGTGAAAAAAAGGGCATTGTAGATTTAAACATTTTTGACGAAAAAGTCTACGAAATAGTTTCTGAAATGTTTACGGAAACACGTAAACAAAAAAACAGCCAAAATCTTGAAAGAGTGATTAAAGGAATATTTAATACAAAAATTGCCTATATTCATTGCAGTCTTTCCAGCTCTCTTAAATTAACTTGTAAAGAGAATAGTAAATTAGACAAATAATGTAATAAATGGTTCTCTCAACGTAATTGTAACTAAAGTAAACCACCTATACTTAGTATAGTTTTGTAAAAGAGAGGCAAATGTATACATACACACATTCTCATGTACATAAAAGTACGAATAAAGGTGTTTTATTGCATAATTTTATAAAAAAATTATTTTGATAACGTCACTTCTAACGATACCGTACTAACTTAAAACGTTGTATCTGATAAATCTCAAAGATAACATAGATTAGTAGTAATTTCATTCGTTATGGAAACGTACAAAAAAAGCGTACAAACACCGCCGAGTATGATATGATATATATATACCACCCTCAAAACTAATAAACTTGAATTGAAATTTTCTGTATAGCAATTTTCAAAACATCCCTTGGTATTAAAAGATAAGATATACACTATAGGTGAAGCTGTACAACAAGTTAAAACTGGTACTTTGAATCAGTTACATTTTTTATAAGCAACTTATTTAGCTACTAGTTTGAACATATGGGAGTATAAACACAACTTGTGATTAGTTTATTTTGTATCATCAATTGCCTATCCTACTTCATACGGGAAGTAAATCTACACAATAACTATGATTCTCAATGTAAATGTACACGTAACTTGTGTTCTTCATCTACTACACAAAGATTAAGAAGTGTGATGTCAAATGCCTTCAAGTGCGATATTACCATCTTTAGCATTATGATGTCCTCTACATCGTCAAAGTCCACCGTCCTCTATAAGATGTTACAGACCAAGTTGTGGAAGACTGCAGGTGACAGTAGGCCTACCTCATGACCCTCAGTTGAACAAACTATAGATACGTTTTCAGAGCCTTCCAAATATTGTGTGAACATTAGATTCTGACGTATCTTTGTTGAAATGATTGTTTCAGGTTGTACAGTATGTACTGATTTAAAGAAAAGATTATTGCTTTTTCTTGTTAATAGAGTAATTAGGCTAAATGGACACGTGATAAATGAAACTTCAGTAATACGAAAGTAAGTTTTAATACATTTATTCATCACTACCTTTATTGACCTATTACAATGAAATAAACACGGGTTTCCTTTTTATTTTTTCAATTCGTGTTTATCAATTTTTGTTTCAATCATTTTGTTGTTTCAATAAAGAAACAGCAAATTTTAATGTTCACATTATATTTGGAAGGTCACAGAAGTATTTGGTGCTACTACTACTAATCAGATACACCGAAGGGTTGTGGATTGGTGATTTGTTAAAATAAAACCGGGCCAGGTATATTGTTCCACATTCTGCTCAAATTAGCATGGCACAACATATAATGTTCAAATTCTGCCAGAAGGTTTGTTTACTGGTTGAAGTATTAAATTTTCATCTTTTTCTTCTTTGAATGAAGCCGCTCTATTTATATGGAAATCTTATGCGCATGATATTTCTGAAGATTCAGAAGATCTTGCGGCTAAATGGATTTTAGTCTCAAACATAGACTTCTGAAAGATCTCAACGATGTTCATTGAGTAGAACGGTTTTCTTTCCTAAATGTGGTGAAGCTTGCGTTACTTGAAGTAACCTTTCCTAAGTTCAGAATATCTTGCGACTAAATGGATTAAGTCTCAGCCAGAGTCTTCTGAAAAGTCCCAACTATGTTCATCACCACTGAAATGTTTGCTTTACCAAAAATAGTGAAGATCCAGTTACATTTCATGAAGTAATATTGTCTACTTTCTAAAGATCTTGAGCCTAAATGGATTTCAGTCTCCACTAGAAACTTCTGAAAGATCTCAACGATGTTCATTGACAATGGAAGGTTTGCTATCCAATACACAATGAAGCTAGATTCACATGAAGCTTTTAACATTAACATGAAGTTGTTAATGCAAAAAATTAACAGTTTCTTAATACAAAAAATTTTGAAAAATTATCCCCCCCAATTCAAAAACTATTTCACCGTCCGTAATCAATAAAAATGCTGTGGTTAAGTGGCAGATAGGACTAAATAGACCTAACTACTCCACATGAATAAAGGCATTTTTCATTTAATTTCATTTTCATTTCAATCCTCGTTCTTCTCCTGAACAATATCAGTTGAAACAGAAAACTACAGTGATTCTGATGCAAGCAGACATTGACAAACCTAACAATAAACATACTTCAAGTGCAATCAAAAACAAGTCATAGATAATCACAACTACCATCAGCTATCATTCACGCTTGTGTTAAATTAACTAGCTTTTATTGCCAACTTTCTCTCCGAGAAGTGTGAGAAAGGTGTCTGAACATATCCATTTACAGAAAGACAACTAGACATGTATTATAATCAGATTTATGGAATTCGTCTTAATTATGTGAAAGCTAGAATTTCCTGTTTTCAACGCTTTTAATAAGAAAATCATTAGCATTATCAACTTTTACTCTGAATAAGTACTAAATAGCCTATTGACCGGCCTTAGGTTCGTTATTCCCATTATAGGTTTGATATTTTGATATAGTTTATTGCAACTGCAATAAAACTGGACCGGTTGAGATAACGTTTTATTAACTAATAAATAAGGATGAATTATAAGTTAATAAAAATACTTTCCATGTAATAAAATCATTTACATAAATCATAGTAAATAAAATCGTCTTATTAAACCATGATTTCCTGCGTTTTTTTCTCTACCAATAAAATATTGTTCAACAAAGATAAAAACTTTTAAATTGCTTCACTTTAGTTTTTATTTTACGATCACACAACTAATTACTTCAGTTATATACAATTTAGATATTTCACGAACTTTCAGGTATACTTTGCTTCAAATTCAATCTAATGAATCTTGTAGAAAATATCTCCCCATCTTTGAATTTTATTGAACGCAAAATCACTGGGATAAACAGCCTTTGTTATGAGAAATGTCTATGTTCATGCAGATAGATTACGGTCGCAACTTTTGGAATATGGAGAATGCGTTACGTGTTCTATTAGTTCCGTCACCAAAGTTGTTTATCAAGTTCGTTAGTTATTTTCGTTAAGCACGTAAATCCTAGGACAATTTTAAAATATTCCAATTTTCGAATACTAGATTAGCGTTTCATGCTTGAACTTTTTTTACGAGTCATTTTATATGTATTGCAATAGTCAATTAGGTGATTAAAATTTAACATTCATACAAACAAATGTCACATTCATACATACAAAGTTGTTGCATTCACTCCCTCCTCATTTATTCCCCTTTTTTCCCTCTAGCCTCACTCGGGATAATTTTTGTGCGCAGTCTCCCAATTATATGCCATAAACTCGTCAGAGTTGTAAAAGCCTTCTTTGATTAAAATTTTTTCAGACAAGTTTTAAATGCCATTCGTGTCGAGGAATTTTTAATCGAGTTTGGTAGTTTGTTGACGAAAGGAACTCCTGCCTGTGAAGACAATCGTTAATGAACCACCATTCTATGTCTTGCAGTTCGGTAGTTCTCCCTGCCTCTCGTCTCATAGTAGTGTATATTATGATGTAGAGGTTTACGGGGTCACACTTTTCTTTGAAAAAGAGGCAGTTTCCAAAATATAAAGGCAGGGAAGTGTCAACAATTACAGACTGTTGAATCCTGGTCTACACGAGTCTCTCCATTAAAGTTTCGCACTTATCCGGACTGCTTTTTTACAAAACTAATATCCTGGATAAGTTTGCGTTAGTGCAGCATCCCCACAAGGGTAAGCCGTATGAAAGGTGTGGGTAGATCAGTCCCACATGAATTAAATGTAAGTGTAAGATATGTTAGTAGAGTAGACAGTAGAACATAATTTGTTGTTCTGTAGGTGAGGGTAGTTCATCAGTGAAAAGAAGGGGCTTGTTAACATCCACACAAATTTCCAATGCATTGTGCTTTTAATTGTATCATTATCATTGACTGTATAATCCAAGTTTTCCATATGATTCATTTTCAAATTGTGTAAACTATATCATTTCATTATTTACTTTGTTTGTTTGTTTGTTCTGTACGAGTTACATTCTCTGTTTTTTTACACGGTGTGTTGTAAAAAACAGATTGTTGTAACTGACTATGTCATGAGATGGAGGGTTATACAATATGTAGGTCTACCGTTATTAATTGGTGCCAGTATCCTGGTGACAGGCCACTTTAGTTCTGTCACCACTTCCAGGTGTTCCTGACCCACGGGTGTTCACTCCCACATGGGCTGTGTGTGTGTGTCTTCTACTTTTTATATCGGTCTTCGGTTTTTATGTAACTTCCTCCATCTGACCCAGAATACCTTAATCGGTAATTAGCAGCTTTTTACATGGATATAGGTTAATTATTATAAATGAGACGTCAAATTCACTTGATGTATATTTAATAATGTTAGAAATACCTGCAAGATTTTATTTTTTTTAACAACATAACGTTCTTGCCTATTCAGTTTTAGTTCAATTGCAAATCAGTCTATGTTATTTGGGTTTGTTACATAATCCATTGTTGTATAATTTTTTCTACTAAAACTTAAAAATGCTTAAATCTCCAGTTCTTTAAAATTTGCAGAGATAATGATTCTAATACTGTAACACCCAGCTGACTACTAAAACTTAAAAATGATTAAATCTTCAGTTCTTTAAAATTTGCAGAGATAATGATTCTAATACTGTAACACCCAGCTGACTACTAAAACTTAAAAATGCTTAAATCTCCAGTTCTTTAAAATTTGCAGAGATAATGATTCTAAAACTGTAACACCCAGCTGACTACTAAAACTTAAAAATGCTTAAATCTCCAGTTCTTTAAAATTTGCAGAGATAATGATTCTAAAACTGTAACACCCAGCTGATCGCACCGGACGGCTGAGATCTCAAAAGTAGCAGAGTGGAATTAGATTGCACCTGTTTTGATGACTAATTTGTATTAGTAGCCAAACAAAAATGATTCGTTTTACTTCTTATACAAACAGTTCACACTTGGCCTTGAACTTTGACAAACGTTTAATTAATTAATGCTCATTAAAGTGACAATTTAACCGCATTTAGATAAAGGGAAAGGCCATGTCTGAGAATTTGCTGTAAGATAAGGATTAAAAGCATGACGTTTGAAGCCACGAAACGTAATGCTACGACAGTGTGATTTTCCCTGGTGCATGTGGTTTTTAAAGACAATCTTGGTTCAGGTTATAAAAGTCAGATTTCATCAGTAAAAGCATGAACAATTCTATGATTTACACGATATTTTATGGGTTTCCTGATTTACATTTCACCATTGACTCAGAGAATCCACCATGCAATAGGTTTGACAATTGATGTACTGAATACGCTCTCCATTTTAATTTGTTTTCGCATATACTTCGTTGAATGAACTAAATCACGTCAACATAAGCCTAATACAACATCATCCCCAACATCAGAAATAAAAATGAATTTTATCTTTTTGTTCACATAAAGTTGTAATGGGAAATTATTGATTCTGTTATAGTTTGTATTATTTTATGTCCAATAACTAAATTAATGGAGGAGTTGCGCTCGTTTATTTGTGTAGGTAACAGGTGAAATTATCTAAAATTACTTGTCAGTAGTTCCAATCAAAGCACAATATGATACAGAATGTATTGCTATAAAATTCCGGATGCTCGTACAATGTTCTGCGTGTCTTGGAGTGTAGTTTGGAGAACGCTTACAATATTACACGGGAGAAATTCAGTTTGTGAGCATAACTTTGGGGAAATAGTCAAGTTTGAGGAAGTCTTTAGTTATTTACTATTTGGTTTTAAGATATACGGTATATATATATGATAAGTTTGTCTAAACATGAATGTAATATCAAATAATATTAAATTATGTTTAACAGAAAATTAGGTGTACAACCTGAAACCACAGATCTAGGTGTGTAAAGATGTACGTGTGTACATCTAGGTGTGTACAGATCTAGCCAAAATGTACGTGTGTGAAGAACTTTCGTGTCGTCAATGTTGGGTAGATTCAAACTCATAATCTTTCCGTACAAATGATTATTGGCGGGTAGGTACTGAGTAGACAAGTATATATCAACAGGCTGTCTCTCAACAGACAGCAATGCCAGATCTATGATGAGACGATTTCATCAATAAACTTACTGCTGCCAGGAATACCAACCACCAGCTCTAGATCATCGGAAGCTAATCCGAAACACCAGGCCGACTCGCAATGGAACACGATCGCGCTTTTAAATTGCAATCGCCTTTTTCTGGCCCTATAAGTCCTGGAATAAAGTATCTCTGAATGGCGGCCATCTTGAATTCGATAGAGTAGGAGTGGTGAAAAACGACATACGAGGGAGCGGTTGACCAAATAGATAAAACTTTTGACGGAAACAATGGGCTCGGACGACGCTCTCGGAATCGTAATCAATGTGTTCGCCACTCGGGCCGCTTGTTAACGAGAGGAGGGTTTTTTGCTCGGCACACGGTGCTCCTGATTGGTAGCGCTAGACTCAGATGATATTATAATTGCCAAGGCCATTATCATAAGTCTTTCTTCTGTGTCTGGTGCAGGAGGCACATATCCTGAATGCCTCAACCACTTGTAAAATATCCCAGTAACAAGTGGAGTTGTACTGGGATTGTAACAAATGTACCTATGGAAAACATTCGCTTGGTTTTCACCGATGAGATGTCTGCTCTCCACCTTAAGTTAAACCAATATAAAATAGAATTTGCATTGAAATATATCCTATATTAAAAAGGCACGCATAAATAAACTAACGCTTCACTTCAAATTGCTAATACTTTAAAATAAACAATAATTTATCAGAAGTTCTGTTGGTGGTCTAAAATAAGTTAATTTTCTAGTTGAAAAGATACATACAAATTATACTCACACCACTTTAAATATAGATGGTTAAGACTTGACAGCGAACCTTTCATTTTTGACATATTTAACTCATATATTTCCTAAAATTAGATTCTATATAATATAACGTTCCACAACCCCTCTTTAAATTTGATCCCAACAAAATAAATATATGTCCTTTGAGAGATACCATTACCAAACATGCCAGTTGTCATTAAGTCAATGATACCTGAGGTAAGTAATGTTACAGATATTAACGTGAAGATACCATTACCAAACATGCCAGTTGTCATTAAGTCAATGATACCTGAGGTAAGTAATGTTACAGATATTAACGTGAAGATAGCATTACCAAACATGCCAGTTGTCATTAAGTCAATGATACCTGAGTTAAGTAATGTTACAGATATTAACGTGAAGATATCATTACTAAACATGCCAGTTGTCATTAGAGTCAATGATACCTGAGTTAAGTAATGTTACAGATATTAACGTGAAGATATCATTACCAAACATGCCAGTTGTCATTAGAGTCAATGATACCTGAGTTAAGTAATGTTACAGATATTAACGTGAAGATATCATTACCAAACATGCCAGTTGTCATTAAGTCAATGATACCTGAGGTAAGTAATGTTACAGATATTAACGTGAAGATATCATTACCAAACATGCCAGTTGTCATTAGAGTCAATGATACCTGAGGTAAGTAATGTTACAGATATTAACGTGAAGATACCATTACCAAACATGCCAGTTGTCATTAGAGTCAATGATACCTGAGGTAAGTAATGTTACAGATATTAACGTGAAGATATCATTACCAAACATGCCAGTTGTCATTAAGTCAATGATACCTGAGGTAAGTAATGTTACAGATATTAACGTGAAGATATCATTACCAAACATGCCAGTTGTCATTAAGTCAATGATACCTGAGGTAAGTAATGTTACAGATATTAACGTGAAGATACCATTACCAAACATGCCAGTTGTCATTAGAGTCAATGATACCTGAGTTAAGTAATGTTACAGATATTAACGTGAAGATATCATTACCAAACATGCCAGTTGTCATTAAGTCAATGATACCTGAGGTAAGTAATGTTACAGATATTAACGTGAAGATATCATTACCAAACATGCCAGTTGTCATTAGAGTCAATGATACCTGAGTTAAGTAATGTTACAGATATTAACGTGAAGATATCATTACCAAACATGCCAGTTGTCATTAAGTCAATGATACCTGAGTTAAGTAATGTTACAGATATTAACGTGAAGATATCATTACCAAACATGCCAGTTGTCATTAAGTCAATGATACCTGAGGTAAGTAATGTTACAGATATTAACGTGAAGATATCATTACCAAACATGCCAGTTGTCATTAGAGTCAATGATACCTGAGTTAAGTAATGTTACAGATATTAACGTGAAGATATCATTACCAAACATGCCAGTTGTCATTAGAGTCAATGATACCTGAGTTAAGTAATGTTACAGATATTAACGTGAAGATACCATTACCAAACATGCCAGTTGTCATTAAGTCAATGATACCTGAGGTAAGTAATGTTACAGATATTAACGTGAAGATATCATTACCAAACATGCCAGTTGTCATTAGAGTCAATGATACCTGAGTTAAGTAATGTTACAGATATTAACGTGAAGATATCATTACCAAACATGCCAGTTGTCATTAAGTCAATGATACCTGAGGTAAGTAATGTTACAGATATTAACGTGAAGATATCATTACCAAACATGCCAGTTGTCATTAGAGTCAATGATACCTGAGGTAAGTAATGTTACAGATATTAACGTGAAGATACCATTACCAAACATGCCAGTTGTCATTAGAGTCAATGATACCTGAGGTAAGTAATGTTACAGATATTAACGTGAAGATATCATTACCAAACATGCCAGTTGTCATTAAGTCAATGATACCTGAGGTAAGTAATGTTACAGATATTAACGTGAAGATATCATTACCAAACATGCCAGTTGTCATTAAGTCAATGATACCTGAGGTAAGTAATGTTACAGATATTAACGTGAGGTTGATTGACCTAGAGAACTCTACAATTATTCCCCTATTGTAAATAAATAAATAACGTCTTTATTTGAAGCGTTTTTTCAACATACAGTTGTTTTTCAAAAAAACTCAATTCATACAAAAACTACGTGTATATTGCCAAGTACTAGGCTAAAATTACAAAACAAAATATATTTTACACAACTTACAATTTAAAATAATCATATTCCAAATGTAGCTTAAGTTTATTTTTAAAAGATACATAGCTGAGTGATTTGAAATTCTGTTGAATTCCGTTGTAAATCTGTGGAGCAAAGTAAGAAAAAGCATTCCTTCCTACCTCGAGTCTGACTTTGGGTACCTCTAGCATGCTGTCCTGGCGCGTGCGACGTTCTCTAACCTCTGAACGAGCTCACAGCATGTTCCTCAAAGAAGTGGGTGTACCAGATAGCAGAATTTTGTGGATTATATAAGCTACTTCCAAACTAATATACCTGTTGCCTGATATGTCATTCGAGATGGTTCATACTTGAAAATGTTGACTTACCCGCACTATTTTTTATCTTCGGTTTTGGGGGATGAATTGATAGTCTCATACATAAAAAAAACTAACATCTCGGTAGTGTAATTAGCCTATATCCTAAAGAATATTCATCCATTTGTTTGCTTTAAAAAGTTAAGAGGGGGTTGTTAAACTTTGTGGACACACTTCATATTCTTAAATTAAGCCTTATTCGCTCACTTACATCGCGTGTGTATAATAGAGGATGGAACATAATAAACACAGATGACCAACTCTGTTCACTTTTCAAATTGTTCATGGTATAAGTAAATTGACATGTTGTTTTGCTGTAGTGAGACCTCTATCTGCAGGTCCGGGTATGTATGGTGTTTTGCTTTAGTAAGTCCTCTATAAGCAGGTCCATGTGAGTATGTTGTTTTGCTGTAGTAAGTCCTCTATCAGCAGGTCCATGTGTGTATGTTGTTTTCCTGTAGTAAGTCCTCTATCTGCAGGTCCGGGTGTGTATGGTGTTTTGCTGTAGTAAGTCCTCTATCTGCAGGTCCGTGTGTGTATGGTGTTTTCCTGTAGTAAGTCCTCTGTCTGCAGATCCTTGTGTGTATGGTGTTTTACTGTAGTAAGTCCTCTATCAGCAGGTCCATGTGTGTATGTTGTTTTCCTGTAGTAAGTCCTCTATCTGCAGGTCCGGGTATGTATGGTGTTTCCATAATGAACTATAGTTACAGAGACAGAGCACCAATCACACATAAGTGTTATGTCCTCTATGGCCTGCATTTTGTCATGGCATAGTGTAACATTCGCGCTTAGTCCACAAATTATCGACGCGTTGCAATGCGTGCAGTCCACAAACTTCAGAAAATAGCGTGACAGTTATAACTGAGACATTGATTTGGGAATTTTCGTCGTGTAGACCCCAAATAGTCATGTCCGTTGAGTGTGTGAGTGAGCCTCTATGCACAAATCATAGTTAAAGTCAACTTATGCTGTACATCAGCTATTAAGGACACTCAGCAATATGTCAGCCAGATACACATGAACGACTTTTATACAATCACACAGGAATAAAATAACGAAGGACTGCTGATTTCGTTTATTTTTTTGTCACTAAATCCTGTCTAAGTTTTTAGATGAAAATCATATGAAATCTGTAAGTGAACAAAATGCCAAATCAATCCTTTTAGATAGCTTGGATAACTTCCACGTAAAGTCTTTCGGATATTTGGAGCCATGAGATATGAGATTTTCATTGAAAAGAGCGACTTCTCATTCATTCACTCCAACTGTGCTGATGCAGATTGAATCTACAAAAGTAGTATTTGAGTAATGATCATTCTCCTTCAGAAAATTAAAACGCATAAGCATGCCAATTTCGAAACCATTACTAGATCTATACTACATGGTTTTCATTCAAAGCTGAATTTTCAAGCTGGGGTCTTTGAATTAAAACATTATCAGTCTAAATCAAATTCCCTAGAATGCATAGAAAAAGTCCTCTAATTGCATCCAACACTCTTTGTTCTTTGTCCGGCTGTTTCCTACGCCCAGCTGGGAGTCACCCGTTCGATGCCGGCGGCGGCAATCGTGACAGCTGATTGGCAGATCTGATACGTGGCCATTAGGCCGTCCTAAATGTCAAGGTCGTAGTGTCTCCCATATAGCAAGGCCTTCTGATAACGGCGTGGCGCGACACAATGATAATTGACTTGCAGGAATACCCATGACTCACATCACATGTCGCTTGGGCGCTTCGGCGTGCTTTCTGCTGCCATAAAAGGTGTTAATCAATTTATGATCTTATGAAAAATGTACTGGAGCAGAAAAAATATCAAAACGTGAATTCTAAAAAGCCGTTGATGACGTTATTTCAAAATCATATTTTGGTCTAGTATTAATTAGTTTATGATCTTAGGAAAATACACTGGAGCAGTAAAAATATCAAAAGATGAATTACACAGAGACGTTATTGACGTTATCTCAAAATCATATTTGCGGCTAGTTGACATGCCTTAGTCAAGAATACGTTAGTATTGCTATTGTGAAATACAAATCCAACATAGCCGTTATCTCCACAGATAGTTAATTAGTAGTCATGTATCGTATAAATTTACATTGAGGTCATGTTTAGTCGTGCAATTCAAGTATATATGCCATTAAATCACTGATCTAGGGTTGAAAGATCATGATAAGAACGTTTTGTTCAATATCTTTTCGAATTAATTCTACATAATGATGTACTGTAATATCTATACTTCAACGAATCTAAAATTACATTGTTTTACCTCAGAAAAATCAAACACATTTTTTTCTTTACTTGTCGGGCGCAAAAGTATATTTATAACTCCAAATGGGAATACAAGCAGACTATAACAATTAAAATTACATTAAACTGATTGTTGTGTAGATTTAGAAAGCTTCATGTTGAACAGTACTTAGTTCGATCCCATTCATAGGCAGACCATTTAACTTGTGGCCCTGGGGATTATGTACATATCTAACGTGGGATGTCCACAAACCTAGCATTATACTATAGTTGAAAGGTGAATGTGCTTTCTATTTTCTCAAAGTATCAAAAGCACCTGTTGTATTTCAAATAAATCCTGTGGGAAATCCCTGTATAAAGTATTTTATAACTATCAATAGAGAAGATGCCATGTGAAATTAAAGCTTCGAAGGAGTCAAGCGTCTGTCAAAAAGGCAATGGAAAATTAAATTTTGTGTGAATCAAAAAAGACTTCTGTTTATATATATATATATATATATATATATATATATATATATATATATATATATATATATATATATATATATATATATATAATTGAACAAAAATGTCACTACATTTTCAATGATAATTAGATTGAAACATAATTGAATGAAGAGGTCACAACAATTATTAGCCCTATAATTAGACATACGTATCGACATGTAAATTACAGTAGTAGGCCTTACTAAATACGTTACGACGATTCTTTTAAGAACTGAAGAAGTACAAAAAATGTAAGTAGTTGAGGTACAAATTATTGCAAATAGTTTGAAAATGGAAAAAAATAAAACTAAATGAAGAAGTTTAACGATTAAGTTTAGTAAGGTTTTAAAAATTGGCTAAAAATTAAATCATGATGGATTTTTGGGTTATGTAAGCAATAGGCAGTTGTCTAAACTTATTCAGGAGGGGAATAGCATGATAATTACCATGAACATATTACTCGTACAGGTATTTTTGTTGGGTATAGTTTAGTGGTCGTTACTTAGAGTTTTATTGGTTAGGTTCAACTAGGTTAGGTGAGTTTTAGTTTTGTTAGGTTTCGTTGCGTTAAGTTGGCCATGTCTAACGCACACTTTTAATAACAATCAAATTGTTGTCATATTTTGTCAACAATAAAAAAAAGAACCAAGTGTGCTGACATGTAACCAAAAATACCCATTTATTTTATTTATTATAGGCTCTCAACACCACACAGGACCTCGAGGATGAGGAATAGTGCTGTCTCTATCAAGGATCTCGGAGTGACCGGCCGTGTCCTGCTCATGATTAATGTTATCAACTTTCTGGCTGTTATCAGATGTGGCTGACCGATCACCAGGACGGCTCGTAATGGCTGGCCTACCTCGGTGCAAAGATAAAGGAATTCCAACACAACTGTGGTTTCTGACGACAAAAAATGAGGCATTTACGAGTATTATAAATGTACTTGATAAAATTAATTATAAACTTTAACCATAGATCTTTGATACGAATCAGTTACCTGCCTTACATCACAGATCTTTATTAAAGAGAACAAAATCTTTCCATTCACAGTGGAAAATAAATTACAGTACTGTACAAAGAAAAAGCAGTTTATTATGAAATAAGTTAATTTTCCCCTGTTTGCAATATTTTACAAATTATTTTAAAACATATGGGTTTGTACAATTCTATAAAGAACAAGTCGTCAGCCTTTGCTTCGCTACAGGACGGTTCTGTCGCTTGCTAACCCTTCCCTCCAAAGGAGATGTAAAGTAGTTAAATCATGTCAGAGTTACTAGAAGTAACCTTAAACATTTCACAATGAAAAAAAAAAAAATAGCCAAGCTTTTGTATCATGTTTATATATTTTGTATTAGCTGTTCGAAATAGATAATTAAATTCATGCCAATGTTAATCTTATAAAAAAATTAACCATGAGGGGCTGTTTCCATCCCTTAGGAGTGGAATTTCGATAAATCCTTTCTTAGATGATTTCTATGATACAAAAGCTAAATTCCCTCCAAATTTCATCAAAATACGTTTTGTGGTTCTGAAGATTTCGTGGTTAATCAGCACGTCATTTTTGGATTTTATATTATGTATTAGGATACTTTTTAAAAATCTATTATCAGGCCCAATCAGCTGTTAATATGTACAGCGTTTTATTCGTCGGTTGAGTTTAGATTGTACAAATTAGATAAATGTAACCAATGTTGAACATTTGGTAGTAAATTTGAAGGTCATAAAGATTACATGCCTCAGCTGAGATACTTTCCCTAGATCTAAATACACATTATAGTCAAATGTCCTAACCGCATTATTAGCCTTGGAACTTTCCTAACCTGACCTTGATCTGAATTTCGAAATCAATTCAGACCTAAGACTCTAATTTGGCTTCGAACATATTTATAATATTCTGTATTGACTCATGAATTGATTCGATTACTGTTCTAAAACAGTATTTTAAATCAAAAGAGGGCAAGCACTCTAAAAAGCAAATTATTAATCTACCAAAAATCAGTTCCCTAAGATTTTATAAATGAACTAAGAAAGAAATGGAAGAAGTCGAATGGATAAAATTCAAGGAAGAATCTCAAAGTAATGAAAATTAATGCATGGCTCATATTGGGGGTTTCCTAACTACGCAGGTTAATCAAACTTATATGTGATGAATTCAAAGGTCAAAAATAAACTGCTTGTCCAGCTCAAAGACTTCGATGCCTGGACAAGATTATGAAATGGTAATGGACTTTGCGTTTCTAGATCGGATTGGAATTAAGAAACGCCCACCATTAATCAACCAAAGGCCTCCATTCATGGAATGTAAGATTCATCCACAACTTTGTCCAGTATGTTCATATCTTTACAGCTGACGTTTTAATATAACTGTTGATAATGTTAGATGATAATCAGTCTTTAAAGCGGAGACGCTAGTTAATAAGTAAAGATTAAAAACTGTTTTGAACATACATTATCAAATGCTTCAGCGATTGAATCTGTGGTAGACATGAGTTCTGTTGGTACTGGGAATAATATTACCAATAGCAAAATGTTCATTAACCAGACAATTTATCCCTAAAGCAAGGTTATATGTGAAATTAAGGTCATATCACCTTATATGTGAAATTAAGGTCTATAAAAATATCACAACAGTCGGCAGTCTTGAGACCAGATGGACGAACACAAATTAAGATGTCAGCAATTACGCGGTCAAGCTACTGCAGGTACAGGTCGGCTGCCAGGTGGTCCTTCAATCCTGTTGTTAACGGTGTTTGTTGACGGCTACTGCCGTCTTGTAATGGAATCAACGATCAGTAGCAACCAAGCGATGTCAGTAAGTAGTCAAGTTACTGCAGGTACAGGTCGGCTGCCAGGTGTTATTTACGCTATTTGTTGACGGCTACTGCCGTCTTGTAATGGAATCAACGATCAGTAGCAACCAAGCGATGTCAGTAAGTAGTCAAGTTACTGCAGGTACAGGTCGGCTGCCAGGTGGTCCTTCAATCCTGTTGTTAACGGTGTTTGTTGACGGCTACTGCCGTCTTGTAATGGAATCAACGATCAGTAGCAACCAAGCGATGTCAGTAAGTAGTCAAGTTACTGCAGGTACAGGTCGGCTGCCAGGTGTTATTTACGCTATTTGTTGACGGCTACTGCCGTCTTGTAATGGAATCAACGATCAGTAGCAACCAAGCGATGTCAGTAAGTAGTCAAGTTACTGCAGATACAGGTCGGCTGCCAGGTGTTATTTACGCTATTTGTTGACGGCTACTGCCGTCTTGTAATGGAATCAACGATCAGTAGCAACCAAGCGATGTCAGTAAGTAGTCAAGTTACTGCAGGTACAGGTCGGCTGCCAGGTGTTATTTACGCTATTTGTTGACGGCTACTGCCGTCTTGTAATGGAATCAACGATCAGTAGCAACCAAGCGATGTCAGTAAGTAGTTACGTTACTGCATCCACAGGTCGGCTGCCAGGTGGTCCTTCAATCCTGTTGTTAACGGTGTTTGTTGACGGCTACTGCCGTCTTGTAATGGAATCAACGATCAGTAGCAACCAAGCGATGTCAGTAAGTAGTCAAGTTACTGCAGGTACAGGTCGGCTGCCAGGTGGTCCTTTAATTCTGTTGTTAATGGTGTTTTTTGACGGCTACTGCCATCTTGTAATGGAATCTACGATCGGTAGCAACCAAGCGATGTCAGTAAGTAGTTACGTTACTGCATCCACAGGTCGGCTGCCAGGTGGTCCTTTAATTCTGTTGGTAATGGTGTTTGTTGACGGCTACTGCCATCTTGTAATGGAATCAACAATCAGTAGTAACCAAGCAATGTCAGTAAGTAGTTACGTTACTGCATCCACAGGTCGGCTGCCAGGTGGTCCTTTAATTCTGTTGTTAATGGTGTTTGTTGACGGCTACTGCCCTCTTGTAATGGAATCTACGATCGGTAGCAACCAAGCGATGTCAGTAAGTAGTCATGTTACTGCAGGTACAGGTCGGCTGCCAGGTGGTCCTTCAATCCTGTTGTTAACGGTGTTTGTTGACGGCTACTGCCGTCTTGTAATGGAATCAACGATCAGTAGCAACCAAGCGATGTCAGTAAGTAGTCAAGTTACTGCAGGTACAGGTCGGCTGCCAGGTGTTATTTACGCTATTTGTTGACGGCTACTGCCGTCTTGTAATGGAATCAACGATCAGTAGCAACCAAGCGATGTCAGTAAGTAGTCAAGTTACTGCAGGTACAGGTCGGCTGCCAGGTGTTATTTACGCTATTTGTTGACGGCTACTGCCGTCTTGTAATGGAATCAACGATCAGTAGCAACCAAGCGATGTCAGTAAGTAGTCAAGTTACTGCAGGTACAGGTCGGCTGCCAGGTGTCCTTATTTACGCTGTTTGTTGACGGCTACTGCCGTCTTGTAATGGAATCAACGATCAGTAGCAACCAAGCGATGTCAGTAAGTAGTCAAGCTACTGCAGGTACAGGTCGGCTGCCAGGTGGTCCTTCAATCCTGTTGTTAACGGTGTTTGTTGATGGCTACTGCCGTCTTGTAATGGAATCAACGATCAGTAGCAACCAAGCGATGTCAGTAAGTAGTCAAGTTACTGCAGGTACAGGTCGGCTGCCAGGTGGTCCTTTAATTCTGTTGTTAATGGTGTTTGTTGACGGCTACTGCCATCTTGTAATGGAATCTACGATCGGTAGCAACCAAGCGATGTCAGTAAGTAGTTACGTTACTGCATCCACAGGTCGGCTGCCAGGTGGTCCTTTAATTCTGTTGTTAATGGTGTTTGTTGACGGCTACTGCCATCTTGTAATGGAATCAACAATCAGTAGTAACCAAGCAATGTCAGTAAGTAGTTACGTTACTGCATCCACAGGTCGGCTGCCAGGTGGTCCTTTAATTCTGTTGTTAATGGTGTTTGTTGACGGCTACTGCCCTCTTGTAATGGAATCTACGATCGGTAGGAACCAAGCGATGTCAGTAAGTAGTCAAGTTACTGCATGTACAGGTCGACTGCCAGGTGGTCCTTCAGTCGTGTTATTTACGCTATTTGTTGACGGCTACTGCCGTCTTGTAATGGAATCAACGATCAGTTGGAACCAAGTGATGTCAGTAAGAAGTCAAGCTACTGCAGGTACTGTCAGCTGGTCCTCTTATCGTGTCCGCCACCAATTGCCCTGTTTATGGTGTTTGTATTGCTCCTTGCGCAACTCGAACGGTTTATGATGACCGACTGTAAATCCTTTTACGTTTTACGTTTTCTTGTTGACGATCACTAGCCAGTGAAAGGACGGTCCTGATAGTAAGAGTGCTCTTTTTGCCGAACACCTGAAGATGGTTGTTTGATTTTATAGCTTGTTGAAAGTTGAAGATCCGGGTTCATTACATTTTAAAAGATGTAAAAACAACATCATTCTGTTCTATGCCCACTCATATGTTATCGAGTTATTGATTAAAATTAATTCAAACTTAAATATAAATCTTACTATTTACAGTATTTTACCTTTTATTGGAGATAATCATGAGACGGTTAATTTAGGAATATTTTTATATAAATATTCGGTCTCGATAAATTTTCAACTTAACTTATTTATTAAGACTAAAAGGGTTGTTACATTGTTATTGCATAAATAACTATAACCCTTATACTCACTCAATATAAGATCATATACTCCACAGCCTCTTCTTTACGAGTGTAAACACATTTTTTAAATTCTAATATCGTCAATAAATGTTCAAGTGCATAAAATAGGACATTTTGACACCTCTAGGTTTAGCGTATGTTAAAATCAATTCAAGAAAATATCTTCCTTTCCATAAAACACTATTGTTAATTATAGTTAATTAGAATTATTAACTAAAAAATAATAAAATACTAAGGCTAGTGCTTGTATCATTAGATAAGATTATAGATTCATTAAATACTTATGATTTTATAATTTTAGTGATTATTATAATTAACTTAATAAATACAATAGTTCCCTTTGTTAAACTATATTTCGCAATCACATTAATGACTGGCCAGTAACTGAGCTGGGTTGATGTTTTAAATCTGTATGATCACCAACACAATACTAACATAAATTGTGTATATTGAATTCTCATTAGAGCTATGATGATTTCATGCAGACCAATAAAATTGCGTTGGAATTCTTTTATTTTTAGGCAAAGTTAGACCCATGTATACGGGAGGTTATATATAGTAACTCTACTCCGTGACACTTTTAGACAAAGTTAGACCCATGTATACGGGAGGTTATATACAGTAACTTTACTCCGTGACACTTTTAGGCAACGTTAGACCCATGTATACGGGAGGTTATATATAGTAACTCTACTCTATGACACTTTTAGGCAAAGTTAGACCCATGTATACGGGAGGTTATATACAGTAACTTTACTCCGTGACACTTTTAGACAAAGTTAGACCCATGTATACGGGAGGTTATATAGTAACTCTACTCCGTGACACTTTTAGACAACGTTAGACCCATGTATACGGGAAGTTATATAGTAACTCTACTCCGTGACACTTTTAGACAAAGTTAGACCCATGTATACGGGAGGTTATATACAGTAACTTTACTCCGTGACACTTTTAGGCAAAGTTAGACCCATGTATACGGGAGGTTATATACAGTAACTTTACTCCGTGACACTTTTAGGCAACGTTAGACCCATGTATACGGGAGGTTATATATAGTAACTCTACTCCGTGACACTTTTAGACAAAGTTAGACCCATGTATACGGGAGGTTATACAGTAACTTTACTCCGTGACACTTTTAGACAACGTTAGACCCATGTATACTGGAGGTTATATAGTAACTCTACTCCGTGACATTTTTAGACAAAGTTAGACCCATGTATACGGGAGGTTATACAGGAATTCTACTCCGTGACACTTTTAGGCAACGTTAGACCCATGTATACGGGAGGTTATATAGTAACTCTACTCCGTGACACTTTTAGGCAACGTTAGACCCATGTATACGGGAGGTTATATATAGTAACTCTACTCCGTGACACTTTTAGGCAACGTTAGACCCATGTATACGGGAGGTTATATAGTAACTCTACTCAGTGACACTTTTAGGCAACGTTAGACCCATGTATACGGGAGGTTATATAGTAATTCTACTCCGTGACATATTTAGGCAACGTTAGACCCATGTATACGGGAGGTTATATAGTAACTCTACTCCGTGACACTTTTAGGCAACGTTAGACCCATGTATACGGGAGGTTATATATAGTAACTCTACTCCGTGACACTTTTAGGCAACGTTAGACCCATGTATACGGGAGGTTATATAGTAACTCTACTCCGTGACACTTTTAGGCAACGTTAGACCCATGTATACGGGAGGTTATATAGTAACTCTACTCCGTGACACTTTTAGACAAAGTTAGACCCATGTATACGGGAGGTTATACAGTAACTCTACTCCGTGACACTTTTAGGCAACGTTAGACCCATGTATACGGGAGGTTATATAGTAACTCTACTCCGTGACATTTTTAGACAAAGTTAGACCCATGTATACGGGAGGTTATACAGTAATTCTACTCCGTGACACTTTTAGGCAACGTTAGACCCATGTATACGGGAGGTTATATAGTAACTCTACTCCGTGACATTTTTAGACAAAGTTAGACCCATGTATACGGGAGGTTATACAGTAATTCTACTCCGTGACACTTTTAGGCAACGTTAGACCCATGTATACGGGAGGTTATATAGTAACTCTACTCCGTGACATTTTTAGACAAAGTTGGACCCATGTATACGGGAGGATATACAGTAATTCTACTCCGTGACACTTTTAGGCAACGTTAGACCCATGTATACGGGAGGTTATACAGTAATTCTACTCCGTGACACTTTTAGGCAACGTTAGACCCATGTATACGGGAGGTTATATAGTAACTCTACTTCGTGACATTTTTAGACAAAGTTAGACCCATGTATACGGGAGGTTATACAGTAATTCTACTCCGTGACACTTTTAGACAACGTTAGACCCATGTATACGGGAGGTTATATATAGTAACTCTACTCCGTGACACTTTTAGACAAAGTTAGACCCATGTATACGGGAGGTTATACAGTAATTCTACTCCGTGACACTTTTAGGCAACGTTAGACCCATGTATACGGGAGGTTATATAGTAACTCTACTCCGTGACACTTTTAGACAAAGTTAGACCCATGTATACGGGAGGTTATACAGTAACTTTACTCCGTGACACTTTTAGACAACGTTAGACCCATGTATACGGGAGGTTATACAGTAACTTTACTCCGTGACACTTTTAGACAACGTTAGACCCATGTATACGGGAGGTTATATATAGTAACTCTACTCCGTGACACTTTTAGACAAAGTTAGACCCATGTATACGGGAGGTTATACAGTAACTTTACTCCGTGACACTTTTAGGCAACGTTAGACCCATTTATACTGGAGGTTATATAATAACTCTACTCCGTGACATTTTTAGACAAAGTTAGACCCATGTATACGGGAGGTTATACAGTAATTCTACTCCGTGACACTTTTAGGCAAAGTTAGACCCATGTATACGGGAGGTTATATAGTAACTCTACTCCGTGACACTTTTAGGCAACGTTAGACCCATGTATACGGGAGGTTATATATAGTAACTCTACTCCGTGACACTTTTAGGCAACGTTAGACCCATGTATACGGGAGGTTATATAGTAACTCTACTCCGTGACACTTTTAGGCAACGTTAGACCCATGTATACGGGAGGTTATATAGTAACTCTACTCCGTGACACATTTAGGCAACGTTAGACCCATGTATACGGGATGTTATATAGTAACTCTACTCCGTGACACTTTTAGGCAACGTTAGACCCATGTATACGGGAGGTTATATATAGTAACTCTACTCCGTGACACTTTTAGGCAACGTTAGACCCATGTATACGGGAAGTTATATAGTAACTCTACTCCGTGACACTTTTAGGCAACGTTAGACCCATGTATACGGGAGGTTATATAGTAACTCTACTCCGTGACACTTTTAGACAAAGTTAGACCCATGTATACGGGAGGTTATACAGTAACTCTACTCCGTGACACTTTTAGGCAACGTTAGACCCATGTATACGGGAGGTTATATAGTAACTCTACTCCGTGACATTTTTAGACAAAGTTAGACCCATGTATACGGGAGGTTATACAGTAATTCTACTCCGTGACACTTTTAAGCAACGTTAGACCCATGTATACGGGAGGTTATATAGTAACTCTACTCCGTGACATTTTTAGACAAAGTTAGACCCATGTATACGGGAGGTTATACAGTAATTCTACTCCGTGACACTTTTAGGCAACGTTAGACCCATGTATACGGGAGGTTATATAGTAACTCTACTCCGTGACATTTTTAGACAAAGTTGGACCCATGTATACGGGAGGTTATACAGTAATTCTACTCCGTGACACTTTTAGGCAACGTTAGACCCATGTATACGGGAGGTTATACAGTAATTCTACTCCGTGACACTTTTAGGCAACGTTAGACCCATGTATACGGGAGGTTATATAGTAACTCTACTTCGTGACATTTTTAGACAAAGTTAGACCCATGTATACGGGAGGTTATACAGTAATTCTACTCCGTGACACTTTTAGGCAACGTTAGACCCATGTATACGGGAGGTTATATAGTAACTCTACTCCGTGACACTTTTAGGCAAAGTTAGACCCATGTATACGGGAGGTTATATACAGTAACTTTACTCCATGACACTTTTAGGCAACGTTAGACCCATGTATACGGGAGGTTATATACAGTAACTTTACTCCGTGACACTTTTAGGCAAAGTTAGACCCATGTATACGGGAGGTTATATACAGTAACTTTACTCCGTGACACTTTTAGGCAAAGTTAGACCCATGTATACGGGAGGTTATATACAGTAACTTTACTCCGTGACACTTTTAGGCAACGTTAGACCCATGTATACGGGAGGTTATACAGTAACTTTACTCCGTGACACTTTTAGACAACGTTAGACCCATGTATACGGGAGGTTATATATAGTAACTCTACTCCGTGACACTTTTAGACAAAGTTAGACCCATGTATACGGGAGGTTATACAGTAACTTTACTCCGTGACACTTTTAGGCAACGTTAGACCCATTTATACTGGAGGTTATATAGTAACTCTACTCCGTGACATTTTTAGACAAAGTTAGACCCATGTATACGGGAGGTTATACAGGAATTCTACTCCGTGACACTTTTAGGCAACGTTAGACCCATGTATACGGGAGGTTATATAGTAACTCTACTCCGTGACACTTTTAGGCAACGTTAGACCCATGTATACGGGAGGTTATATATAGTAACTCTACTCCGTGACACTTTTAGGCAACGTTAGACCCATGTATACGGGAGGTTATATAGTAACTCTACTCAGTGACACTTTTAGGCAACGTTAGACCCATGTATACGGGAGGTTATATAGTAACTCTACTCCGTGACATATTTAGGCAACGTTAGACCCATGTATACGGGAGGTTATATAGTAACTCTACTCCGTGACACTTTTAGGCAACGTTAGACCCATGTATACGGGAGGTTATATATAGTAACTCTACTCCGTGACACTTTTAGGCAACGTTAGACCCATGTATACGGGAGGTTATATAGTAACTCTACTCCGTGACACTTTTAGGCAACGTTAGACCCATGTATACGGGAGGTTATATAGTAACTCTACTCCGTGACACTTTTAGACAAAGTTAGACCCATGTATACGGGAGGTTATACAGTAACTCTACTCCGTGACACTTTTAGGCAACGTTAGACCCATGTATACGGGAGGTTATATAGTAACTCTACTCCGTGACATTTTTAGACAAAGTTAGACCCATGTATACGGGAGGTTATACAGTAATTCTACTCCGTGACACTTTTAGGCAACGTTAGACCCATGTATACGGGAGGTTATATAGTAACTCTACTCCGTGACATTTTTAGACAAAGTTAGACCCATGTATACGGGAGGTTATACAGTAATTCTACTCCGTGACACTTTTAGGCAACGTTAGACCCATGTATACGGGAGGTTATATAGTAACTCTACTCCGTGACATTTTTAGACAAAGTTGGACCCATGTATACGGGAGGATATACAGTAATTCTACTCCGTGACACTTTTAGGCAACGTTAGACCCATGTATACGGGAGGTTATACAGTAATTCTACTCCGTGACACTTTTAGGCAACGTTAGACCCATGTATACGGGAGGTTATATAGTAACTCTACTTCGTGACATTTTTAGACAAAGTTAGACCCATGTATACGGGAGGTTATACAGTAATTCTACTCCGTGACACTTTTAGACAACGTTAGACCCATGTATACGGGAGGTTATATATAGTAACTCTACTCCGTGACACTTTTAGACAAAGTTAGACCCATGTATACGGGAGGTTATACAGTAATTCTACTCCGTGACACTTTTAGGCAACGTTAGACCCATGTATACGGGAGGTTATATAGTAACTCTACTCCGTGACACTTTTAGACAAAGTTAGACCCATGTATACGGGAGGTTATACAGTAACTTTACTCCGTGACACTTTTAGACAACGTTAGACCCATGTATACGGGAGGTTATACAGTAACTTTACTCCGTGACACTTTTAGACAACGTTAGACCCATGTATACGGGAGGTTATATATAGTAACTCTACTCCGTGACACTTTTAGACAAAGTTAGACCCATGTATACGGGAGGTTATACAGTAACTTTACTCCGTGACACTTTTAGGCAACGTTAGACCCATTTATACTGGAGGTTATATAATAACTCTACTCCGTGACATTTTTAGACAAAGTTAGACCCATGTATACGGGAGGTTATACAGTAATTCTACTCCGTGACACTTTTAGGCAAAGTTAGACCCATGTATACGGGAGGTTATATAGTAACTCTACTCCGTGACCCTTTTAGGCAACGTTAGACCCATGTATACGGGAGGTTATATATAGTAACTCTACTCCGTGACACTTTTAGGCAACGTTAGACCCATGTATACGGGAGGTTATATAGTAACTCTACTCCGTGACACTTTTAGGCAACGTTAGACCCATGTATACGGGAGGTTATATAGTAACTCTACTCCGTGACACATTTAGGCAACGTTAGACCCATGTATACGGGATGTTATATAGTAACTCTACTCCGTGACACTTTTAGGCAACGTTAGACCCATGTATACGGGAGGTTATATATAGTAACTCTACTCCGTGACACTTTTAGGCAACGTTAGACCCATGTATACGGGAAGTTATATAGTAACTCTACTCCGTGACACTTTTAGGCAACGTTAGACCCATGTATACGGGAGGTTATATAGTAACTCTACTCCGTGACATTTTTAGACAAAGTTGGACCCATGTATACGGGAGGTTATACAGTAATTCTACTCCGTGACACTTTTAGGCAACGTTAGACCCATGTATACGGGAGGTTATACAGTAATTCTACTCCGTGACACTTTTAGGCAACGTTAGACCCATGTATACGGGAGGTTATATAGTAACTCTACTTCGTGACATTTTTAGACAAAGTTAGACCCATGTATACGGGAGGTTATACAGTAATTCTACTCCGTGACACTTTTAGGCAACGTTAGACCCATGTATACGGGAGGTTATATAGTAACTCTACTCCGTGACACTTTTAGGCAAAGTTAGACCCATGTATACGGGAGGTTATATACAGTAACTTTACTCCATGACACTTTTAGGCAACGTTAGACCCATGTATACGGGAGGTTATATACAGTAACTTTACTCCGTGACACTTTTAGGCAAAGTTAGACCCATGTATACGGGAGGTTATATACAGTAACTTTACTCCGTGACACTTTTAGGCAAAGTTAGACCCATGTATACGGGAGGTTATATACAGTAACTTTACTCCGTGACACTTTTAGGCAACGTTAGACCCATGTATACGGGAGGTTATATACAGTAACTTTACTCCGTGACACTTTTAGGCAAAGTTAGACCCATGTATACGGGAGGTTATATACAGTAACTTTACTCCGTGACACTTTTAGGCAACGTTAGACCCACGTATACGGGAGGTTATATAGTAACTCTACTACGTGACACTTTTAAACAATGTTTGACCCATGTATACGGGAGGTTATATATAGTAACTCTACTCCGTGACACTTTTAGACAAAGTTGGACCCATTTATACGGGAGATTATATATAGTAACTCTACTCCGTGACACATTTAGGCGACGTTAGACCCATATATACGCGAGGTTATATATACACTCTACTCCGTGACACTTTTAGGCAACGTTAGACCAATGTATACAGGAGGTTATATACAGTAACTCTACTCCGTGACACTTTTAAACAAAGTTAGACCCATGTATACGGGAGGTTATATACAGTAACTTTACTCCGTGACACTTTTAAGCAACGTTAGACCCATGTATACGGGAGGTTATATATAGTAACTCTACTCCGTGACACTTTTAGACAAAGTTGGACCCATTTATACGGGAGGTTATATATAGTAACTCTACTCCGTGACACTTTTAGACAAAGTTGGACCCATTTATACGGGAGGTTATATAGTAACTCTACTCCGTGACACTTTTAGACAAAGTTGGACCCATTTATACGGCAGGTTATATATAGTAACTCTACTCCGTGACACTTTTAGACAAAGTTGGACCCATTTATACTGGAGGTTATATATAGTAACTCTACTCCGTGACACTTTTAGGCAACGTTAGACCCATGTATACGGGAGGTTATATATAGTAACTCTACTCCGTGACACTTTTAGACAAAGTTGGACCCATGTATACGGGAAGTTATATAGTAACTCTACTCCGTGACACTGCTAGACAAAGTTGGACCCATTTATACTGGAGGTTATATATAGTAACTCTACTCCGTGACACTTTTAGGCAACGTTAGACCCACGTATACGGGAGGTTATATATAGTAACTCTACTCCGTGACACTTTTAGGCAACGTTAGACCCATGTATACGGGAGGTTATGTAGTAACTCTACTCCGTGACACTTTTAGGCAACGTTAGACCCATGTATACGGGAGGTTATATAGTAACTCTACTCCGTGACACTTTTAGGCAACGTTAGACCCATGTATACGGGAGGTTATATAGTAACTCTACTCCGTGACATTTTTAGACAAAGTTAGACCCATGTATACGGGAGGTTATTCAGTGATTCTACTCCGTGACACTTTTAGGCAACGTTAGACCAATGTATACGGGAGGTTATATAGTAACTCTACTCCGTGACATTTTTAGACAAAGTTAGACCCATGTATACGGGAGGTTATACAGTAATTCTACTCCGTGACACTTTTAGGCAACGTTAGACCCATGTATACGGGAGGTTATATAGTAACTCTACTCCGTGACATTTTTAGACAAAGTTGGACCCATGTATACGGGAGGTTATACAGTAATTCTACTACGTGACACTTTTAGGCAACGTTAGACCCATGTATACGGGAGGTTATATAGTAACTCTACTCCGTGACACTTTTAGGCAAAGTTAGACCCATGTATACGGGAGGTTATATACAGTAACTTTACTCCGTGACACTTTTAGGCAACGTTAGACCCATGTATACGGGAGGTTATATACAGTAACTTTACTCCGTGACACTTTTAGGCAAAGTTAGACCCATGTATACGGGAGGTTATATACAGTAACTTTACTCCGTGACACTTTTAGGCAACGTTAGACCCACGTATACGGGAGGTTATATAGTAACTCTACTCCGTGACACTTTTAAACAATGTTAGACCCATGTATACGGGAGGTTATATATAGTAACTCTACTCCGTGACACTTTTAGACAAAGTTGGACCCATTTATACGGGAGGTTATATATAGTAACTCTACTCCGTGACACTTTTAGGCAACGTTAGACCAATGTATACGGGAGGTTATATACAGTAACTCTACTCCGTGACATTTTTAGACAAAGTTAGACCCATGTATACGGGAGGTTATAGAGTAACTCTACTCCGTGACACTTTTAGGCGACGTTAGACCCATATATACGCGAGGTTATATATACACTCTACTCCGTGACACTTTTAGGCAACGTTAGACCAATGTATACAGGAGGTTATATACAGTAACTCTACTCCGTGACACTTTTAAACAAAGTTAGACCCATGTATACGGGAGGTTATATACAGTAACTTTACTCCGTGACACTTTTAAGCAACGTTAGACCCATGTAAACGGGAGGTTATATATAGTAACTCTACTCCGTGACACTTTTAGACAAAGTTGGACCCATTTATACGGGAGGTTATATATAGTAACTCTACTCTGTGACACTTTTAGACAAAGTTGGACCCATTTATACTGGAGGTTATATATAGTAACTCTACTCCGTGACACTTTTAGGCAACGTTAGACCCATGTATACGGGAGGTTATATATAGTAACTCTACTCCGTGACACTTTTAGACAAAGTTGGACCCATGTATACGGGAGGTTATATAGTAACTCTACGCCGTGACACTTTTAGACAAAGTTGGTCCCATTTATACGGGAGGTTATATATAGTAACTCTACTCCGTGACACTTTTAGGCAACGTTAGACCCATGTATACGGGAGGTTATATATAGTAACTTTACTCCGTGACACTTTTAGACAAAGTTGGACCCATTTATACGGGAGGTTATATATAGTAACTCTACTCCGTGACACTTTTAAACAAAGTTAGACCCATGTATACGGGAGGTTATATATAGTAACTCTACTCCGTGACACTTTTAGGCAACGTTAGACCAATGTATACGGGATGTTATAAATAGTAACTCTACTCCGTGACATTTTTAGGCAAAGTTAGACCCATGTATACGGGAGGTTATATACAGTAACTTTACTCCGTGACATTTTTAGACAAAGTTAGACCCATGTATACGGGAGGATATAGAGTAACTCTACTCCGTGACACTTTTAGGCAACGTTAGACCCATATATACGTGAGGTTATATATACACTCTACTCCGTGACACTTTTAGACAATGTTAGACTAATGTATACGGGAGGTTATATACAGTAACTTTACTCCGTGACATTTTTAGACAAAGTTAGACCCATGTATACGGGAGGTTATAGAGTAACTCTACTCCGTGACACTTTTAGGCAACGTTAGACCCATATATACGCGAGGTTATATATACACTCTACTCCGGGACACTTTTAGGCAACGTTAGACCAATGTATACGGGAGTTTATATACAGTAACTCTACTCCGTGACATTTTTAGACAACGATTGTAATTCTTTCATATTAGACATATTCACTTGACACTGTTTTAGACCAAAATTGTGATTCTTTAGTAACAACACTACTTTTAGATATTTTAGTCCAATATTGTAATACTTCCACAATAACTCTAATCCCTGTCACCTTAGTGTGATGCTTCAATACTAACTCCTATTGAACTAACTAATAATTTAGACAAACATTGTGGTTCTTTAATAATAACACTACTCTTCGATATTTTAGTACAATATTTTTATTCTTCCATAATAGCTCTACTTTATGACACTTTTAGACAATGTTGGAAGAACAACACCGTCCCTAAACACTCTACTCTTTAGCACCATTTTGTAACAATAGTGTAATGCTTCCATAATCTCACTACTCTTTCACACTATTTTGTTCCAATAGTGCAGTTCTTCCATGATCACTCTACTGTTTCACATTATTTTGTACTACTAGTGTAGTTCTTCCATAATCACTCTACTCTTGCACACTATTTTGTACAAATAGTGCAGTTCTTATATGATCACTACACTACTATTTTGTACCAATAGTGCAGTTCTTATATGATCACTACACTACTATTTTGTACAAATAGTGCAGTTCTTATATGATCACTACACTACTATTTTGTACCAATAGTGCCGTTCTTATATGATCACTACACTACTATTTTGTACCAATAGTGCCGTTCTTATATGATCACTACACTACTATTTTGTACCAATAGTGCCATTCTTATATGATCACTACACTACTATTTTGTACCAATAGTGCAGTTCTTATATGCTCACTACACTACTATTTTGTACCAATAGTGCCGTTCTTATATGATCACTACACTACTATTTTGTACCAATAGTGCCGTTCCTCCATGATCACTGTACTCTTTAATACTATTTTGCAACACTAGTGTAATGCATCCATAATCACTCTGTACTGTGGTTGTTCTATAATAACTCAACTCCTTGATACTGTTATCTAGTAGCATTCGTTATAATGTTTGAGTTCCAGGGCAGAAAAAGAATCCTTTACTGAAGAATCTGAGCACTAAAACCTTTTGTATTGAAAATGTCAAGAGGAGAGTGCAATAAATCAGTTGAATTTACCATAAACTCGTTGCAGTTATCGGTGTCACAGGAAGCACTGAAGATGTCACACAAAATATTGTCGTGGTGTTTTGTAATGTTTTATCTGATGTCGAAATCTGTTCAAACAAAATCCTTTTTTCTCTGCTCGCATTTATTTGTTATTTTATTTTATAATAATTAAACTGGATATTTTATATAGTGAACTCATAAGGATGAAAGTTTTTATTTTATGTCGTATCTGTTTTAAACTCAAGAGCTAACGTTGCACGACCAACTAAAGTAAGACCTTGACCGGTGACGGGATTTAGCCAGTGGGAGTTGACCATTAGCAAACTGCACACTCTACCCAGTGCTAAACAAGTTTCCATTTACAGCTGGGACGTCCCGCTATTGATAAGCGGTTGATAACCGGTGATAAGCGAGGCGAGCGGTCATACCGGTCGGGAACACGTTAGCCTTCTCAAGGCCTCCTCCAGCGGCGACAGGTGCTCATTGTGCCACGCCATTCACTAGAGTGCGTATTCAATCATCGTGCCACCTCGCTTAACCGAAACTCATCATCCGCAACTCAGATTAACTGAATGGATTATTCTATGTAATAACAATACCACGGCATCGTTGATTATAATAACAATAGAACTTCTGTCATACAACATTATGTATGTCGCTATTGCATTTTTGCCTTTTCTTTTAGAAAAATTACTGATTGCAGTTACAATTTAGCAAATTAAGGTTCTGTTGGGTTATGATTCAGCAAACTTAGAAATTGTCTGAGTGTACAATGAAAATTGTTTCTTATAAAAGGATACGTCAAAGAAATCTAACCTAACCCAACGACACTATCCTGTTCTACCTCAAAACGTAACCAAACTTATCTAACCTAACTTACCTCAAACCTTAACCAAACCTATATAACTTAACGACTCTAACCTAACTTACCTAAAAACATAAACAAACCTATATTAACGACACCAGCCTAACTTACCTAAAAACATAACCAAACCTATATAACTTAACGACACTAACCTAACTTACCTCAAACCTTAACCAAACCTATATAATTTAACGACACTAACCTAACTTACCTAAAAACATAACCAAACCTATATAACTTAACGACACTAACCTAACTTACCTAAAAACATAAACAACCCTATATAATTTAACGACACTAACCTAACTTACCTCAAACCTTAACCAAACATATATAACTTAACGACACTAACCTAACTTACCTAAAAACATAAACAACCCTATATAATTTAACGACACTAACCTAACTTACCTCAAACCTTAACCAAACCTATATAACTTAACGACACTAACCTAACTTACCCAAAAACATAAACAACCCTATACAATTTAACGACACTAACCTAACTTACCTCAAACCTTAACCAAATCTATATAATTTAACGTCACTAACCTAACTTACCTCAAACCTTAACCAAACCTGTATAATTTAACGACACTAACCTAACTTACCTCAAACCTTAACCAAACCTATATAACTTAACGACACTAACCTAACTTACCTCAAACCTTAACCAACCCTATATAATTTAACGACACTAATCTAACTTACCTCTAACCTTAACCAAACCTATATAACTTAACGACACTAACCTAACTTACCTAAAAACATAAACAACCCTATATAATTTAACGACACTAACCTAACTTACCTCAAACCTTAACCAAACATATATAACTAAACGACACTAACCTAACTTACCTAAAAACATAAACAACCCTATATAATTTAACGAAACTAACCTAACTTACCTAAAAACATAACCAAACCTATATAACTTAACGACACTAACCTAACTTACCTAAAAACATAAACAACCCTATATAATTTAACGACACTAACCTAACTTACCTCAAACCTTAACCAAATCTATATAATTTAACGTCACTAACCTAACTTACCTCAAACCTTAACCAAACCTATATAATTTAACGACACTAACCTAACTTACCTCAAACCTTAACCAAACCTATATAACTTAACGACACTAACCTAACTTACCTCAAACCTTAACCAACCCTATATAATTTAACGACACTAACCTAACTTACCTCAAACACTAACCAAACCTATATAATTTAATGACACTAACCTAACTTACCTCAAACCTTAACCAAACCTATATAATTTAACGACACTAACCTAACTTACCTCAAACCTTAACCAAACCTATATAATTTAACGACACTAACCTAACTTACCTCAAACCCTAACCAAACCTATATAATTTAACGACACTAATCTAACTTACCTCTAACCTTAACCAAACCTATATAACTTAACGACACTAACCTAACTTACCTAAAAACAAACAACCCTATATAATTTAACGACACTAACCTAACTTACCTCAAACCTTAACCAACCCTATATAATTTAACAACACTAACCTAACTTACCTCAAACCCTAACTAAACCTATATAATTTAACGACACTAACCTACCTCAAACCTTAACCAAACCTATATAACTTAACGACACTAAACTAAGTTACCTAAAAACATAAACAACCCTATATAACTTAACGACACCAACCTAACTTACCTAAAAACATAACCAAACCTATATAACTTAACGACACTAACCTAACTTACCTAAAATCATAAACAACCCTATATAACTCAACGATCCTAACCTCAAAACAACCAAACCTATATAGCCTAACGACACTTACCTAATTTAACTCAAAATTTAACAAAACTATTTAACCTAATGAAAAGTCACTTAACTTCAGCCTTACTAAACATAACCTAACCAAGAAAAACTCACTCAAACGAACAAATTTTGCAAGATATTCGAGCCAATTTCTGTTCTGAATAACGGTATGTCCCTCTAGAAAACTGTCTAAGATCACTTACATAAAACAGAAAAAATTCCAAACTGTATAGAAAGTAAGAGTGGATTTCAGTGTTTGATTGATTGAGAACAACAATACCGTAACTTTTGCAACATACTGTAAATAAATTGTCTATGCAATAAACATTTGAATTTATCTGGCTATCCGAAATTGATCTTGTGGGCCCTTTAACAAACATAGTAGGACTGCAACATATAGTATTTTATGTTGATATCATCAAGATAGAAGAACACCTCTCCCAGTACAATAATATATTTAAATTTATATAATTAGCTTGTACCTGAAGTACACTACACATTCAAAACGACATCAAATTTTGCAAAGAAAGAAAATTGCATAAAGTTGTTGTTTATATCAATAACACCTACTTACATCGATGTTGAAAAAACAGTCAGAAAAGAGCAAAACAGTCCATGCTCTAGGTTTGGTCCAACCACTATGGTAACCAACTCTAAATGTTTCTAAGTTCTATCCCATCAACTGTTTTCCAATTGCAGTGCAACTTGTTTATGCTAACACAGACCCGTACACTTCCATCCCTTCCGATTCCTAGCCAGATGAGCCTCCCATCTATTGTTAAACAAGGATGCCAACTGTTACAAAATGGCATTCCAAGCCTAGAGAGGTATTAAACCTGATGTCGTAATAACTCTGAGTATAATAATTTTTATCAGTCAATCAGCAAATTCGCTTCAAGATGTTTGCTCTAATTAGATTGCATTGTGTTCTAATCTAAAGCGAGCAAATTTAATTTATGAACATTATGTTCATTACTTCGCTTGTTAATGTGTGAAGTGAAATAATAAAAACAAATAAAATAATAATAGTATTTTACTATAGTAAAATAGTATTATTACAATACTATATAAGACTATAATAAAAGAAGTTTCCAAAAAATACATTCATATTGACTCATAAACGAAAATATTTACTATTTTTGTTTCGTAAGTCGTATTCTGAAAAGTAGTTAGTGACGATCTAATAAAAATAATAATACATATTTATGTACCAAAACTATACATTGCAACAAAATATACACTACATATAACAGTTACAATCTGATAAATTCGTACTCTTATAAATAACCCGATTCATTAAACATAAAAAGGAAAAAATACAAAATTCCAACTCAAAGGCTCACATAAACGAATTAGAAGTTACAAAAAATAAACACATAATAATCAATGCTAATGCTTATTAAGATTAATCTAAATAAATTACAAAACATTCTTGAACGCAATCACAAACATAACAAAACAACGAGACTGATAGCTTAAAAATCGACATGCGTCACACAAAAACTTTCAAAGATTGAATGACCAAATTAAAATAAATGCTTATTTAATTTACAAGAAAAATACAGTTTCCTCTTTCAAATTCGCATACTTCCAATTACAATCCAGAAATGAAATAAGTTTTACAAGTACTATAATATAGTAATTTTGTTTGATTTTATTCCTACTTTGTATAGTGTTTATTAATTCCAATAGATGTTTTAAAATAATTTTGTAGGTAACGAGTGAACAATACTAGTTAATTTAAATTTATTTTATTAGCCTATAATTGTATTTTTTATTTTATTTAGTTATTTATTTATTTTTTTAATCTCCATGGCAATATTGAACATAATTTATATTTCTCTTTACGTCTTAGTCTTGTGCTACTTATGTGTGACTGTTAATAAATAAACAGATTGCGAAAGGGCCTTTTACAGTCCATAAAAACTTATCAATCCAACATCCCTAGTCGAAGGTCGAGTGTTCTAGATATAAAAGCAGTATTCACAAATACGTTTAACGATTTACCTTTTCGCGACTCTCCGTATCATGAATCATGGAATGCTTTTAAACTATAAAGCATGTGTGCCACTCCTACTCCTCGGTCCGGGCCTCGCGATGCATTCGAAAGATGGCTGTCGTAACATGAAAGCCGGCATTAAACCTTGAGTGGCTTTTAGCCGCTTGACTCCAGCCCCACGGGGTCAGTCATCAAAGCCATTGTTTCCACCGTTAAAATAATCGCTACCAATTAACACAATTACCTCTTAGTTTCCTTCCATTTTGTACTATTTAAGTACTGTATTGCGTAAAAATTAATAAATATAGTAATTATTACCTCAACTTATTTGGACACTTGTTATGAGTAAAACATAAATTTAATGTAACTAGCGTGTGTCCCATAAAATCATGCTATATCATGTTAAGTTTAGCTATATTCCAGGCTTACATTTACGTTTGAAAATTAAGGGCGTGTATACATCAGATTTGCATGATTAGAGATGAATTTTATTTGAATCTACGTTAAATTCACGTTCAAACAAAAGAATGATGCTCATGCCTTGTACTTGAAGATCTATAGTTATAAAGTAAACACGTGATAACTGTAGTCAGTCAGACGTGTCAACATCATCTTAATAATTAAAAACCATTTATATACATTCACTCATTAGGAACCGTAATAACTGAACAGATTTCAATGATTTTTTTAGAAAAGCTAGCTATTGTATAATAGATACCCACTAAGAAAGGATTTCTCGAAATTCCATTCATAAGTGGTTGGTGAAGCCCCTCAACATTTTTTTCTCTATAAAATAAAAGTAAAATTAGCATTAATTTAGTATACATTTCTAAAAGATGATACAACAAACGTAAATATGACGCAAAGGTTGGGCTAACTAGTTCTGGTTTTCAATTTGTGACATTCGAAACGGAGAAAGATACCTTGCAGATACCATGCTACAGATAGTTTAGATATTTGGTTTGTGCCACCCGATCAGACCTATTCCCTCGTCTCTATGAACAATTATTCAAAGTCTAGAGCGACTCTAGCCTAGAGTCTGCCAGTCCCTCACAGATAATGGTGACCTGAGTAGAACTAGTCACGTATAGTTCAGGTATTCGGTTTGTAACATTCGATCAGACCTACATCCCACACGGTGAGTGGTGACCTGAGTAGGCCTAGTAACAGATAGTTCAGGTATTTAGTTTGTGACATACGATAAGACATACTTCCTTCGCGGAGGGTGGTGATCACAGAGTGTGGTGACCTAAGTCTCAGATAGTTCAGGTATTCGGTTTGTAACATTCGATCAGACCTACACCCGAACGGTGAATGGTGACCTGAGTAGGTCTAGTAACAGATAGTTCAGGTATTTAGTCTGTGACATACGATAAGACCTACTTCCCTCGTGGAGGGTGGTGATCACAGAGGGTGGTGACCTGAGTCACAGATAGTTCAGGTATTCGTTTTGTGACATTCGATAAGACCTTATTCCCTCACGGAGAGTGCTGACCTGAGTCACAGATAGTTCAGGTATTCGGTTTGTGATATTCGATCAGATCTACTTCCCTCACGGAGAGTGGTGACCTGAGTCACAGATAGTTCAGGTATTTGGTTTGTGATATTCGATCAGATCTACTTCCCTCACGGAGAGTGGTGACCTGAGTCACAGATAGTTCAGGTATTTGGTTTGTAACATTCGATCAGTCCTACTTCCCGCACGGAGGGTGGTGACCTGAGTAGACCTAGTCACGTATAGTTAAGGTATTCGGTTTGTGACATTCGATCAGACCTAGTGAGATCGGTGACCCGACTAGACCTAGCCACAGATAGTAAACGTTGCAGCTGGAGGCTCCAGAGCCAGGGGCGTGCCGGTGACGTCAGAGCGTGGGTAGAGCGTGGGCCTCGCAGATCACTCGCGGATTATGGCCATTATAATGGACCCAATCGCCGAGGGATAAAGGTGCATTCCTGTGAACAAAGAAGTGATGCCCGACTTATTTCCGCCACGTTTGATCTACTCGGCTGTTGTGTTCGGAATTTTCATTATTAGTCATTATTTCAATTGATTATAAGTTTATGTAAATTTTTGCCTTTTTCTCAAAATTTAAAATTATCTATAATTATTAGACACTCTGCTAAGAATACACTAAAGATAAGTAGTAATTATAGATGAGTATAAGAAGCTTGTTATGATGTTAATTTACAGGATAAAAATGCTAAGATAACGTTGAATTTAATTATTTCAACACTTTTTGAACGATAAAAAAATGAAATGTTTGACTCGTTTAATAGGTAGCATAAATTCAGTAACCTAAAAAGCCAAATACCACTCACTCACTCATAATCACGGAGTCTCCGAAACCACTTAACATATTTAGATAAAATTTTTAGGGAAGTTAGCTTTTATATCATAAAGACCCGCTAAGAAAGGATTGATCGAAATTCTATTCCTAAGGAGTAGAAACAGCCCTCCAAACATTCGATTTCTTCCCATAAGAATAACATTGGTATTAATTTAATATTTAATTTAAAACAGGTAATTCAAAAAAACATAAACAAGACAAATCTGTTACAAATGTGATTGGTTAATATATTATTTTTGATTTGTTGACAAATTAGTTTGATTTAAATTGTTTTTATTTATACGTGAATAATTCTTTCTGAAGTTTGTGCAATTGAAGTTATTGTTTGCATAATAATTCCCTGGAAGAGAGGTTTCATCATTTTCATTTTTTTATAGCTCCGATTCTATTTTCTTCCCTTTTTTCAAGATGTGGTTGAAGTTGTGAATATAGTCATAGATTGCAAGGCTGTTCCTCACCGTGTGATCTTGGGGATGGTGTATGCTTATTTTACTCCCTGTCTTATATTACACACGGCTCAGTGTCTCGAGCCCCTGAGGTACAGGTAGCTAGATCACGTATCTAACGTATCTAACACTAGCAGTGGTTCAAACCGTTCGATATGAACCGGGTAGGCCAACAATACTCTTCTAAAATAAACTACAATACATACTCGAAATGTCCAAATGTGAGACATACGGTACTTCTTGTGTGCTCAAGGCGGCGGGAGATACTTTCCCATTCGAGTTTGAAATATATCGTGATGGCAAACTTCTGGCCGCCAAGTATGGAAAGAATGAAAAAGATAAACGACATATTGTTATAAAAGTATTCTCCTGAGTCGATAAGGTAAGGTTCTGTAGACTCCTTGGTAGAAGCCGAGGGACACAACCAACTATCCCGTTAAGTTTCTTCATTCATTTGACCCCTCCAGAATACCACTTCTTTGGTATCATGCTATTGCGCAATCTTAAAATCCACCCAAGTCGTGCAACGGTACCAAGCTACGGGAGAAGACACTTCATAAACATGTCACAAAAGCTACCATATTCACTGGTATTTGCCAAGGTGAAACTGTCTTCATACCTCGGATCCCTCTTCTTCCGGCAGACTATCACTTCCACTTTAAACGTCTTTAGTTTCATGTTAGTGCTACGCTACGACTATTAATAAGGTGCAAATGCAAAATTTAAAAGTTGCTGGTGTGGATTTGAGGATTGACTGCTTCTCTTATGGTCAACTATTTGTCGCCTGTTCAAGGGTTAGTTCATCTGAGAGTCTGGTAGCTGAGTATATAATTAGTTATTAGATGACTAGCTGATTATCCGCATATGTATACAACGTATAAGTTGTTGGCAAAGAACTGTTTCAACTGACGATGAAATGTTTATGAAATAAAATAATGTCAAAATATAACAATTTTAACGCATCAAACCAAGTAACGGATAAACAACAACTTGTTTCTTATTTTATATATAACTAAAAATATTTATATACGATGTAAATAAAATATATTATTAAATTCAGTATTCAGCAGCAAGTAAATGACTATGTTAAGACTTAACATGTCACTGGACTGGCTACGTGGACCCGAGGTAACTAGAAAAGACAGTACACGACGAGGCTTTAGACTATGACGTCACATGGGTGAAATCAGCTGATTTGTTTATTATATTAAATACTGGTTACTATCCTTTTTTAGTTTGATAGTCAATGTATTTCATTTCTTACATGATAGTATTTAAGGTAATTGATTTCATACTATACAGTACATTTAGTTTTTATACATTTAGAAATAACAAAATACTGTTGATGACATATAATAAAATACTATTGTATATTTAAGATTTAATTTCCTGGACATTCACCGTTGTGAAGCACGAGTAACAGCTAGTAACATAATATAATTAACATGATCTTTATTTTCATCTTATATTCTTCAATTCTCTCAAACACGTTCAAATTGACTCCCTGCAAACTAAATAGGATAGACTCGGAGTATTCTCACCTGCAGATAACATAATATTGATAAAAAAGTAGTTTTATTTTTAAAATTTCATAAAAAATTACTTCGACATTTTTTCCTGGGAAGGCTACAAGGCCATTTGTATCATTGAACAATTCGTGATTCAGTGTTCGATCATGTCGAACTGTTATGTACATATATACATCAATTACCGACGTTTCAGTCTCTGTACAGGCGGCCATTGTCAAGGTAGTTGTTGACCAACCAAGTGATCCCAGAGGAGTGTGATATATCCCCAGAGGCCGGGAGCCAGTACATCACACGGACACGGGACTTGTACCCAATTACTCGGGGGCCCGTCGTAATGGCCCCAACCCGCAGACCAATAACTTGTATGGCTGGCCTGTCGGAGTAGTGCTTTCTTCGCCGCCCGATGTAGTTGTTAACATGTGAAACCAAAATAAGGCAGGCCATTCTTAACCTACAGTCAGTGATAAGTCATGCCTGTGGTTTGTTGTAGATTTGGTCTCGTCAAAGATATTTCTGATCAATAATTTGTTTTGATCCTCTTAGGTTTACTCTTCCTTCCGGATAATTGAGTGTTAACGACACTTCTAGGGATTATATATATAATAGTGATGTAACTATGGGGGGGGGGGATAGAACTCCCTCTCCTAGAACCACACAAATTTTAAACAAATATGAACGGTCTCAATAAACGTCTACAACAGTCTCCGCAAAGGGGTTTTCTATCCATAAAGTTTTTTTTAAATCTGTTCATGAGCAATATTGCTGACATGTCAAATTCAATTATTAGCCAATTAATTGTGAATTATAAGTAAATGGCCATGATTTTTAAGTGGTGGAAGTAATCCATTCGTCATGTTTGAATATAAAAGCCTACTCATTAAAATTGGATTATACGTATTTGACAAAGATAATATCGTTTAAAATAATTTCTTAAATATCGTTCGATTAAAATTCTTCCGCTCCACAGACATTTCGAGTGAATGTCTGATAAAAATAACCTAGGGATTTACGAGGGGATTTAAAAATCCTGGCGAATGGAGGTGGCAGTAAATTGAAGCGGTTCACACGCACATCGGCGCCGATAAAAAAGCCCATTAACCGTTAATCAGATATTTCTCGCAGATCGAGAGACTTTCTTCCACTTGAGAGGAGATGACGTCACAGATACAAGGGTGATGGTTGTGCTCCCCTCCACGGTCGTGGGCTTCCTTCATCAATCTTCCAATGAATACATTCATTACTGAACGCGCCTAAACTAACAACCCAACGGCCAAGGTCTCGAGATCGCTCTCGTTTTACAAGCTCCATGGAAAATTGACACTGTCTACATCACACTCCGTAATATTTGGATTGACTCATACTCGTAATCATCTTTTACAAATTGTATCTATAATTGCTAAATTCAGTAGTTCAATTTATGATATCTTTAAACCACAAATAATTATACTGTTTAAGATAAAGACAAATGTTGCTGCCTTAGCTTCATGAATTAGTGAATCCTATAATTTTATATTGTAATCATGACCAAGACCTGACGAACAGTTTAAATCAAGTGGGAATAAGAATCCACAGAATTTTTGTTGAAGATACAAAGAGAAGCAAGTATTAGAAGTAAAAGTTCGGAAGGAAATAGCAGCAAAATATGTTCAAGTGTGTAACGATTAATTAAATAGGTAGCCAAATGTAGCAAGATAAAACAAATAAATGTAGTAAATGTTAATATCATACAGAGTGAACCGCTGATTAAAATGAAGAACGTTAAAATTGTAGGGATTCAGGTCAAAAAATGTCATTCATACTTAGATCAGGATAGTTCCTCAGATCCATCAACATTAGTGTAGTCTATATTGGATGGTAACAATAGGATGGTGTCGAGTAAATGGGTGGACCTACTAAGAGTTGTGTTTACGCCAGTCACAGCCCTATTCTGAAAAATAGTTTAAATTTTTTCAAAGCCCAGAGCGTACTAGTTTTATTTATTATTTCAAATTGTCTTCTTCTTTATTGACAAAAAGAAATTCTCAACTTACTAACCGATTATAACATCTTCCAGAGCCTCCTTCCAACCTCACACTAAAATGACGTTCGAGTGATCTTCCTCCCTACAGACACAAACATGACCCTGTCAGAGCTTCCTTCCAACCTCACACTAAAACGACGTTCGAGTGATCTTCCTCCCAACGGACACAAACATGCCCGTTGGGGTGTCAGAGCTTTCTTCCAACCCTACACAAACATGACACCTTAAACAATCTCCTTCGAACCCTACACACGACACTTGAATGATCTCCTTTCCAATTTACACTCTTAGTCGATTATGTCTTCTCTAAATCAATGACACCCAACAGGGTCAGATAGATATTCTTGTAGTCTCTGAAATAGTGTTTATTCTTGTTTATACCTCCTCAGTTTCTACTCTGAAGATATATTTTAAATCTTTATTAAACATTAATTAGAAAACAAATGCATGAACAAATTTACAATGAATAATTTACTACCAGCTTTCTTCAGCAGTTCATCAGTCTTTTCCTTGAATAAAGCTCATTAACGTGGTTTAAACTAACAACTGTGAAATATGGACTAGTGACGCAACAGCAACACGTGGTCACATGATAAATCTGAAGCAGAGTGGCCAACATACAATGCGTCGTTAGACACAATAGTCAACTGTGCAGAGCTGAATACTTAGCTGGGTGTGATACTCCTCCAGGAACCCCGAATTAAGTATTGGGACATTTAGTTTCATGATTTGTTAACAGTTTTTAGAATAATTCCTAAACAAAATATGTTATAGTTAGATATACATTACTGTCATTGTGAACGAAAGTTCCTAACCGAAGGTGGTTTTCTTTTCGTAGTGCGTACTTTCTTCACGAATAAAGATGGCACTACAATTCATTTTTACATTAGATTGAATAAATACATCTATTGGATCCGCTCATTAGAGTGGGCTCTAAACGCGGAGGAATGAAGCCGATTCTCTGTTATGAATTGTATGTGAAGAGACGGGCGCAGGTGTCGTGTAACTAGAGCCTGGAGGCGAGGCGGAGCCCTTCCCTTGGCAATCAGGAGTCATTAAACGAACGGTCGCCATCTTAATTAATTACATAAATCGTGATTTTATTACAGATAATGCAAATCGAATTCCCGCACATAGATAATTATTGCCCATAATGACGTACGGTTTGTTAAGGGGGCAATAATTTCACGAGCGCAAAAATTACTTTACTAGCAAGTTTTATTTGGAAGGCTATAATTCTAACTGAAAATATATTTGTGGCGATCTAGACATCATACTTCATAGCTTAAAATTATTGACTGGCGTCTCACTTAAATTACCCGCATACAATCAACGGTCCTACATCTTCAAGATTTTGTGACGGCACGTTTTAGCTATTGGCCATTCAAAGAACTATGGTAGGAGTCATGCTTTGTTAATATTTTACCGTTCACCAAAGTCAGTGACTTATTTTTCTATTCCTGATTTTCTAATAACATTGCATTATGTTCTACTGTTCCATTATTCTAGAATAACATTACATGATGTTATTCTAGAATAATGCTCCATGATTCTCTAATAACATTGCATGGTGTTCTACTGTTCCATGATTCTCTAATAACATTGCATGGTGTTCTACTGCTCCATGATTCTCTAATAATATTGCATGGTATTCTACTGCTCCATGATTCTCTAATAACATTACATGGTGTTCTACTGCTCCATGATTCTCTAATGACATTGCATGGTGTTCTATTGCTTCATGATTCTCTAATAACATTGCATGGTGTTCTACTGCTCCATGATTCTCTAATAACATTGCATGGTGTTCTACTGCTCCATGATTCTCTAAAAAATTACATGATGTTCTACTGCTCCATGATTCTCTAATAACATTGCATGGTGTTCTACTGCTCCATGATTATCTAATAACATTGCATGGTGTTCTACTGCTCCATGATTCTCTAATGACATTATATGGTGTTCTATTGCTTCATGATTCTCTAATAACATTGCATGGTGTTTTACTGCTCCATGATTCTCTAATAACATTGTATGGTGTTCTACTGCTCCATGATTCTCTAATAACATTGCATGGTGTTTTACTGCTCCATGATTCTCTAATAACATTGCATGGTGTTCTACTGCTCCATGATTCTCTAAAAACATTACATGATGTTCTACTGCTCCATGATTCTCTAATAACATTGCATGGTGTTCTACTGCTCCATGATTCTCTAATAACATTGCATGGTGTTCTACTGCTCCATGATTCTCTAATAACATTGCATGGTGTTTTACTGCTCCATGATTCTCTAATAACATTACATGATGTTCTATTGCTCCATGATTATTTAACAACATTGTTATAGTCCAAGTAAACACAAAGTACTTGAATAGCTGTTATAAAGCTTTAAACTTTTCCATAATTTTACAACCATCAAATCTCTCTAATTGAGAGAAAAATAAAGAATTTATTATTATTATTATTATTATTATTATTATTATTATTATATTATATATCTTCTCTATACATCTAGGAGTGTCCGCCACTGTATTATACATCTTCTCTATACATCTAGGAGTGTCCGCCACTGTATTATATATCTTCTCTATACATCTAGGAGTGTCCGCCACTGTATTATACATCTTCTCTATACATCTAGGAGTGTCCGCCACTATATTATATATCTTCTCTATACATCTAGGAGTGTCCGCCACTATATTATATATCTTCTCTATACATCTAGGAGTGTCCGCCACTGTATTGTATATCTTCTCTATACATCTAGGAGTGTCCGCCACTATATTATATATCTTCTCTATACATCTAGGAGTGTCCGCCACTATATTATATATCTTCTCTATACATCTAGGAGTGTCCGCCACTATATAATAATTATAATATAGTGATACTTCAGTTGGAGTGAAGGTTTTGCCATTTCGTCTGGTGTGACAAATGTGTTAACCTTATTGGTTAAAATTAAAGCAATCATTCGTAAAGAAATCCACATTCATACACGCAGTTTTACCACTTACATTTTCTCATCCACAATTTGTTAATTTTAAATATCTATGCACGTGTATGGATGAGTCCATGGATCAATACCACTGCACGTGTAAGGATGGGAGGGTGGGTTAGTATCATCGCATGTGTATCGGTGAGTCAATACCACTGCACGTGTACGGATGGGAGGGTGGGTTAGTATCATCACGTGTGTATCGGTGAGTCAATACCACTGCACGTGTACGGATGGGAGGGTGGGTTAGTATCATCGCATGTGTATCGGTGAGTCAATACCACTGCACGTGTACGGATGGGAGGGTGGGTTAGTATCATCGCATGTGTATCGGTGAGTCAATACCACTGCACGTGTAAGGATGGGAGGGTGGGTTAGTATCATCGCATGTGTATCGGTGAGTCAATACCACTGCACGTGTACGGATGGGAGGGTGGGTTAGTATCATCGCATGTGTATCGGTGAGTCAATACCACTGCACGTGTACGGATGGGAGGGTGGGTTAGTATCATCGCATGTGTATCGGTGAGTCAATACCACTGCACGTGTACGGATGGGAGGGTGGGTTAGTATCATCGCATGTGTATCGGTGAGTCAATACCACTGCACGTGTACGGATGGGAGGGTGGGTTAGTATCATCGCATGTGTATCGGTGAGTCAATACTACTGCACGTGTACGGATGGGAGAGTGGGTTAGTATCATCGCATGTGTATCAGTGAGTCAATACTACTGCACGTGTACGGATGGGAGGGTGGGTTAGTATCATCGCATGTGTATCAGTGAGTCAATACTACTGCACGTGTACGGATGGGAGGGGGGGTTAGTATCATCGCATGTGTATCAGTGAGTCAATACCACTGCACGTGTAAGGATGGGAGGGTGGGTTAGTATCATCGCATGTGTATCAGTGAGTCAATACTACTGCACGTGTACGGATGGGAGGGTGGGTTAGTATCATCGCATGTGTATCAGTGAGTCAATACCACTGCACGTGTACGGATGGGAGGGTGGGTTAGTATCATCGCATGTGTATCAGTGAGTCAATACTACTGCACGTGTACGGATGGGAGGGTGGGTTAGTATCATCGCATGTGTATCAGTGAGTCAATACCACTGCACGTGTAAGGATGGGAGGGTGGGTTAGTATCATCACGTGTGTATCGGTGAGTCAATACCACTGCACGTGTACGGATGGGAGGGTGGGTTAGTATCATCGCATGTGTATCAGTGAGTCAATACCACTGCACGTGTAAGGATGGGAGGGTGGGTTAGTATCATCACGTGTGTATCAGTGAGTCAATACCACTGCACGTGTACGGATGGGAGGGTGGGTTAGTATCATCGCATGTGTATCGGTGAGTCAATACCACTGCACATGTACGGATGGGAGGGTGGGTTAGTATCATCGCATGTGTATCGGTGAGTCAATACCACTGCACATGTACGGATGGGAGGGTGGGTTAGTATCATCGCATGTGTATCGGTGAGTCAATACCACTGCACGTGTACGGATGGGAGGGTGGGTTAGTATCATCACATGTGTATCGGTGAGTCAATACCACTGCACATGTATGTTACGCTATTTGTGATGATTCTTATGATGAATTAAGTTAGATAATTCAGCTTCCAGTGTCAATCCGCCGAATCATTGATCTCCCAATTGTGGGATAAGAAATCTGAAATAAGAATCTTTCTTATCGTCCCTTGAAAGTCTTTGCTTAATGTTGCTTTTATACTCTATGTTAAGACAATCAATTAATAAACCTGCTTGTGAGGGTAGGTGCTGGTAAGTTACTGCCCTATGATGTGCAATTCTATAATTAATTAATTATGTATGTGTGTAGTAGATTGAGATGGAATACGTTGAAAGGTTGTAAGGAAAGAATATATTGAATAGTAGTTAATAGGTTGTAGTGAGAGGATAAAGAGGAATAATGAATATTGAGTATGATACTAAATGTAAAAAAACACTTATACGTTCCTCCGTGAGTTGAGTGGGTGGGAAGCTTTATGAGCAGTGCCCTGCTCTCAAAAATAAGAAAGTCATGATTTTGGAAATAAAAAATGTGAAAAGAAAAACGAGAGGAGATAACAATGGAGGAGGAAGCGGTAGAGAGAGTGAGGGAGAGAGAGAGAGAGAGAGAGAGAGAGAGAGAGAGAGAGAGAGAGAGAGAGAGAGAGAGAGAGAGAGAGAGAGAGAGAGAGAGAGAGAGAGAGAGAGAGAGAGAGAATGTGTGAGTAGAAGGACCTCCCCTGGGTGGCTCGGCTAATTCCATGCACTTACACAGCCATATAAATCGCAAAGGTCAGCCAGCGGTCAAGCCGACCGACCCGCGGAATGCGAGAAATCATCATTTTATCCGACAGCCGGCGACACACAATTTATTGTAGCATTGTGTATTGTGTGATAAGATCCGGAAGGAGAAAGTTGGGCGCATGTTATGCGGTTATCGCAGGGCCGCGCGATAAAAACTGTTATTTAGCTCTCTTATCGCGCGCGCGAGAGGCAAGGTTTCACTCCTCTGAATTTAAGCGGGTCCTTATTGTAATGTACTAAGTGTCCCGGCCGGATTTTTCATCGCTCTATAAACACTCGGTTTATCATGGTGTCTTCTTTGAGAAAGTCTGGTGAAGTGGGCTTAACATGCTATCTAGATTTGTTTTAGTTGAAAACCATTTCAGAGCAAACCGTATACAAAAATCATGTACACATTAAAATTAAAAGATAGTAAAGCAGGAATATAAAGCAGGGTTCGTGCTAGCCAAGTGTTTAGCACTTCTGCTTCATAGTTTCATGGGTTCACACCCGGCAATGTCACTTAAAATTTGCTTGAGTTTGGAACGATGTCTCTTAACTACGTTTGTACACGGTTGTACGAAGTAAAGGTTACCACTTGCGTAAATAGACTCGATATATAATAGAAGTATAAACTCAATAACAATAACGTGTATGTTTTGCAATTAAGTTTCTACATGCTATAAATATTACTGTATATAGCAAGAGGTTGGACTTAGCTCCACCAACATGCATAACTAACTAGACTCAACAGCTGTTTGGAAGATGTTGGACATAGCTCCACCAACATGCATAACTAACTAGACTCAACAGCTGTTTGGAAGATGTTGGACATAGCTCCACCAACATGCATAACTAACTAGACTCAACAGCTGTTTGGAAGAGATTGGACATAGCTCCACCAACATGCATAACTAACTAGACTCAACAGCTGTTTGGAAGAGGTTGGACATAGCTCCACCAACATGCATAACTAACTAGACTCAACAGCTGTTTGGAAGAGGTTGGACATAGCTCCACCAACATGCATAACTAACTAGACTCAACAGCTGTTTTGAAGATGTTGGACATAGCTCCACCAACATGCATAACTAACTAGACTCAACAGCTGTTTGGAAGATGTTGGACATAGCTCCACCAACATGCATAACTAACTAGACTCAACAGCTGTTTTGAAGAGATTGGACATAGCTCCACCAACATGCATAACTAACTAGACTCAACAGCTGTTTGGAAGAGATTGGACATAGCTCCACCAACATGCATAACTAACTAGACTCAACAGCTGTTTGGAAGAGGTTGGACATAGCTCCACCAACATGCATAACTAACTAGACTCAACAGCTGTTTGGAAGATGTTGGACATAGCTCCACCAACATGCATAGCTAACTAGACTCAACAGCTGTTTGGAAGAGGTTGGACATAGCTCCACCAACATGCATAACTAACTAGACTCAACAGCTGTTTGGAAGAGGTTGGACATAGCTCCACCAACATGCATAACTAACTAGACTCAACAGCTGTTTGGAAGAGGTTGGACATAGCTCCACCAACATGCATAACTAACTAGACTCAACAGCTGTTTGGAAGAGGTTGGACATAGCTCCACCAACATGCATAACTAACTAGACTCAACAGCTGTTTGGAAGAGGTTGGACATAGCTCCACGTGAAGAGGTTGGACATAGCTCCACCAACATGCATAACTAACTAGACTCAACAGCTGTTTGGAAGAGGTTGGACATAGTTCCACCAACATGCATAACTAACTAGACTCAACAGCTGTTTGGAAGAGGTTGGACATAGCTCCACCAACATGCATAACTAACTAGACTCAACAGCTGTTTGGAAGAGGTTGGACATAGCTCCACCAACATGCATAACTAACTAGACTCAACAGCTGTTTGGAAGAGGTTGGACATAGCTCCACCAACATGCATAACTAACATGCACGTTAATTGTAATTCATAAGACGCCGATCGTCAATATATGGGCGAATATGGATTTCGAATGAATGTGATGAGTGTAGATGAGCGAATGTGGGTCATTGTTACAAACTAAGGCCGACTATTCCTCAGAAAGTGTCATTAATTAATAGCCCAATGACAAATGAACAGCCGGTGATTATCAGCTGATCCTTCTCAAAATGTATTGACTCTGATTGGGATCGAACTGAGAACCTTTAGCACATGAAGCTGGGATTGAACCAACTACACTACCGACCAATTTAACAACAATTTAACGCTACCGTTAACAACACGCACCCACCAACCCGCCCATACACGCACATTGGTATTGACCCACCCGCCCACCCATACACGTTCAGTGGTATTGACCCACCCGCCCACCCATACACGTTCAGTGGTATAGACTCAACAGCTGTTTGGAAGAGGTTGGACATAGCTCCACCAACATGCATAACTAACTAGACTCAACAGCTGTTTGGAAGAGATTGGACATAGCTCCACCAACATGCATAACTAACTAGACTCAACAGCTGTTTGGAACTTATTTATTGGCGTTTTAGAGTTTACTAGTGTTTAAATTTGATGGAGACTTCCAACGCTTCTAGAGTTTCGATAAGTTTAGAAAATACTTCCTTACCCTACATTTCAATTTAAACTAGATATCTAATTAATTAGGTTCAATTGAAGCAACATAAAAAAACCTACAACTCTAACTTGTTTTTAAAACACGATCAACTTTGGAAATCGCCAACGAATTCAACAATGACGACTCCAAATAATAACTGCCGATAAGGAGGTTCGTAGCTAGTAATAATTTTATTTTAAATAAAATATTCGATCAAAAGCAACATAATTTCGAATATTAATACTGTAAAGAAATTGATTTGAACACGCATATAATATCACTTTTTACGTTACGTACACTGGATTTGAACCACAACCAGTTCTCAAAGTGGCTCATAAAGAATAAAAGATGGTAGAATACGAACATTTCTACACAGCCCAAACAAGCCTACCAGAATTGTAAGATCTCCAATGTATCAGGACTGCAAGAATACTGTAGCAACTTAATAGTATTAAGAACTGTCGTGAACAACTCGTAAAGGCGAGTTATCGACCAATTAGAGATGGTAAGTTGTACGCAAGTATTATTGTATTGTAGGTCTGACTATGTTAATGTATAGGCGGGTTATCGACCAATTAGTGATGGTAAGTTGTACGCGAGTTTTATTGTATTGTAGGTCTGACTATGTTAATGTAAAGGCGAGTTATCGATCAATTAGAGATGGTAAGTTGTACGCGAGTATTATTGTATTGTAGGTCTGACTATGTTAATGTAAAGGCGGGTTATCGACCAATTAGTGATGGTAAGTTGTACGCGAGTTTTATTGTATTGTAGGTCTGACTATGTTAATGTAAAGGCGAGTTATCGACCAATAAGTGATGGTAAGTTGTACGCGAGTATTATTGTATTGTAGGTCTGACTATGTTAATGTAAAGGCGAGTTATCGACCAATTAGAGATGGTAAGTTGTACGCGAGTATTATTGTATTGTAGGTCTGACTATGTTAATGTAAAGGCGAGTTATCGACCAATAAGTGATGGTAAGTTGTACGCGAGTATTATTGTATTGTAGGTCTGACTATGTTAATGTAAAGGCGAGTTATCGACCAATTAGAGATGGTAAGTTGTACACGAGTATTATTGTATTGTAGGTCTGACTATGTTAATGTAAAAGCGAGTTATCGACCAATTAGAGATGGTAAGTTGTACGCGAGTATTATTGTATTGTAGGTCTGACTATGTTAATGTAAAGGCGAGTTATCGACCAATTAGAAATGGTAAGTTGTACGCGAGTATTATTCTATTGTAGGTCAGACTATGTTAATGTATTTTAACTTAAAACACTTATCTTCACTATAGTCCGAATAAAATAACTTTGGTACTGGCGGAACGGCCTCACGCCACTGGTCTGAAATGACAAAACTCTGAGCTTTAATTTGCTGTCAAACTTAAAATAAGTAAGCAATAATTTTCAAACTAATTGTATAGTGTACACCATTTTATATTCTTTAAGGAAAAATTATGCTGGAGATTTTTCTAGAGCTGATTTGCTTTTTAAAGTGATATTTGTATTTAAAAACACGTTTTTATGAGTGAAATTACGCGTGAGTCGTCTTTAACCTGTTACTGTTGCGAGAATAATAATAATGAAATAATGTATTGTGGATGGATGACAGTTTGATTCATTGTGATTAGTTTGGTATAAGTCTCATTTAATAATTCAAACAGGTTAGTGAGAAATTAATTTTTATGTAAACCTTTGCAAACTCGGTAATGACAAACGCTAGACAAAATATGTTTAAACCTAAATTAATTGTTATTTAAGTGACACTAAAATCTTACTCTCGTATTAAATAGAATTTTCTTGAACTAGGAAGAAAGATTCGGGAGTTTTCAAAACTAGATTGTCAACAAGGCGGCGGTGATACCACACGCACAATGTACAGTCACTGGCTCAGCTCTGGCCTCTTCCATTGCAAACAAATCTTGTCAATTACCAATAGAACATTACCTAAAATTTGAAAGAGCCTAAATATTAGAATTGCAATAAACACTGATAATTATATATACACTGAATCCTATAGCATTATTGTCACATCTAAATAAAAAATTGTAATATCACTAAAACTAAATAACTGTAATCAAAATAAACTAGTGGTTATACTATAATAAGCACTGTTAAATCGATAAAGAAATGAACACAAACACACCTCAAAGTCAAAAGTCAACTAACTTACCTTATTTATTACTGGAGAAACATTTCTTATCTGAAAATATCGTCGATCGGAATTCGTTTTACGCTTGGGCTGAATATTCAGTCTACACTTTCCCTTGAGCAGAGTATACCTTACGCGTCCGACACAGCCTCGATGTAAACGAACTATGAGTTTACTTCATCAACTCTTCATTATTTTTCCACATGTTTTATTAGTACCACAGTATTATTTTAGTAATACATAAATAACACAGTTAATGTTTGCTCAAAGAAATGTTGTCCAGCGTTTTTCGTTTCAGAGTTTGCAAGGGTTTACAAAAAAATTAATTTCTCATTAACCTGTTAAAATTATTAAATGAGACTTATACCAAACTAATCACAATAAATCAAACTGTCATCCATCCACAAGACATTATTTTATTATTATTATTATTCTCGCAACAGTGACAGGTTAAAGACGACTCACGCGCAATTTCACTCATAAAAACGTGTTTTTAAATACAAATATCACTTTAAAAAGCAAATTAGCTCTAGAAAAATCTCCAGCATAATTTTTCCTTAAAGAATATAAAATGGTGTACACTATACAATTAGTTTGAAAATTATTGCTTACTTATTTTACGTTTGACAGCAAGTTAAAGCTCAGAGTTTTGTCATTTCAGACCAGTGGCGTGAAGCCGTTCCGCCAGTACCAAATTTATTTTATTCGAACTATATATTGAGTCCTTTTCTATGTGTTAATACAGTTGTCTCAATGTAAATTATTTATATACCTCGTATAGTCTCGTAAGTTATAATTGTGTCAAGTCTGCTGATAATTCTCTTTTATTATAATTGAGTTGGAAACATTCCAATAAGTGCATAAGACTATAAATAATTGTAATTAGTTTATTTCATAATTTTTTTACTTGAATTTTACTATTTATTTTACTATGCATTTTTAATATTTTCAGTATGACAAATTTATCTGTTCGAAGTTTTTTTATATATAGGGTGTCTCATATCTCTTGTTCAATACTTTTGGATATCGTCACTAGATTCCAGATAAATACATATTATCAACAGTAAAAATCAACAACTAAACATACTGAATAATGACCTTGGTGACTTTAATGCGCGGTTTGAAAGGATATTCAGATCTGATGATGTAACGCGTACATTAAGGAGATTTATCTTTATATTATACCCTATTATTTCATGTTGTATCTTCATTTTCCTGATTTAATTTTTTAGGACATTTTTGTTTCATATTTAAGGAATTTAAAAATTCGGAACAGATTTTTTTATCGTTTTGTTGTTCGATATTACAAGCAATTTCAACTGGGAAATAGATTTCATGATCTTTTTGTTACTCGATGTTATCAGCTGATTCAGATGGGAAACAAATTTAATCATTTTTGCTGTGTGATGTTATCGGCTGATTCAACTGAGAAACAGATTTACTTATCTTTTTGTTACTCGCTGTAATCAGCTGTTTGAACAAGGGAAACAGATATTGATCGTTACGTTGTCTATTACTGTCAGCTGTTTCAAGTGGGAAGTTACACCTATTCCATTGCCCAGGTAACTTATGGTTTACATTTTGGACTGCACTTTTCACTTTTTTAAGGGTCATTGAATCTCAATATTCTAAATCAGAATTTCAAATTAAAAGAAATCCCTTAAAGCGTGTTGTTGATGGCTCAATCCGCGGAGTGTGGCCACCTGTGGAACCAACCTCTGGAAAGCTCTGTAATTCAAGCGTGGACGTTACAATATTGTGTGGGTGGTGAGAGGCGGGGAGTCGTGACGCCCCGGGGCGCCTTGACGCCTCCGTGAGGGTGGCCTCGTCCCATCACAGTAGTCGGTTAAGGGGAGATCAGTCACTGGTGACTTCCGGTTTAGTTTTCTGTCAGCATGACTTCCTCCATGGCCCAATGTAAAATTGTCTCAAATCAAACAAATAGACTACAAAGTCACTGGTAGTCCTTTAAAGCGTTTGTGCATTAGCTAATTTTAAAGATTTAAATTTTGAATAAATTATATTATTATTTATTTATTTGTTTTTTTTAAAACTTACTGGTGTTTTTATTTGAAGTATTTTTTTAATTAGAACAATTTTTGTATGTGGAGTATTAGCATTCTAGCTTACAATAGGAACAAAATTACGTAGCCTAATTTTATTATTTTTAATACGTTAAATATCAGCTTAACATTGGTCTTATGGGTAATAAACCCAAGATAGTCGGTGTCGTGCAGACTTGTCCAAGTGCAATCTCGTCCAACCGTCCCGGGAAATTGCGGTTAGGGTTCAGCCCTTATACCTGAGTCATCCGCTTTCGTATAAGCGGATAAGGAGGTTTCTCGGAACTTAACTAACCCTCAATAATAAATGTAACAATTTCTTTAAATTTTAATTGAAATTGTAAGAAATAAAAGTCCAAACTTATTCTTTCTATTAGCGTGTTAAAATAACCAACATATTTTAACATGTAATATTATATTACAAATATAAATATTTATTAAAGTCATGATCAAAATAACCAATAGAACTTTTAAAACCTAAAATTAGTGCGATAAGGTCCATTGTTAGCGCCAGCCAGACTGTGTGCCCACATTAGTCAAAAGTGGGCCTGCCGTGTAATCTCGCATTCAACATACACGGCAGGAAATCATAATAGTTACTTTATGAATTATTATTTTATGTAATTAAGTATACGTTTATTTATCGTGAAGTATGTTTCGTCTTATTTTGTATAAACTTTTTAAGTTAGTTAGAAGAAGTATTCGAAGATAAAGGGGACGTGGAAAACCCTTCATATGACCCAAGAAACTATCAACAATCAAATATTTCAAATATCGTTTTTTGTTTTTCAATTGGAACCATCCGAAGTTTGTGTTATTTTGTACTAATGTAAATTTTTCTCAAGAATATTACAGGTACAGATCTAAACTCTTTTGCACACATGTAGGCCTATAGCGATATAGATATATAATATTTATACTAATTTTTTTTAAATATGTTCAATAGCATTGTTGGAAAAAATCCTTTTCAAAAATTATTTTTTAAATATTGTAATCATTTTTTTAAACATCTAAAAACAGTAGCCAAATAACTTAGTACAAAAATCACTGGTCTAAATTTGTATCATAGACCAATAAATTAGAGTAGACCGTAATTTCTCTCTACTTAATGAATTATTTACTCACAAAGTTCTAGCTTTGCTAAAATTACGTAGATCTGGTGCCTCTGGCATCCTACGCTTACAGTATTCTGAACTTAACTTAGTTTTTAGTTTTATAACGGTAGATCTAAAGCACTTATTGTTAATTTTTTTTATAGAACATCTGCAAATTGCTATATGCTTAGTTATGTTTTTTTATATATAGGGTGTCTCATATCTCTTGTTCAATACTTTTGGATATCGTCACTAGATTCCAGATAAATACATATTATCAACAGTAAAAATCAACAACTAAACATACTGAATAATGACTTTGGTGACTTTAACGCGTGGTTTGAAAGGATATTCAGATATGATGATGTAACGCGTACATTAAGGAGATTTATCTTTATATTATACCCTATTATTTCATGTTGTATCTTCATTTTCCTGATTTAATTTTTTTAGGACATTTTTGTTTCATATTTAAGGAATTTAAAAATTCGGAACAGATTTTCTTATCGTTTTGTTGTTCGATATTACAAGCAATTTCAACTGGGAAATAGATTTCATGATCTTTTTGTTACTCGGTGTTATCAGCTGATTCAGATGGGAAACAAATTTAATCATTTTTGCTGTGTGATGTTATCGGCTGATTCAACTGAGAAACAGATTTACCTATCTTTTTGTTACTCGCTGTAATCAGCTGTTTGAACAAGGGAAACAGATATTGATCGTTTCGTTGTCTATTACTGTCAGCTGTTTCAAGTGGGAAGTTACACCTATTCCATTGCCCAGGTAACTTAATAACTTTTAAAAAAATATGTTAACATAAGCTCTCTTAAAATATAAGAATAAGAATAATCTTTATTGCATAATTTACAATATATAAAATTGCATCGCAATCGTCATTATTTAAAAATTAAACATAGATATAAAAACGTGGAAGACAAAATAATGACAATATTTTAGATACACTATTAATAAAACAAATTACATTCCCATGACATGTCATGGTGATGTTAACAAATCTTTACATAATATATTTTTCAAACAAGGATATAAACTTACATATAACACAAATAAGTGAATGAAAATAAACTACAACATAATTATCCTACAAATAATGAAAACAAACTCAATAATTCTGGAATATAAAAAAATTACATCACCTTGTCCTAAATATTCCACTGCCCAAACAGGAAGAACTTTTAAAAAATTTCAGGAACATATATCATCACTTTTTCCAGCACCTGGTCATGAAACACATCACTTCACCAGACTTGTACTCTTTTCTTTGTATACCGGTAGCCCATATACAACAAGCTTTGTTGCCCACTTTGCGTTGTTATGAATTTCATTACTTGAATAGTATTTACTTTGAGGTCACCAGCATGAATGATGATAGCTAAGTGTTGCACACTCACTCAGAGAGGTGGCGGAAAACCAGATGACCGATGTGTCCCATAGGTAATTCACAAGGTCAGCAGGCAGGACCAATGAACCATGCTCAAATACCAGGGCAAGTAGTGGACCCGTGAGGGTGGACTCAATTATGCTGTTAACAGATGCGTAAAACCCGCCTGGACGAGTTGACACTTTCCCAGGAATTTGGGTCCTGGACGAGATCGCACCTGGACGAGTTAGCACACACGCAGATAGTCGACCGTTTCAGCCTCCCTCCCCAAGTTCATTCCAACTTAAATGGGTGGCAAGTATTTCCGTTTATAGTTACTAAAACATTCCGTATTGTAGTTTGTATCTCTTGTTAGTCAAGTCAAATTCAAATATACTTTATAAGGTCTGTAGAGGATTTTCATATTTCTTCCCTGTTGAGGAATATTATTATCCTTTGTACAAAAGAAATACTTTCGTATGGTATACCACGTTGTACGAGTACATCATGTCATATAGTATGTTATGTCATGACGTAGGACTATGGTCATGACATTTGGTTATGTCTTGTTGTATGATATTGTCTTGGCTTACGGTTATGCTATAGAGTATTCTCGAAATGGAGAGAGAATTAATTCTAGAAATGTTAGAACTCATTGTTAGAATTATCAGAAAACACCCGTACAGAATACTTAGTCTGTTTTATAATAGTACTGTGGTGTTAGAATTGTACGATTAGAGTTCAGCTTTTGGCCACGATTGAAAATGCTTTACTTCTCCATTTGATTTTCTGCCAAATCGACTGTACGTTTGAATAGAATATTTAATATTTCATTCCTTACCGAAAGTTTTCCCAATACTAATAGTGGGTGGGCTTATCCGGTATTAGTTATCACAGCGTCTACATAACGGTCGGCATCATGCATCTGGTGGGCGGGTAGTGGACGCGAGCCAAGCACTAAAACTGAGGCCCTCTCAAATGCCAAGGTTTGCACTGCCGTAGCTTGAGGCTTTATGGGGGGAATTAAAAGCCTACGTCATCCTGTGACCGTCTCCTCGTCGTATTCTATTATTGGGGTTATGAACTACGCCTACTTAAAACATTCTTAAAGGTGTATTAAGTGGAATAGTTTTGACAAATTGTTTTATAACTGGAATTACTAAAAATATAAAAACTGTGTTTATTTATTTGGAATATTATTTGCTATAACGTTCACTCCAAGTTTTACTGGCAGTGCAAATCTTGTTTTACGGCACAATTATGTGGATAAAGGAATTTTACTCTATCTAGTACTTTACGTTGGTGTGATTGTCTGTAGGCATGTTTGTAGACGGCTTAGTAATTCTACACTAACATAAGATGATTGCTTTAAAGCACGGAAGAATTCTACTTCATTACGTTAAAATTAAAATACAATCAAAAGTAAGAGCGTGTGCTTGGGTTTACAAATGGGTACATACTCAAAAGTAAGAGCGTGTGCTTGGGTTTACAAATGGGTACATACTCAAAAGTAAGAGCGTGTGCTTGGGTTTACAAATGGGTACATACTCAAAAGTAAGAGCGTGTGCTTGGGTTTACAAATGGGTACATACTCAAAATCCTTCTCCGGCTTGAGTTCAGTTCTTTATTGTCGCTGAACTAGAATAGACTTGCCGGAAAGCTTTCAGCTCCAGTGGCCAATCTAAAGAGATCAGCGGGATCAGCGGCGCTGGCCAGCACGTTCGACCCCTGATACGTTTCTGCGATAATAATTAAAAACCGTCCGAAACTGGCAGCAGTCAGACGTACTCGTGACTTACAGTGACCTTGACTTGACTGCCAGACCTCGTGGGGGGGGGGGGGGAATGAATGCTCTGCTCAAGTGTAGGTAGTATTGTTCAATGTTCAATATCACTCTTAACTCCTTGGCGGACTGTTTACTTTGCACGTATTGTTGTTGTTGAGAACATATCTTAAATGGGACGTGAAACAGTTTGGCGACTTTAGTTGCTTGTAATACACACTATATTTTGAAAGCTCGCAATCCACAATATGGCCTTTAAAAATAATAGATCGTTAATTTATTTGTTTTATTATTATTTTATATATACCAAATTAAACACACGTTGGTTAAACTACTCGTTTAAGTTGGTACGAGTAGTTTTGGGAGAAACGAACAATTCAAGTACACTAAACGTTACTTCAAATCACATTGATATCTGCTCTGGTGGACCTTAGTTCTCTACACAGGACACGCATGACCCATGATGTCCTCTCTTGTAAACATGGCCACAGGCCGTATTGATCCATTGGATGGTAATCAGCCGCCACCGCCACCCATCCATTCGACTCCTTGTGGATGTCAATGAGAGAGTGTAAGTGCAATGTACAAGTAGTGCTGTTCGCATGTTACAGGCTTTTATGTCCAGTAACACTTCGATAATTGGCAAGTTTGTAGATTCAATCTGAGTACTTGTTTCTATTGGCCTCCCTACAATGAAAATCTTATTGAACTCTACAGTGAAACTGAATCTACAACTAATTTTGAAAAAGTATTGCAAGGGTCATCATGATTTAAAGCACTGCCTAAATTGAAAATATATATTGTAAGGCTTTCAAAGCCAGCTACCATTAGAAAAAGAGGAAGAATTAAAACTTCCAAATTTGATTGATAGTTAAAATCTAAAGTACAATTTACTCGTGTCTAAAGTGTTTGAATATTGATCTGTCGTGCTAACCAAACATGTCAGCTGCCAACCAATATTGATCTCCCGTGCTAACCAAACATGTCAGCTGCCAACCAATATTGATCTCCCGTGCTAACCAAACATGTCAGCTGCCAATCGATATTGATCTCTCGTGCTAACCAAACATATCAGCTGCCAACCAATATTGATCTCTTGTGCTAACCAAACATGTCAGCTGCCAACCAATATTCATCTCCCGTGCTAACCAAACATGTCAGCTGCCAACCAATATTGATCTCTCGTGCTATTCAAACATGTCAGCTGCCAACCAATATTGATCTCCTGTGCTAACCAAACATGTCAGCTGCCAACCAAAATTGCCTAAATTATAGAATAATTATAATATGATTGAAATATCAAAACTCATCAACGTCAATTTAAATATTCCAAATAAACAATCGACAGTAAGTTAGCTAGCACGCAGGATACATGTCATACGCTTAAAAATATGACTCATTTGAAATGATATGCTATTGTTGTTATCTCTTACATGCTTTTTACTCACATTCTTCCTGTCATTGTCTCCCCTTTTCCTACTCCCTCTCTTCTCTTAGTTACTTCGAGACAAAGATATGAGGACATTTCAACTATTTGATCTAATGTAAATAAATCACCTCGATCAAACCACACATCTAACTTACATACTTACAGTGTAATAATCAATGTCGATATATTTTCCATTTGTATAAACATTCCAAGACAAGATTTATCTATAAAAAAAGCTTTCCCTCATTAGGCCTAACTCTCAACACTACATCTTCTGCTACACCCTCCCTCAATCTCCCTCTCTCTTTTTCTACCCCTCTCACTCACTCTATTTCTTTTCTTTTCTTTTCAAAAAAGGAGAAGCCGATCTACTTTGAAACCCACGCTTCCCATTCCCCATCAATGGTCCCCAATATTACTGATAAAAACTAACAATAAAGACCAGAACTGGAACCTACGCTATCTTTAACTTACAAACGAGGCCGTTAGCCTTAGACCGCTCAGCCACTGGTTTCTACGGTGTAAGATTCAAATTTGAAAAACACGTTTAAAATCATAAATTATTACAATTAATAAATAAAATATTAATTATTACATAATAAAATACACAAATGAATTATTTGTTTTCTGTAAATATTCTAAGACAAATACAGACATAAGAACAGTTTCCTCCCACTTGCCTACTCTCACCACTCTCTTCTACTACCTCCGACTCAATGCCATCTCCCCCAGCACCTCCCGTAGATATCTTACCTCTGTTTATCCCTCGTAAATCGATCACACTGAGACAACCCACACATCCAAAGTACATACAGTGTAATATCCAATTTTCGTAAGTGTAGCTTGCACACACAGAGTCACCTTTCACCTTGTTTTGTGTCTAGCTGACAGCCAGCTCCTGACTGGGACCATTCACTCGCGCCGACATGCTAATTTATGTTGATGTAACTACCCGCTTGGCGAGCCAATTCCACTTGTCATGTACCTTTCATACTTCACTCATATCCTTTGCATTTTCTTTAAATGCACGACCTGTTTTTTACCCTAAGAAAATATGCTGCTAACATGCTTACGTAAATAATATGTAAATGATCATGGCGTTGAGAGAATTTGATTTGTTTGTCACGCACAGTACTTATTAATGACTTTTTTTGTTTCAGGTAATTTCCAATTTCATTATTGCCTCTTGACGTAAGTAACAAATCAAGTTTGCATTTAAAGAAGTTATCTTTGATATTTCACTAAACTCGTTAGAAATCGTTACTTTTCTAATTAACAATCTTCAAGATTTTTTAATTGCGGGCAGTTCAAAATCGTACAGTAAGGCTAAAAATTGAAATAAAAATCTAAACTGGTTTATTTTAATGTTTTAAAAGTATTTATTTAAAGATCACTTCGGGGTGGTTCTCTACACTTGCTCACTCTTTCCTCCGTGGTTCTCTTTACATTAAACCATCACATCAATAAAAGCACAGCCTGCTGCTTTTCTCCTAGATAACAAAGCTTTAGTCTAGAAACCCCTATAGTTCTCTTTTAGGGGGATTTAAAGTAGTACAGTCATGTAAAAGTTAGTAGAAATAACTTTACACATTCCAAAATTAAAACCAGATTAGCCAAGCTTTTGTGTCTCAAGTTCATGTTTTTATGTAAGTTGTGTGCAATACATTTTTAAATTAAATTAATACGAATGTTACTCTTACGGAAAAAAGGAAACGTTGAGGGACTGTTTCTTACCCCTGGGAATGGAATTTCGAGAAATCATTTCTTAGTGGGTCTTTTTGATACAAAAGCTAACTCTCTTTCCAATTTCCATCAAAATGTGTTCAGTAGTACAGGATATTTCGTGATGAGTGAGTACATCGTTTTTGGGTTATATAATATAATATATTGTGTTTGGGAGTATAATAAATATATATTATAATTAATTAAAATCATCTTAATGATATGTAAATAACGTACAATTTCCTTGTGAAAAATAACATAGGCTACAACCTTTTATTATATTCCTTACAAGTAGATTTTTCATGTAATACGAATATTTGTGTCAGTATTTTGGTTAATTAGTGAAGTCTGCAGCCACTACTGGTTTAAACTGCTTTAGATTAATTATTTACATGGGACTACACTATCACTCCACAATGGACTACAAAACAGCTGATAATTTGAGACACAACCTGTAACATTGAATGGTAAATATATCTGTAAACTTTTAAAATCAATGCTACAACTGACTTCAAACTAATATTTGTCAGAACAAAATAGTGCTTATCTTTACAATGTTTTGGGATTATTGATATTCGGCCTTAAGGGTTAGCCACCAACCTTATGGAACCCCTCTATAGGTAGAGTGCTTTCACACCTGAATAAAAATTTTATAATATGTTTGAAAAAGAAATTCGTTTACCAAAAACGCTTGCTTATCACTTGGCGGATCATCAATCCATAGGAGGCAATGTGCCTTAATTGTGCCTTAATAAAAAAAAAAACGTCTTAAAAACACCAAATAGAAAAGGGAGAGCAGAGGTCTCTTTCCTATGGCCACAGCGAACCTCAGTAGCCGTTATATAGAGAGTACAAGAAATGTACAGCTTTCTACATCTGTAGTAATAGTTACGACGTTTGTCACTGAAGATTTGCGGGAACTGACAAGGTGTTGTTCCTGCCATTGCATGGCAAATTGGAGAAATATCTATTCCAAAGCTAACTCGCCACACTTTTAGTGACCGCTGTGTGAATACATCAATATACTAACTTCCTCTAACCAGCCTTTATGAATTACACGCATTTCTTACTAAGCAAAAAATTGCAATTTTTGTTACTGTGTTCAAATCGAATACTGTTCCCATCGGAACTATCTCAATAATGTCTTCGACAATGTAAACTGTTCATTGTTGTCTTTCTTCTTGTTACTGAACCGTGATGTTTCAATCATCTTCAAGTAATGTTCAGGTTTGAGATGTTCTATCCTTTTTTGTTCTTTCTTAGATTCCTTCGTTGTTGTAAAGGCCTTCAGTACTCTCGGACGTTCACTTCATTTTTCCATGTAGCTGTCCTAAGTATGTACCGCCTGCCATGACCCTGGTGGTCAGCAGCACTCACTCATGGATTCCTCGTCGTCCTCACTTCTTGGAATTACTCTCTATTGGTCCCCGGCATTCCCTCGTCGTTCTCAGACGAGCCTCTTTATGGTCGCCGAGAGACCAATTTATCTTTTATTGGCATTTCTTAAACGTGCCGCAATTCCTGTTGCATTGTCACCGAATGAACGTAACCAGTAGTAATACTGTAAACGGCAACTTGCCGACCAAAACACACCAACACTGATACTGCCTCTGATATCAGTTTCGTTTAATTTTAATCATTTAGAATTTATTAATCGAATCATTTTAAGGGTGCATGTTTCATTACTCTTTTTAGATCTCGTAAGAAATAACTGTTTTTGTTATCAGCCTATATAACCCTGTACTTGAGCAAGACAACAGTTGTTGGACATTTTCCATCATTAAGTGAAAAATACCATTCACAGTATTGGTATAGGTAAGCGTCATAATATACCGGCCTCTATATAGGGGCTACTGAGACGTTCGCTGTGGCCACAAGAAAGAAATACCATTCACAGTATTGGTATAGGTAAGCGTCATAATATACCGGCCTCTATATAGGGGCTACTGAGACGTTCGCTGTGGCCACAAGAAAGAAATACCATTCACAGTATTGGTATAGGTAAGCGTCATAATATACCGGCCTCTATATAGGGGGCTACTGAGACGTTCGCTGTGGCCACAAGAAAGAAATACCATTCACAGTATTGGTATAGGTAAGCGTCATAATATACCGGCCTCTATATAGGGGGCTACTGAGACGTTCGCTGTGGCCACAAGAAAGAAATACCATTCACAGTATTGGTATAGGTAAGCGTCATAATATACCGGCCTCTATATGGGGGCTACTGAGACGTTCGCTGTGGCCACAAGAAAGAAATACCATTCACAGTATTGGTATAGGTAAGCGTCATAATATACCGGCCTCTATATGGGGGCTACTGAGACGTTCGCTGTGGCCACAAGAAAGAAACCTCTATAGGTAGAGCTCTTTCAAACTTTAATATAAATGTTAGAATATGTTTGAACAAAATTCTTTACCAAAGACGGTTAGCTTATGAATCGTCTGATGAATCATCAGTCCCATTACGTCCTAAACACTCCTAATAGAAAGGAGCAGGTGATTGGTATTTTTTACGAAATGATGACAAATGTCCAACAACCTTTGTCTTCCTCGTCTGATACTCCATCATTAACAAATTTCAAAAACAACCCTGTACATACTACGTAGATGTGTAAGTTATACTAAATTACATTTTAAAATTATTGAATTTCTTTCTAAATTTTAAAACGTGTTTATAGAGACAATTTAGAAAATGAAGTTCTTAACTTACTAATATCATGTTATATGATTTATGGGAATGACAAATGATCAGTAATGTGACTGTGGAGCCGGAATTCACATGGATCACATAGTTGGTCTTCATTCAATCGAGAGGCATGAGTTGGATGGTTGTGGAACCTGGACTTATCTCTGTGACGGGAGATCAATATTTAAACACTACGACACAAGTAATATGTACTTTAGATTTCATTATTCTATATTTAAAAGTTTAATCCTTTTTTGAATTTTTCTTTCCCCCTCCTTTTATTTTTGTAGCTGGCATTGAAAGTCATGCTATATTTATATTTTAATATATATGTCTTAAAAGTTAGAAACATTTTTTATATACCAACATTTCAAATACATTAAATGCTTTGTCAAACATATGAGTGGAATATTTACAAAATATACAAACTTACAGACAATAGACACAAACTACGAAGTAAGATCTTCGAACTCAGCTTTACAATCAAAAACGTAAAATTGACCGACACGTCTGGAAATTTGTATATTTTGACAATACTGTACTCCTCTGACTTGCCGACACTAAAAGCAGCAAGTTAGTGATTTTGATACCAACTCCTTAAATACATTCTTCAGTATGATTTAATTATGTTAATAATAGGCAGTGTTATAAAGTAGACTGGTGCCTCTTTATAACATATGGTTTAAAACTCTTTATGGTGTATAATTAATTGTTGAATTATACAATACATAAACGTGTAGAAATTAAATAAGCTAAAATATCTCGAATCATCACTTTTATTGATTAAAACCCAACATAAGTTTTCCAATTAAATTGTTTTTGCTTAGTCCGATCCATATTGTTTTACTTTATTTTTACTTTCTCCCATATGCGTCAGCATAGAGAAAGTATTGTAATCGTCCAAAAATATTTTTTACAAGTTGGTATAAAAATCCATTTTAGTCCCCCTGAACCCAATAAAGTGTGTGTGTGTGTTTTTTTTTTTTTTTTTTTTTTTTTTTTTACGTGTTGTCTGTGCACTTTGCTGGAGACCAAACGGATGGATTGATTTTTATGAAATGTTGCGTGTATGTGTTTTCTCCAATATCTCCAGGCCATTTTTAACTTTTTTGAAATTTAAGTTTTTTTTTTAATTTTTATGGCCAAAATTAGAATTTTTTCTAAACCTTCTCTAACGGCTTTGTTATTAAATTTTTAGAAAGATGTGAATTACAATTTAAAATATTTTAGTAAAAACCTCTGTCCTTAACTTCAAGAAGTTTTTGAGTAATAACATTTTTTTTACGGGCAAACACATTGAAAAATGCAAATTTTCAAGCCTTATTCTAACGATTTTGATTCAAATTTGAGTAAAAATGCAAATTAAAACTAAACAAATATTTTAGTTACCACCCCACTAGGTTGGGGCTGGAGGCCGAAGGCCGGAAGCTACAACTCAAGTTGTTGAAGGTTGTTTATATAAAATCTGGCTATATGATTAATTGAACATCTGTTTTCAAAGGGAGAAAGTTTGTGCCAATTACCTGTTACCATTTGTTTTTATAATTACTGTGATTATAATGATCATAAGCTTTTTCTTTTAAATTCAAATAGTTAAATATGATAACGTTTCAACTCCCACTGATCTGCAGGTTGATATCAAATCATGTCCTTGATTTGGATAAGGCATCAAATGGCGATTTATAGTTAAAGTTGAAACAACCATATAACTCGTCATATTGTTCGAATCCCTCATATATCGATATACTCTGAAGGCAGATGCAAACTATATCAAACGAAACGATTATTTTTTTAGGAAACAAGGTAAATCAACTATTGGTCAATCAGTAATCGATCAGAGACTGTATTACAACACGCTAAGCAAACTGTCATTTATGAATGAAAGATAAAGATTCAAACCCAGCTTCATAAGCTGAATGTTGGCAGTTCGATCCCAATCAGTCATAACAAATTTTGAAAGGGATCAGCTGAAAACCAACGGCTGTTTGTTTGTTATTCGGATATTAATGAATGACTCTTTCTAAGGAGTAGTCGGCCTTAGTTAGTAACATTGACTATATAGACAAACTCATGTAGACTTATCACACTCAATCGAAATCCATATTTGCCCATATCTTGATGATTGGTGTCTTAAGTATAAATAAATAAAAAGTAAATAAAGTAATGAATCATATTAACGTATTTTCCACTATTTGCTCTATTCACATCGGTAAACAGCCTTTCTAAGAATCGATCTGCCAATAATCGATTTTAAGCATTTACCACAATTTTCCCATTGCGATGCCCTGCACTCCTGACAGAAGCGTAGCCAAATTCTGCCAATTTATACGGCAGACTGATTCTATTTTAACAGAAGGGGACTTTGGTCAAGGTACGTTTTGCAGGAGAAGCGGATTTGAATATGAATGTAGTCGAGGCGGGGAGGGGTGGCTTTTTTACAGCCAAAAAAACGTCTCCATCTAACATTGCCTGTCCTTGTACGATGTTTGTTCTTTAGTCTTTGCACCTGCCGATTTCGAAACGTTTAAAATATACACATAATTACTGTGATCAAACAAACTTTCGTTGATTTGGATTTAAGTTACGATAACTATTTTTAAAAAGAGTTTATCTTAAGTGTGGCATTTTTAACAGGAATTTTTTACGAAGCATTTTTAAGGTCTTTATTTCAAACGAAACTCCAGATGTCCTCGAGTTGCGATAATCTCCTGTAGCAGGACCATAACGTAATCGATCAAGTTTCCTTGTCTTAAATGATGAATATTCGTTATTAAGGTTATCAAAATATAATGAACTACGATTTGCTTGAATGACACATTTCAAGGTGTAATTATATAATATGGTCGTATGAATTACAATAATGAACTGATAAGTGCTTGGCTGATACAGGTTAACGTTCAATAATAATGAACTGATAAGTGCTTGGCTGATACAGGTTAAAGTTCAATAATAATGAACTGATAAGTGTTTGGCTGATACAGGTTAAAGTTCAATAATAATGAACTGATAAGTGCTTGGCTGATACAGGTTAAAGTTCAATAATAATGAACTGATAAGTGCTTGGCTGATACAGGTTAAAGTTCAATAATAATGAACTGATAAGTGCTTGGCTGATACAGGTTAAAGTTCAATAATAATGAACTGATAAGTGCTTGGCTGATACAGGTTAAAGTTCAATAATAATGAACTGATAAGTGCTTGGCTGATACAGGTTAAAGTTCAATAATAATGAACTGATAAGTGCTTGGCTGATAAAGGTTAAAGTTCAATAATAATGAACTGATAAGTGCTTGGCTGATACAGGTTAAAGTTCAATAATAATGAACTGATAAGTGCTTGGCTGATACAGGTTAAAGTTCAATAATAATGAACTGATAAGTGCTTGGCTGATACAGGTTAAAGTTCAATAATAATGAACTGATAAGTGCTTGGCTGATACAGGTTAAAGTTCAATAATAATGAACTGATAAGTGCTTGGCTGATACAGGTTAAAGTTCAATAATAATGAACTGATAAGTGCTTGGCTGATACAGGTTAAAGTTCAATAATAATGATAAGTGTTTGGCTGATACAGGTTAAAGTTCAATAATAATGAACTGATAAGTGCTTGGCTGATACAGGTTAAAGTTCAATAATAATGAACTGATAAGTGCTTGGCTGATACAGGTTAAAGTTCAATAACAATGAACTGATAAGTGCTTGGCTGATACGGGTTAAAGTTCAATAATAATGAACTGATAAGTGCTTGGCTGATACAGGTTAAAGTTCAATAATAATGAACTGATAAGTGCTTGGCTGATACAGGTTAAAGTTCAATAATAATGAACTGATAAGTGCTTGGCTGATACAAGTTAAAGTTCAATAATAATGAACTGATAAGTGCTTGGCTGATACAGGTTAAAGTTCAATAATAATGAACTGATAAGTGCTTGGCTGATACAGGTTAAAGTTCAATAATAATGAACTGATAAGTGCTTGGCTGATACAGGTTAAAGTTCAATAATAATGAACTGATAAGTGCTTGGCTGATACAGGTATTAAAGTTCAATAATAATGAACTGATAAGTGCTTGGCTGATACAGGTTAAAGTTCAATAATAATCAGTATTATTTTTTACCAATAAATAACGAGTAATAAATAAGTTTTGAAAACAAAACGCAAACCTTAGTTTAATAAACAATTATAAATTTAACATTGTAGTGAATACCAGAACCCAGAACTACATAAAAACACGTATCTTAGAAAAAAAAGAACAGAACCTTGTTCATTATCATACTTGTTCATTCTAAAATTTAGCCTCCTGAAAAAGCAGAATTCATTCTAAATCAGCATATTGTAAACATGATAGTGACATTTTACTTCTAGTACCCTTATGAATTTTAAAATATCACGTTCCATTTTATTAAAGTTATTTCCAGTCTACTGTTGGTGCAGATATTATGTATACCCGAGTAGGAGGGTTGTTTACTAATAAACTAAGAGATTATATGAGGATTCAATCACATAATTGTTTTCCTAGTTTAAATTGTACGATTGGACATGGATTTTGAAATCTTGGTGTCAGTTTTAATAATTTTTATATTAGTTGGAACAAAAACCGTGCTGGAGTCAATTTAAAATTACTTTATTTATTTACGCATATAAGAGTAATGTATCGTAACTATAAGTTTCACAAGGATTACAACGAGACCAAGTAATTAATTGCATGACATCTAGAAGCAAAGAATACGTTGTTTTAGGAAATTTACAAGAACTTTTTTATTGGGAAGTTAACATTCTGAAATATATAAAATGTATAGAAAACATTCCTATCAACACCTATTAAAAACACGGTACTTTTACGGGGTTTTTATTAGTAAAAGTATAAACTATGCACAGTGAAAACTAGTTAAATTTCCGATTCTTTTTTATTCCAAATAGTATATAAATCACTAAAACTTGTAATAACATTTAAAAATCTATATTTCATAACGTAAAAATAAACGAGGAAAACAACGGTGTGATTGGATTTTTCATGTCTCTTAGTTTCTTAGTAAACAACCTTCAAACTAGGGTACAAATAATTACTGCGACGGCAGTAATATCAACATTTCTTGCCTGACATTCTTTGCAAGTTCGTTTTATCCTAATACAAATGGTTAGGGAGCGTTGTTGTTCTACGAAATTTAATAGAGTCTGGAATGTTCTGCAAGATCGTACAATATTCCCAAAGGTTGTTGTCTATCAATCAAATTGACCGTCCCTCCGAGACTGGCAACAAAGGCGATATCAAGTGAGAAGACAGGGGTCGGTGGCCGCGGGGAAGGGAGCGAGGGGGTGGTCAAGGAGGGTGTTTTTTACAGTTCACCTGGTGGCTGGCCAGCTATGTTTACTCTGAATCTTCCCACAGTCTCAGCGGCCAGATGCCGCCGCCCACTGCAAGCTGTTCTTACAGCTGGCCAATCGAATGGGTTAATTATGATAAAGATGGGGACTGAGTTGAAGAATATTTGTTTACATTCCGTCTATTTCCATGTGATCTTAAAGTCTCAATGTTTTCATATTTGACAGATGTAGTCTGTATATCAACTGAGATCGTGAATTTGTCTTGAGTAAGAACTATATAATATTATTGACACATAGGTTAAGGATGCCTGAGGAACCTTTAGAAAGACAAGGAATTGAACACATTGTATATACAGGGTGGGAAAAAGAATGGAAATGCTTTCACAACTTTTATATGACTTCACTGTTAAAAGTGAAATCTTATAAATCATCATGGTTACAAAGAGCACACTTTTTAACGCCATTGGCGTTTCATTCACATTTCATCTTTTCAGGCGGACAGCCCACGTGGAGTTGAATGGAAATCTTTAATGTAAGCCTAGGTTGAGTTTAGTATCAAATTAAAGGTCTATTCAATAGAAATTAATTGCCGCAAGCTGGGCTTCGAAAGGTATATCCTTTCCAGAGTAGCGATCATTTGAATTTCAAATTTATTAATTTGAAAAAATGTTTCTCCACTTCTTAACGATTTTAAGTAAATTATTCTGACCAAAAATTATACTTTATAAAACACAATAACTATTAAAAATTTTAATTACCAAATTATCTATGGAAAAAAATAAAGTTGTTGTGAAAGCGTATAAAATATGGAAACGCTTCCATAGATCATATGATGATTTTATTTTTTTTTTTAGTTATTGTGTTCCATAAAGTATAATTTTTGATCAGAATAATTCACTGATCAAATAGCAGAGAAAACACATTCAAATTTAAAAATCAAATAATCGCTATTCTGGAAACGATATACCTTTTGAAGTCCAGTTTGCGGTAATTAATTTCTATTGAATTGACCTTTAATTTGATACCAAACTCGATTTAATTTGATTCCTAGGCTTACATTAAAGATTTCCATTCAACTCCACGTGGGCAGACCCCCTGAAATGATGTAATGACGTCAAAAATTGTGTGTGTGTGTTTTTTTCATGTTGTAAATATGATTATGTACAAGATTTCACTTTTACCAGTTAAGTTATAGAAAAGTTGTGAAAGCGTTTCCGTATTTTTTGTCCACCCTGTATTACACATTATGGGTTATGATGGTTAGTTTTAGTGTAAGTTTCCGTGAAGGTGAAGTTCACTTGCAACCATTACTCAAAACTAATCCAAAAGGTCCATTTTGACAAAATATGAAAGAGTTACTAAGCCTTCAGTGTAACGTCACCATTTACGATATGTTACTTTCGAGTAACTGGACCACTGCACTACACCACGACAGATGAGGATCATCTACAATTTTACAACGTTCTAGCTCTAGTAACAGGCACTTTTTTACTTGACCCACAAATTAAAGTGTATGTTGTTTTCTCTGTGCAAAGGAAACATCTATTGATTAAAGTGGAATGTCACTACACAATTCTTGTTAGATTTTTTCGTATGTTGAACTGATAAAGTCATAAAACTACACGCTGTTAGCAACACAAAATACAAATAGAACACAAAGACAGAAACCCTAAGCTGGAATATCTCTGCGTAGTTTTTTACCCATCCTACTTACTTAGAACTTTTAAAGATGTGATCACGAAAGCAGAACCCTAATTTGGACACTCCTACTAATTCCAAATATCAGCACCCTTCACGATCCCATCATGAATTTATTACGAATCTGACGTAAGAGTCTCTATTGAGTTACCTTACGTAGACTTTTGGATGGACTCCACCAATCTTCACATAGATGGAGATTTCCACCCGTTTCGTGTAGCGAGGAACTTTGACGATGCAATATATCCATCTACTAATCTAAGGATTCTTCAGTTCATCTAACGTAGTCAGGATATTTGTTTTACGACTTTACTTTCATTGCAAGGCATTTCCACTACGCAAGACACGCCAGCTACACAAGATACACAAGAGGCTCCAGCTAATCTACAAATACACAAAACTGTTCTCCTGTATAAAACACTCCAGCTACTTCAGAAGAACGCGTAGACTTTATACTTGAAAAATCTAATAACGTTTCATTTCTATCGAGGCCTTGTACATCCAATTTCAATTGTGATGTTGTAGTACTGTCCCGAAGAATAAACGTGCCTCTTCTTCTGGACAATACGTTTAAATAAACTTTGAATAAAATAAGCAATTCAGGTTCAACAGGAATCAACCAGAAAAAAAAAACATTAAATAAGTTATTTAATATATATGTTATAAAAAACAACTTCCTCGAGGATCGTACAATTTCAACTGAAACATCGCGCCACAGAGTATAGCTGCGAGCTTATCTATGATCGTACCCATAAAACGGCGCTGGCATAATTAACTATGGTAATTATTATGGTTACAAATTTTTTCGCACTTAAATCTATCCTTTTAAATGCCAAATACTAAAATATACACTTAATTACTGTGAGCAACAATTAAAATAATATTGCAAAGAAAGTTTACTATTTAACTTGTACAGTGCTAACCACTCACCGCATACTCTACGGACACTTGGTGAATGCCTCATCCACTCAACAAAGACAGTAATTCCCAACTATCCAAGTAGGCAGTGCTGTTGTATAGATCCACCCAACGTATTTTATAAATTATTCATCAACAGTTTTATTATTTAAATGTGTGATTGCCATTTCAAACGTATAAGGAAGTATCAAGCGTGATTCTGCAGGTTGAGGATACACTCTTATTGTATCGTCCCAATCAGGCTATCAAGATTGTAATCACAATTTAATGTGAGTCTTCTTTACAATCGTAGTTGCGAAAATTCACGATGCGTCTCCTTGAAGGACTCCTGCTTCTGAATATCAACAACCCTACAGTTCCCAGTGACCCATATGTGGCATTTAGTTCCCATCCGCCCACGTGCTCAGCGTCGAGATGCCTCCACATTACTATGGTAAACAATTCACCACGCGTGAAGGTCAAATCTTATCCATGATCTGGCTCCTATTTCATAATTGTGTAATTAATTACGTTATGCCACCGCTCTGTCTAATTGGACTGAGAACTGGCAACCTCGATAGCGTAATAAAACTGTTACTTTTACTACAAGGGTTTCTTGTTTCTCTGTTTTTGCTCAAAATTTTTGTAAATTTTGTCTAGATTTGTAGGTTAGATCAATTATTTTATGTAAACTATGCTGGCAAAGTCTATTTTGTCCTGGCATGGTAAACGCAAACACCTTAAATTTTATAAGAATATACACAAAACATTCATTTAGTAGTTCTGAGCAATTTTGATTTTCGCAATATTTTTATATGCTGAAATAGAATTTATTAAATTTTAGAGTAGGACATTAGATCTGCAATGCGTGACAAGTTTCGTGAACAATGATCGCCATTGTATTCTTGAGACCCCAAACAGTAATCGTAATCATCTCCTAATTATGATTTCGTCAATAATAATACCTTGATAACATTTTTTCATTCAGTTATAATTATTTGAAAACTGCTTTAGTTACCTAACAGTCAGAGATATTTGTATTTAATCACAGTTCTACTAGAAGTAGCCCTAGTGTCCAACAGTTGCTTAGGATTATGTTATTTTGTTACACGTAACACAATGTCATAAAATTTACACTCTTTTTAAAAATTGAGTCAGGATTTTGAGAATTTATTTTTAAATAATCCAAATATCCAAGTAACATTTTCACTATGATTTCAAATTCAACACTGTATCTTCCTTTTATTTATGGAATTTCCTTTAATCATTGAATTTCTTAACAATGGCTTAAACATATATTAAGAAATCTTACCCTATTCTCAAAATAAACAATAACATGAAATATTGTTTACAAACCAGTAAGACTTTCTATTGCAGTCTGTAAATTGTAATTATAACAAACTGATCAGCAAATGCAAAGAAAATAATTGAGATTGCCAAAAATATTAACAATAATTTGAAAATAAAATATAGCCTGTATTATAAACAATGAACCAATTCAGCTCGTCTAAATATGGACAGAGTGTCACTCTGTCCATATTTAGACAGAGTTACTGACATGTCATACCTGGTGACTGAAATGTGTCAGGCGTGTTTGTATTGGAGATAATTCAAGGACATTTTTGCCTTTTCAAGTACTTCTAATACAAGTAGACAGCGTCCGCGTCGTCAACTCAAATGATTAATTATTACTCATCATTTAGATCCATATTTTTTTTCGCAAAGAATTTATTTTTCTTATTATCCCAGGAAAATAAATACTGCAAGAACACTTAAACTGGAACACACTGTCACAAACTATGATTATACTTAAATGACAACTAAGTGCTTACAAACGTCCTTGGCATTTTGTGGACAGTTCCTTTTTATTGGTGATTGTTGAGCATCGGTCTCTGCTGTTCATAAATAGGCTTGACTTAACTGTTAGGATTTGGTGTTTTGTCTCAGCTGCATCTGTAGGTGTTTCTACACTATTCCAGGTCTACGTTTTCACGATAATTTCATTTGTCCGACACGATAATTATGAGCTCTAATTGATAATTTAGTTGAAATACGATATCCATCAATAATCTCTCCACACATAAATGTAATAAAATATTTACGATTGTAAGGCTGGTTATGTACAACGCGTTCGGCGTCGTGAGACAAACGCACCACATTTCTAGTCCTATTGAATCAAATGGGAGAATTTATGCACGAACGCGCCACAATTTGTGTCGCCAAAGAAACGCACATTCTCTAGATGCCCAAAACAATCTTTTAAAACACGCGTTTCAAGATTGTCGCGTGTTCGCTATAAATAAATTGGATAAAATGGGTGCATTACGCAGCTCGTTCGTCGTCCCACGTCCTGTAATAGCAGTGGACAGTTGCACAGAGAAAATAAGAAACAGAGGTCGCTTTCTCATAGCCACAGTGAATGCCTGAAAGGCTGTTGTATAGAAATTATAACTAATGCACAACTATATACGTCTAATAACTAGTAATAATTACTACGTTTATCATTGAGGACTTATGAGGAATATGGAAGGGACTGACAAGGTGCTGGCTTATCATCGCATAACATACTGTAGAAATAACTTCTCAACACACTAATTTGCCACACATTTAACGCACTGTTTACCTTTGTTTATTTCTTCTCTGTAGCATGTGTCTACTCTTCTTTAATTCGAAGGGCTATGAAGAATAATTTCTCAATACGGATATGGCTGTGTTATATTTTCTTTAATTCATACAGTACACTAGATTAACCTCGTATGAAACATTCCTCTCTGAAATCTTACTCTATTTATGGGATGCAATCACTAATGGTTTCGTTTTCGGAGTTTCTTACACACTTAATTATGGAACATGTATATCACGATAGGGTCCATATTTCAAGTTGACAACCAGCAGACAGGACAGTGCGAGCACAATTTCACAAAGTATAAATTGCACAGTAAAAGCTCCCCCAGCAATTCGGTTTGGGAACCCGTTGCATAAAACCAGCATAACAGCTTCTTATAATTGAATGAGTAACTAATTTGAAAGTTATCTGAGTATTGACAAGATAATTTCTTCATTTATCAAAGGTGTATTGGTAAGAGACAAAATATGTCCATAAAGAAGTTGCTCATTTACTTGTTAATTCAAATAATTTATATCTCATATCTATAAAGCCACATGTGTAACTGACTGTCTGACTCACTGACGTATACAAATTCTAACTCACTTCCAGATGATCTAGAAACTTGAAAAAGAGCTTTTACCGATCAACCGACGGGAAAATTCCGAAAACTAAACATCTTTAATTTTTAACCCCCAAATAAAATCAAAATGGCGGACGGGAATTTTGAATTTTGTGCTGAGGTTTACTTACGGCTTGATTGTGGGCAAACCGTTGGTTGTAGAGCAAATCTGATAGCATATCCTAGAATCGTAGTTAAATTTCCTACAATTTTGGTTTATTATATTTTTGATAATAACTACGCAAAAAATCGTTAAAGTTCGTTTTTCGTTCAAAAAATTAGATTTTCGTTAAGTTTTTCGTATTTTATTACCTTATTACGATAATTTAAGAACTTAAAACCCTATTTACTAATTTGTTACCAAAACTACTATGAAATTTAATTGTTCACTTTTCATAACCTAGGAAAAATTCAAAAAGTTTACATAACATCAAATGAAATATTCAAATTAAGAATTCTGCACAAAAAGTGCTCTACATATTATTTTTGTACAGACTATAGTTTCCTCAGAAAATGTTTTTTTTTTTTTTAAATAGTTCCTCCCTTTTAAGCTTGATTAAAAGGAGCTAGAAACTTAAAACCTTACACCTTTACCTTTAATACTTTGTTATCACACTGCAATAAACTTTGATTTTTCACTTTTAATAACCTACAAAAAATTCAAAATGGCTGACGTGAAACTGCTGTCCTGTTTGCAGAGTTGAAGTTTTTGTTTTACTGAAGTTGTAATTATTAGTTTAGATAGCATCTAATGAAATTATTATTATCCTAATGAAATTCAAATTATTATATTGATTCTGTATAAAAAGTGTTATTTAAATTTTTTTAGTACATATTATAGTTTCTTCACAAAAAGACGGTAAAGTTAAGTTTTCTCGAAAACATGTGATGTTTTTTAAAGAGTGTCTCCTACTTAAGAAAGATTAAAAGAAGTCAGAATTTTAAAACCTTACATACTATTTACCTTCACATTTCTGTAAATAAAATGCTATACAATTAGATTTTACACTTTTAATAACAAAAAAAGTCAAAATGGCTGACGATAAAACGCTTACCTGTTTGCACAATTGAGGTTTTTATTTTACAGAAGCTGTAATATTTAGTTTGAATAACACATAATGAAATATTCAAATTAAAAATTTAATTTTGTACAACATTTGTCGTATACATTTTTGAAGTATATTCTATAGTTTCCTTACAAAAAGTTTATAAAGTTGAGTTTTTTGTCAAAATATGTGATTTTTTGAATATGTCTTCCCATTTAAGCATGATTAAAACAAGCTGGAAACTTAAAACCTTGCACAATATATACGTTTACCACTATGTTGAGCAGCCTCTGTGAGCTACTTCGGTAGTATACCATCAACAACTTAGGTAATTCCTTATGATCATCTTGGGTAGACCCCCCTCCCCAGATCATATTGGGAGCCTCTGTGATCAACTTGAGTAATCACCCGGTATCATCTCGGGTATCCCTACGTGATAAACTTAGGTACACACCCTTAATCAACTTAGGTAGCATACCGTGATAAACTTGTGAAACGCCCGCTATCAACATCGGTAGAAATATTTGAACAACTTAGGTAGCCCCCTGTGATAAATATATGTAGGCCTCCGTTATAAGTTTCTGGAGACCTACGTGATCATCTTAGTAACCCCCTCCCCCGTTAAAAACTTGAGTAACCCCCGTATATAACTCAGATAACCAACTTTGATCAACTTAGGTAATCACTCATGAGAAACTTGGGTAACTCTCATGGTCAGCGTGGGTAGCTAAGCGTGATTAACGTAGGTAGCCCTTGTGATCAACGAAGGTAATCCACGTATTCAACCCGTGATTATCTTGGGTAGCGTCAAAGATCAACTTGGGTAGCCACCCTTAATCAATTTAGTTAGCCACCCGTGATCAACTTGGCATCCCGTCATTAACTTATGAAACCCCCGTGACGATCTTAGGTATCCTCCCGTGATCATCTTGGGAATGCCTCGTGAACAACTTGAGCAACCCCCGTGAACAATTTGGGCAGCCCCCGTGATCAACTTGGGTAACCACCCGTGATTATCCTGGGTAGCCTCAAAGATAAACTTGGGTAACATCTCGTAATCAACCTTGGTAACTATCGAAATTTTGTTATTAGTGTACAGTATATACTTTCGTATCCCGTGTTAATAATGGGTAGCCCCTTTGATCAACTTCAGTAGTTAATATCCTCATTTAGTGTCCTGGGATCATTTGCGGTAGCTGTAAACTTATTTGGGTAGTCTATGATCATCTTTTCTAGCCACCCATGATAATTTGTGAAACCCCTACGGATATTTGTGAACTTGGGTAGTCGTTGACCTACTTTGGTAGCTCGTGATCATTTTTAGTCACAATTTAATCATCCGTCAATGGGGGTTTGAGGGCGAAGTCTGCAATGAGCGAAGCTAGTACAATAAATAATATGACTATTTCTCCATCGCTGTAGAAGAGCAATAAAAATGTTCATTGAGTTGCAAAATGCGTTGCGTTAAAATAAATCTATTACGCTAATACGCACGTTATCTAGGCAGAGACGCTGTATTTTATTATGATTAGAAAATAAAGTTTGCCTCACGTTATAAACTTACTTTAAGTTTTACCATGAAACACTTTCAGGTAATTAAGAATAAGTGCCTTTAACAACATACATTTTAATGTTTAAACTCAGGTTTAGACATATAAATTAACTTCTATAGTGAGATCTAAATCACTTCCTCTACCTAAGGTCTTAGGGGTTCGGTCTTGGATGGAGATTTTCACTATCTTCAGACTTCTTTTACTCTTCTATCCTGGATGTCGACAGTAGCGGTCGTCGGGCCTTTTTGGCTCGTTGCCATGACCTTTGTCGGGTGAAGGCCTAGAGATTTCGTTCTGCACGATGACTAGTCGTAAATTTGCAAGCATAATAATAACTATGGCAGGTTTTTACAAATCCCGGATATGTATAGTTAATGTATTCATTTTTCCTGCTCACTTAATTTGAGTTGTTTCATGCTTATTTTTTCACTGAATTCCAAAAGCGTTCACACAAATCACAACATCCGATAACTATATCCATATAGAAGATGATTCCAAGCATTCAAGACATTTGTGTAACCACCCTGAAGAGATTTTGAGTTTGATGAGGCTACAGTGGTTGACCTTCAGGCCACGAAGCCGTAACTGAAGTTGCGAGTTAAGAGAGTTTTTATAGAGGAAGCTATGTCTAAACTCTAACTGTCATCAAAGTGATTTTTGAAATACCAAAGGTGATATGGTGGATAAAGGTCCTTTAATAACGATATAGAATATCCTCATTTACATATAAAAGCATCCTGAATACTAATCCTTCTATAAACAAAAAAAAATTATTATAAGGAATAAAATAGTCGCTTCAATAGTTCTGTCTGTTGGAGTAGAGTGTTCCTCTTAAACAAATATCACACAATTAGGAATGTGATGAGTAAGTTTAATAAAGTAATTCCTAAACAAAATACACCTTGTAAATACTGTAACATAATAAATTATTTACTGTTTAAAACCATTCCTGGATACAAATTTGTAAGTGTAACTTTATCAATTTACGACACTCCCCTAAAAATAATTAAAGAAATTTTGGTGCCATTGGTGGCCTCCACTAATATATCACTTTTCAAGTTCAGTTTGTTGGTTTCCAGTCTCGTTCTTCGAACATATTATTACTATTGTCGAGCCTTTTGCCGCTCCCCGTCCTACTAATATTTTACTTATTAACTAACTTCAGGTATGTGTGAAGGGTGGTAAGATTACGGCCAAGAGTTGTGACTATGGGGTTTACAATAGCCAACCACTAAGAAACAAGTGTTTGGTGGTTGGGATGTCTTTAAAGGGTTATTTGTATCAAGAATGGTTCGTAATTTCTTTTTATGTCTCTTATTAACAGAATTTAGAAACTGTAAAGAAGGGCAGAGGTCCGTATGTAAGGTGATTGGATAGGAGAACACAACAATTAATTGTGATGTATAGGAAACGTGGAATAATGTGTTACTTAAAGTAGAATCAAGGTTTCGAAAGCAGCAGTCAGCAATGTTTTGGTAAATAAACTTAGGACGATCTTTAACCGAATAGAAAGAGATTTTTATTTTATAACTTAAAGAAAATTTAAACAAATGTATTAGCCCAGAGATTATCGTAGATATGATTCTAGTTTGTATATGCGTTCAAAACAAGAATGTTCAAGACTGGACCAATGTGGTACTCCATTCAGTGAAATGTTCAGACTCATATTTATTGAGGACATTGCCGACCCCATGAGCCCAGACGTAGTTTAAGGCCAGCCAGTGGGGCTATGGCGTTGGAATAAAGTGGCATTACTGTAGCCGGGGCCATTACCGTTAGGCACCGTGGACCGGCCAAGACGATTACCGGAGAGATCTCGCGAGATAACAAGTGAATACGAGGGGGTGCGATATGGTGACACGACACTCGGTCAAGATAAGTACGGCAGGAATTAATTAAAAAGAGCCGACGAGGAAGAAATGTAAAAGTAACGGAGTGTTTTTGAAAGTAGCTTGGAGATAATAAGCTGTTATAGTCCGATTCATTGACACGCTTCTAAGTAATAGAAAACGTTATTGTATAAGACGTAAAATCGTGGATTGGTTGGCGTTTGACGTATTCCTAAGTAACTAAGTAATTTTTCGTGGTCATTTCTATTAAATCAAGGCTAAGCAGGTTGAACCGTCAATAATGTAATCTTTTGAACAATAGCCATTAAATAATTCAAATCATTTAAGTAGGAGAAACTATTAGATTTAAGTAGGTAACTAAAAGGAGGTTTGTAAATTAATAATGATTTTATATTTTGTTTGTTTTAGAATATTGTAGCTTATAGATTGAATGTAAATAGTATTTTTTGTTTGAGTTTAAGTATTTTTTTAAATTTTAAGTTTTAAATATTAGTAAGTATAACCCAAATTATTTAGTTTAAATTTAAATGTATATTTATTATTTTAGAATGTTATACAAATTATTAAGTGTTAAAACTAAGAAATACATATTTGTTATTTACAAGCCTATTTGTAGTTATTGACCTTTTTTTGTAACTTCAATTTCTTTTAAACAACTTGCCCAGTAATAAAATTAATATAATTTTGAAAACCCACTGCTTGGCTTTTACGAATTTGTACAAACTATGGTTAATATTTTATAATTAATACTCATGGGTTAAAGGGGCAAGTCATGATCAAATGAAGAGTGTCTACGTGTTCCTTTTACATAAAACTAAAAAGTATAAAATTTATAGTTTTTTTAAAAAGATGACTATAAATACATCATTATTTTAGTCCTCGGGAGTTGATGTGGTAAACATGATGTGGCCCACCTCCGAAGACCAAGGTAGATAGTGTGCATGAACAAGGGTAGATGTTTTCTATCTGTACGATTATAAGCTTGTTTTAAAACAAGTCTGCAATAGTTTAACCACTATTGCAAGTTTAATTCAAATAAAATTAAATATGATTAAGAAACGTGATTAATAGTTTTGATTGGTCTTTTAGGATAACCCCTACAGAATCAATCTGCTGTGGTTATTAATGTAGCCTACGAGGGTACGTAAATATCTTGCGACTCAAGCTCTCTAAATATTTTTGAAACGAGACAATTTTTTTCATTTCGTTAATTTTTCTTACTTATAAATAAATACGGCCTATTGTTTAGGGCTCTTTTTAAGGGATTTAAAAGGATTACAAATTTTCGCAGAAATTTATTATCGCTATTAGTCAGCTCTGTGGTGCACTAGCTACTTGGGGGATAAATATTGTGGAGATTTTATATACGATTAGCTTTACTCTTAATCCTCTTAACACCAACATGGTGTCCACTGAATGGTTACCATCGACGTGGACACTACTAAATAAGTCTGGGCTGTCCTTGTTGGATGGTGGCCAAGTTCGGTTGTTGTTAGGGAAAAGAACAGATTATCAGGCTTTTCAGTTTCCCAATGATCAGACCAATCACACGGACTCCACGCTAACCTGTAGGTGCTTTAGGTGCTCTGGGTCCCTAGCCATTCATTTACTTAATAAATGGTTCTTTGTAAACAACAGATCTTACTTAATACCAATTACTACACTCGTTGAACCACTCTCATCCAACTCATTCACTACTCATAGTCGCCCATATATTGACAATCGGTGACAAAAACGGATTTAATAAATTATATGGATTCAAAATTTGTTCACAATTTGTTGTTTATTTTATATAGAAAATGAAACGTGGGAGACGTAGCCGACCGTTTGGTTTTGTAAGAACAAAATTACAACTGAAACATAACATATAAAAGACATGTAAAAAATATCAAAAGTTCCTTTGCCTAAATAAAATATTATATTAGATGATTCGTTGTATTTTTAACATTTCTTATACACATTAAAACGATCTAAGCATGCTAATATTACAAAACTCTGATTTATTATAAAAAGATTGCTTGATTATTTTAACAATGAAAAAATACAAACTTGAAATTGTACACGATTGCTGGTTTTATAACAACAAATATTTCTTCCGAAACACTTAACTGTATGACGTTTCAACATACATTATCCGTAGGTAAACGATGGTTTAAGTATCAGCTATCATATCAACCCTAGGTTAATCTTTTTTATAAAGGAGAGTCTGATCTCTTATCCTTACTCTGACCATTCTCATAGATTATTGAACTGTGCGAGGAACTTATCCAGACAGAGTAAAGGGCCAAACTAGTACAGTAGAAGGTGAATATTACTGATAAATCTTCTAGTCTAGGCCGAATTCAAACCAGTGCTATCTCTCGCCCAAGCTCAAAGTCCTGACGCCTTAGACCGCTCGGCTACCGGCTCGCTCTGGAAAAAGTCCGCTCGCTCTGGATCGAGAGGACTTTTTCTATCGGTACCTATATTTTCGAGTTTCTTCGGAAAGACTGAACACTTAAAGACAATTATTCCCCCGCGTGCAATTCCCTATTACTCACGTATCGCATAGTTCATATAATAATAGCAAACAATAGAACATAATTACATGTCGTAATCCAAGTGAGAGATAGTGTAGTGTATGATCTGTCTTAGCCCGGTGACCATGACTTAAAGATGGAAATGGGATCTGAACAATTTGTTTACTTCTGAATTCACTTGTCTTACAACTCATTTAAACTACTGTACTGACATCCCTTGGTAGAGTAGTATTGCAATGCAGCTACGTGGAGGGAATATGGTTGATAAGATGAAGTATATGAACTGAGTATTTTTACGTTGACTAAACGTCCCCTTAATGGTTACTATCGACATTACTAATACCAAAGATCAAGAAAGTAGGCCTATTATGTCTCGTATGTGCCAGTATGAACTAGAGAGTCCATCGACACTGAACGTCTAAGTGGGTGGGAGGTGTTTGAATGAGTGGGATGGTCACATCTCTGTAGGGTTTTGGATGGGTGGGATAGTCACACCTCTGTACGTGTTTCGGTGTGTGGGTGGTAGGGTAATAACCTCTGTAGGTGTTTGGATGGGTGGAATGGTCACATCTCTGTAGGTGTTTGGATGGGTGGGATGGTCACATCTCTGTACGTGTTTCGGTGTGTGGGTGGGAGGGTAATAACCTCTGTAGGTGTTTGAATGGGTGGGATGGTCACATCTCTGTAGGTGTTTGGATGGGTGGGATAGTCACATATCTGTAGTTTTTGAGTGGGTGGGATAGTCACATCTCTGTAGTTGTTGGGTGGGTCATCATCACTGTATGTGTATGGGTGAAAGGGTCATAACCATTGTAGGTGTTTGGGTGGGTGGAATAGTCTCATCGCTGTAGGTGTCTGTATGGGTGGAATTGTCACATCTCTGTAGGTGTTTGGATGGGTGGGATAGTCACATATCTGTAGGTTTTGGGTGGATGGGATGGACATTGTAATAAATTATTCATTTACAATTTACAAAGAAAGAACAAGCATGATTGTTAAGTATGATAAATGAGTAATTTAAAAATACTAAACTTAAATCTTAAAGCTAATAAATATTAAATTATGGTACAAGGAATCAGCAGACGTGGATACATGCCTGTGCGACTGCTGATTTGCAGTTAAAAAGAAATATATTCGACATCAACATTTAGATTATTTTATTTAAAAAAAAGGAGTGTATTAATTTTGAAAGGAAAAAGATTACAACTTAACTATTGCAAGCGTTACTGAAAAGGACTTCAAAAAATGTATAAATGGAGAAATTATAGTTGAAAATTGTACAACAGTTTTGAGATGGTAGCGACAGCAAGCATAACGAATCTTATCAGCTGAGAGAGGAGGGGCTGATGAATCACCTGTGTAGTGTTTGGGTAGATTGGAAGGCTACATTTTTGCCTTAAATGAGAACAAAGAGTGCAGACATATATTCATTAAAAGAAGACATCGTTATTTTTTATAAATATTTATACTCAAGTACAGTACGAAGGTATTTCATGCCGGATTTCCCTCGCTGATACCGCGACATCTGACCCGACCTTGCGGCAGTTTGGTCCAACGCCCTCAGTACCGCAAATGTCAGGGTCGACTCTTATCTGGTTGGTAGATCCCCGAAACCTCGGCTTATGGGACTGTTTGTGTTACTGGAAAGTGTACGATCACTCCGCGGGTCGTTGTTGGCACTGGTCCACCGGCCACTTTCCCATCTATCTGCCCGCATACATACGACTGTCTAGTAGAGCTGTTAATTATTTTTATCGTTTGACAAATGTTAAATAAGTAGACCGAAGACCGGATTAAATCAATCAACGTAATCTATAATTTAAAACTGCCTGTTGAGGTTGTTAATAGTGAAAGTTCTCCTTCACCCCAGAGCCAAATCACTGACAGTCATAACCCTTTACATGCAACTGAAATAAATTATATTTGTTATCACATATATACATTTATCTGCGTTTCCAGCAACTATTTGTAAATAGCTGGATAGACAGTGTAATATGTATAAATTGCAAATTATTATTCCATATACTGAATTCGAGAAAAGGAGCTTATGCAATTTTTCGAACAAATCCGTACTCCGTGTTTTAAGCCTTCATAGACACCATATATTTAAATACTGAACAACTGTGTATTCCAAAAAAGAAAAATCCTTTTCCCTTTGAATACGTAATGAATATGCCTTAAATAGTCATACAACGTAACATACTAACTCACGCCCCGTATTTTCCTTAAAATCAACTACAAATCTAATTTATTTAATCTTTTGTAAACCTAGATCTTTTTCAGAAAAGGGCCTCCACTTTGAAACTTGCTTGAGTATGAGTCGTATTAAAAGTATTCATAAGTACATAATATATCATAAAAACTCGTGGTAAGTTTACAGAAGTTTAGGATCAGTCGTCGGGGTCATACCCCTACATAACCCACCCTTACATAACCTACCCCTACATAACCTACCCCTATATAACCTAGCCTAACTTAAGCTACACTTAGTTTCCGTAGCTATACACAAAAAATAAATTTTTCAATCATATTTCAATTAAATGTGATCACTTTGCTATCCGGATAAAAACAGTATTTACGTAAATAATTTAGTATCACTCAAAATAAGAAGAACGTTTAGAATCTGTTTGTTCTTTGACAACCAATGGTAATGTACAGTTATTATAGAACTTGGCCAGAACGGATGTGTTCAGTTGTCGCGTAATTCAATCACATGATCGCTATATCGCGTTGTTCTGCAGAGTAGTAGCTCGACCTGCCGCTAGGTAGCAGCATCACCAGGCCTCACCCCTGCAGATGTTTTATGTAAAACCAAACCCAATGAAAGTGCTATCGTCAGCCAGAGGCGAAGAAAGCCGATGAACAACTCTTCAATTGGAAGCGGCCGACGAGTACATGATCTGTTGGGGAAACTGCAGTAAAGAGGAAAAGAAATTACCGACGAAACAGAAGGTTCGGCAGTCTTTGTAAAGTTTTTTATGTTAGAAAATAAATGTATCACGTTATGACAGTGTTTATTTATGTAACTGAAGACTTTTAAAGTACCTAAATGAGTAAAGGAAACTCGTTTTGAGGTCGAATAATTGTTTTCGCTTCATTATTCAATCAATTTTATTTATATAGAACTATAGTTATTTTTAGTTCTTTTACAAGTAGTATTTATATTTATAATAATAAAAAGTAACATTTAAAATTAAATTTCGAAATTATACTAACTAAGTAAATAAGAATATTACAAGATTATTTATTTCTTAATTTGGCCGTTAAGTAAACAGCCACGACACATCTGGGAAGTCGACAGGCCTGTAGTTAACATTCAATAAAAAAAAGGGGGAGAAAACATTTTTAAAATTATACTTTTTATTCTTTTTACGTCTTTAGGAATATTTCCCAAACTTTATCACCGTTTGGTCCGTATTAGTTCGGTTTACTGGACCGTACCTTTTTACTAAGAAACAGTAAAAAAAATGAGAATACGTAAAAACAGTACCAAAAAAGTTTTGTTAAGTAATATAAGAAACACTTTTTTCCTAACCTAGAACTAGAGTTAAAATGTTTCATAAATAGTAACTAATCAAATATTTTCGTATAGTTCAGTAAAATGACAGGTTCCAAGTTGATTTAGGGTGTTAGAGAATAGGATAGTATCGTGAGTAAGGACAAGGCTCGAGGCCCAAGGCCGACCCTCAACACTATGTTATTATGGCTTCCATTCCTCTCCGCATTTCCTCGTCCTGGTCGGCTACTGCCAGTGCAATGGTTTGTTGTTACAGGTGTACCGCGGTTCCTGCGGAACCCACAATTGACTTGCACTGGAATGGCCTCATCAGACACTAGAGAGGAAACACACCTATCAAAACTGACCCACGTAGTCTCTTCCTACACGAACAGTACTGTGTGGCACTGGCTTGGCCTCATCAGACACTAGAGAGGAAACACACCTATCAAAACTGACCCACGTCGTCTCTTCCTACGAACAGTACTTTGTGGCACTGGAATGGCCTCATCAGACACTAGAGAGGAAACACACCTATCAAAACTGACTCTCGTAGTCTCTTCCTACACGAACAGTACTTTGTGGCACTGGAATGGCCTCATCAGACACTAGAGAGGAAACACACCTATCAAAACTGACCCACGTAGTCTCTTCTTACACGAACAGTACTTTGTGGCACTGGAATGGCCTCATCAGACTCTAAAGAGGAAACACACCTATCAAAACTGACCCACATAGTCTCTTCTTACACGAACAGTACTTTGTGTCACTGGAATGGCCTCATCAGACACTAAAGAGGAAACACACCTATCAAAACTGGCCCACGTAGTCTCTTCTTACACGAACAGTACTTTGTGGCACTGGAATGGCCTCATCAGACACTAGAGAGGAAACACACCTATCAAAACTGACCCACGTAGTCTCTTCCTACGAACAGTACTTTGTGGCAGTGGAATGGCCTCATCAGACACTAAAGAAGAAACACACCTATCAAAACTGGCCCACGTAGTCTCTTCTTACACGAACAGTACTTTGTGGCACTGGAATGGCCTCATCAGACACTAGAGAGGAAACACGCCTATCGTAACTGACCCATATAGTCTCTTCTTACACGAACAGTACTTTGTGGCACTGGAATGGCCTCATCAGACACTAAAGAGGAAACACACCTATCAAAACTGGCCCACGTAGTCTCTTCTTACACGAACAGTACTTTGTGGCACTGGAATGGCCTCATCAAACACTAGTAAGGAAACACCTGTCGAACGAAGTTTACTTCGTGGGAACCCAATCTGCAACTCAGATGTCTTTGTAGACACACATAGTTACAATACTACCCAAATATGTTATGCCACTTTGTCCTTCCAAAAATTATTAGAAAACGTAAGTTAGATTTTAAATAAGCCAATATATTTTTTATAAATGAATTCATCAAACAGCAATACGGACTACGGACCCAAACTATAAACTTTGTACATAGGGCCAATATTAGATGGATACGAATGCTGGATACGTATGCTAGCAAGCGTATAAAATGATATTTTATATACACTGTTAAAGGAGGGCATTCTATAAGAGATCTACAAGGGAAGCTACCACTCAAGATTTATTAACTTCAAGCGTTGAAAACCAACATATTGTACAAAACAATAAACTCAATCTATGCATGTTTTTGTCATACAAAACTTGCTCAATTTTTATTAATCCTTACCATAAAAACTAATTTAAAGATAATAAATCAAACTTATTTCAACATGAACCACTACATGTTTGTTTTATGTATAAAACAATTTTCTTTGTTTTGTTTAATTTGACGACACCAATACTTTGTAAAAAAAGATTAAATTTAAATTGACATATTTCCTAAGATGAGGTTAGGGCTATAATATCCTCTCTCCGTCTATTTTGAAATGGTCACCAACCCATTTTGGTATATGGTTGAAAGAACAATTTGCATTGCATTTTCTCCAATATATCGAAGCTGCGATGTTTTCAACGTCGTATCTACCTCCATTATTTCCCTTATTTGTATCTTCTATAAAATTAGTTTCAGTTTTTCACTTTACACACACGACCGATCCTATCTCCACATCGGTAATTTGTCCCGCTGCATGGAGGTGTCCCGTCTAGGAGGCCAATAACTCTCATTAACACCAGTCCGTCTCTTGATGAACTCTACAAAACATGTCCGACACCGGCGTCAAGACAACCAGATGCTATAAATTCCTGTGGCTCTCTGGAGAATCAGACGCGTTGCCGATCTTATCAGTAGGAGTAATTGACGCTCCTAGATCAGTTGATTCCAGATGTGGGGCAGACGACAGTCACTGCCATCAGATAGCGCTGGTGTTGCTCATAATCAGTCCGCAGAAACACTTGTCAGCGACAGCCGCTGATAAAATCTACTTCGTCGGGTCAAACTCTCATTGCAGAAAGACTCAATGCTTAATTAAATGGTATATTTTTTATAACGATAATCTAATCATGCTTTTGGATGTTTAAATTTGGTATTTTGTCTATTGCACGTTTTCGGGGCTCACGTCCGTGTTTTTTCTTTTATATGTGTTTAGGAATATATTTACTTACATATGCTTATCAAGTACGTGATATTTCAATGATGGGTCGCATGTAAATGACTACAATATAAATTAACTATATATTAATGAATTATTTCCTCCCACCCTGGGAAAAATAAAATAAAAGAGATATTACCTGCCAAAGCTATTTGTGACCTTCATACAAACAATAATATTCATTCGTCTATCAAAATGCGTACCTGTTTACAATCAACTGTGATGTTACCACCCGGAATCTGAACCACCTTTAATTAATATTTTATATTTTTTTTATTTCTGTGGGTTTAGTCTACGCACACAAAGTTGAAGCGCTATTCAATTCATCACATGTGTGGTGTAAGTAGAAGCTCTTTATTTATTATTTATAGCAAATATTTTTGAACTATATGCTAGTCTTCTACTTACCGACATTTATTCAATAGTATTTCAGCGGACAATAGGCCTCGCTTCAGTGTTTCGTTACGCAGCGTCTCATGGTGGAGGATTCTGCCGTGAGCCATGAAGGCTTATTGAACGCAACGCCACAGTATGATTGTGCTGCGGGCGTTGCATATACAAATTAGAGCGGCGTTTAAGTTAAAACTACCACTACTTTCAGTTGGAAGTAAATATATAACTATACATATAAGGTAGTTCAACCACTATAAAAAGCATCCACAACATGTTTTTAAGACAATCGATCAATGTTATCTCAATTGTATGTTAAACAAACAGCATATATAAATTAATTTCAAATAATCGATTTATAATGGAGTACTCACTGGATTGATCGATTATGCAGGTATGTAACGCCCTGGTTAAATGTCATCAATCAATTCGCCGATTGAAACAAATTAAATATGTAGAAAGTTATTTGACATAATCTATCAATGATTCAAGAAAGTTCCTAGTTTAGATTTGTTATAGCTTCAGTTTTTACAAGTTAATATATAGTACAGGCTATATTTCACATAAAACAAGCATGAATTAAAAACCTTTTAAATTCATTATTATAAATGAAAAAGGTTATTTTTACGTCACAGCAGAAGTAGATGATATCAAAGTTGTGAATTTCCAATCAGAAAAAGTTTTTTTCAGAATATAACTTCATATATTATCTATCTAAAATAATGAAAATATAACTTGAGTTTTTCTTACGATCAAATCTTTCAGCTGATAAGGTACGAAAATAATACGTTGATTTACAAATTCTTAAAATATCTACGTTTAAAAAATATAGCAGACAATAAACTTGAAATTAATAAATAATTTGATTAGAACCATGGTTTTCTTCTGTCTTGTCTATGTCTATATCAAATATTGGGGAAAAGAAGTCTGAGACAATCGGCTATACCAAATCAAAAGTGTTTGCTCTCAACTTTCTCACTTTTCACTTTCACATATGAAATCCTAAAGGCATAAGGATCTGTAAATAAATACATTTAATGCCAGTTTACCACTTGAATGTTAACAGCAAATACTATATGACTCAACTTAAGTCTTAATCAGTTATACAATAAAATGCTTAAGTACGTCGAAGATAGTGAAGTTTAGGAAAGATACATATACGTACCAAATAATCTATATAATTGAAAAAAATAAAAAAATGAGAGCTGAGCGATTCCTTGAGGCAATAGTTTGAGGGGCAGCGCCGCTTTCTCTACAACCGTTTCCTCTTTTTACTGTTCAGTTGCCGCGTGATTGAGTTGTTGGTACTGCCGGCAACTCCTCCACTTCAACGAGGCCAATTTATTTGTCACTCTGACTACTCCTAGCCTCCTAAACACTCTTCCTCCGGTACTTGGTACAGTAGCATCCGCGCTACAAGAACAAGAACAATTAGTTCACTGTTTACGTTGAAACTGTGTAAAATTTTCGTATAAAATTTGGTTTTTGTGATAATCCTGAAAATATTTCTTGGGCTATGGGAACTTTTGAAGAGCCACAATTGCGGAGTGTAATGCGGGAAAAAAATAAACGCTGTCTTAAATGTTCAGTTAAGTACTTCCATTAAATAAGCTGTGTCCGTGGGAATAGTGACGTTTTTTCATCAGAGGAATAAGAATAAGAATAAGAATAAGAAAATCTTTATTCACATAATAAGTTTTTTATAAAACAGTTTGCCATGTGCACAAGGCACGCTCGGCTAAAATGAAATTGAAGAATACATTTAAAATTAAACTTAGTCTTCTAGCAGTCTTACTTCACTATTTCTACATCAAAAATATAAAGGAAACACAACACTGTTAATTATTTTAAACTAAAACATGAAACATAATATATACATTACACATTTAAACATATGCCATAAATATACTAACAATGTATTAATACTATAAGATTCAATAAGCATATACAAGGTTTCTAATCTATTGTTTGAAGTAATTTTTTTAAGTTTGTCTTGTAATTAGAAAGTTTTTCATTAATATTAAGATTTTTTAAAAATTTATTAAACATTAAAGTGCATTTAAAATAACATTGGTTTCTACTAGTTTCTTTTTTGTACAGAGGAAAAATCAACATTTTATTACTGACATGCCTAGTGTACTTAATAACGTTTACATGATTAAAAATTGAACTATATTTTTTGACAAACATTAAAATTGAATATGTGTAAATACGGTTGAAATTCATGACATTAAGAAAGTTAAAAAGTTCAGCAGAGGGATGAAACTTTCCCACGCTACAAACTGTACGAATGGCATGTTTCTGTACTATAATTAGTGGTTTTAAAATATCTTTGAAAGTACCTCCCCAGTGTACAATTCCATACCTCAGGGTGGATTCAAACCAAGATAAGTACAATGTACGTAAATCAAGGGGGTACAAAAAAACCTCTCATATGGTAGAGACTATAGTTGATTTTCCGTAATTTTGTTACAAGAAATTCCAAATGAGAGTGCCACCTCAAATCAGAATCAATGAATATACCTAAATATTTAACTTTTTCACTAAAATCTATTTTTACACAAGTACACTCATAGATGCAAGCATGAGAGTGGCATTTGATATTTAATTCGTTTTTATATTTACTCACTGTTGATGGTTTGTATGAAAAGATAATTGAGCTAGATTTCTTTGTATTTATTAAAAGTCTATTTTTATTAATCCAGTTTGAAATTTTTAATAAATCTTTATTTATTTTGTTTTCTAAAATTTCAAAATTATTAGCAGAACATACTAAACTACTGTCATCTGCAAAAGCAAAAACTTTAGAGTTTAGGTTTAAAGACAGTAAATCATTCAAAAATATGACAAACAGGTTTGGTCCGAGAATTCCACCCTGAGGTACTCCAAACCTCACAGGTAACGTCTTACTGTAAACCCCATTAATCCTCACTATTTGATTTCTACCGAACAAAAAAGATTTGAACCATCTTAAGGAGTTGTTTCGGACTCCATATTTTTCTAATTTATATATTAAAAGGTCCAGATCGACGAGGTCAAACGCCTTAGTAAAGTCAAGATAAACGGCCAAAGTAGGTTTCCGCTCATCGACATTATTGACAATTTCTGTTATATGTCTCTCTAGTGCTAAATCTGTGCTTTTATTTTTTATAAAGCCATATTGATGGGGTGAAAATAGGCAATGATGAGTAAAAAAATTTACAAGTTGTACCTTTATACAGTTTTCTAGAATCTTAGATATGCTGTTTTGTAAAGAGATTGGTCTGTAATGGTTAATAAATTTTGGATCCTCAGCTTTATAAATTGGCACAACAAGAGATGTTTTTAGAAGATCAGGATATGTTGCGGTTGTAATAGACAAGTTAATAATGTGAAGTAGAGACGGCAAAAGTGTAGGGAGATTACGTTTAATAGTTAGAATAGATATGCCGTCCAGACCAACAGATCTTTTGTTGTTCATTGACCAGATAATGTTTACTAGTTCAACTGCTGATACTTCGGAAATTGCACACTCATGATCAAAGGTCTCCATCTCTGGTCGTTCAAACATGTCCGAACCGAATGCCTGACTGATCAAATGACTCGGCATTTCTGTGAAGTGTTTGTTGAAAGCATTTGCAACGAGCCCTCATTACCCTCTACCGAAACTTGTTTACCTTCAACAATAAAGTCTTTAGAATGTTGAACTTCTTTTCGTGTAATGGATTTGACTATTTTCCAATATTCTCGAGAATTTCCATTACTTTGTTTAATTTTATTTGAATAATAACTAAGTTTTTCTTTTTTTACAAGCAAATTGCACTCTCTAGAAAGTTGTTTATATCTTCCTTCTAATTCCGCATCCTCCTTATTAATTCTAAATATTTTAAAAAGATAATTTTTTTCATTTATTTTTTAATTAGATAATTTGAAATCCAAGGATTTCGTTTTCTGATTTTTCTATTAGAATGTTTTATATAATAAGATTGCTCCAATGCAGAATTATAAATATTATAAAAATTTGAAAGGCACGTATTAACATTAGAAGAGTTTTTAACAGTTGACCAGTCTTGGGCTGCTAATCTTCTACTTAACAAATTATAATCTACCGTTCTTATACACTCATATTTATATGGATTAATATTTACAGATTTACAATTAATTAAAATACCTGAATGATCCGTTAAATCCAAATGTTCCAATTTACAATCAAAAACTAACTTATTACAGTCTCTTATAAAAACATGATCCAAACATCTTTCTCCCCTAGTTGGCTCGTTAACATAAGAAACAAAGCCCAGTGAAGAAAGCATTGACAAAAACGTTTCAGCTGTATTATCTTTTTCCAAAATACAATAATTTAAATCCCCAAGCAATATACTAGGTCCCGATAAATTCAGTAAAATTTGTTCAACCTCATCATGAAACTGCTGAAATCTGCAATTACAATTCCTGTAAAACCCTAAAATGTTTAAATTTTGTTTGATTTGATTTACTTGAAGTTGTAATTTTAATAAAATTCCCTCTGCATCCGTATAAAGAAAATTATTATATTCATACTTAAAACAGCTATTGACGTATATTACAAGTCCCCCGGACGCATTACTTAATCTATCTTGTATTAATAAATCATAACCAGTTATTGAAAATTTACTGATTTCGGAAGAGGTAATCCACACCTCCGACAAAACAATAATGTGAATAATCTCACTTTGAGTTGATAAAAAAACTAAAAGCTCGTCAAAGTGCTTGCGTAAGCTACGTATATTTATATGAAATATAGATAGATTATTCTTAAAACTACTCATAACCTAGAATAATTATATTTATATACTATATACATTGGCGGTGTGATGCGGAGAGTTTCAGTTCCGTGGATGCTGCTCTGTGTTCAAGGGCCCGAAGTACTCCTCCAGGTCAGACACCTTGCTGATCTTCCTGGTCTGAGTATTGTCTGATTCCCTGGCGAATATCTTGGCTCCCTTCACCCACACGTACTGGACCATCCTGGCTGTCTTGTAGCGATTAGCCTCGTAGAGCAAGTTCTTGTTGTACTGCGTAAGATGTTCATTTACGAACACTGGTGCTGCTGGAACGTTCTGCATAAAGTCTGTTGTTGCTAGTCTGACTTTTTTGCTCTTCTCTAAAACCTGATCTCTTTTTTGGCGGTTTGAAAATCTCACAATGATGGGTCTTGGTCGAGTTCCAACTTTCCCCATTCTGTGCGCTGCCTGTATGTCGTGGTTGAGGGTGATTGGTTCATCAATAGCAACTGATAATTTATTTACTAATGCAAATATATTTTCACCCTGTGACTCAGGAATCCCGTTTAGCTGAACATTTAAATTTCGGCTATACTGTTGCAGGTCTTCAACTTGCGCAGTAAGCAAGGAAAGTTTATTCTCTAGATAGTTATTTTCCTCTACTAATTGACTGTTGGATGCTTCTAACGATTTGATTTTTGCATTTGTTTGTTCAAGTTCTTTGGTAAAATCATCGATTTTATCTGAGCAAAAATTAACGGATGTTGTAAGAGTGTCTATTTCATTAGAGAATTGAGTTTTAGTTACCATATTTTTCAAATTTTCTGTTACTGTAGCTTCAAAGTCACATAATTTTTTAAAAAGAACATCAAGGGTAACATTTTCTGTTGTCTTACTTACTGCAGTTTTCTTAGAAAGTACATAATCCTGTTCAGACCCACTGTCACTTTTAACGGAAGGACTTGCACTGTTCTTGTTGCGACACAACACACACTTGTACTTGTTACGTTGTTCTCTGTTCTTTAGCCTATAAGTCTTTTCCGTAATACCAGCACAATGATAGTGAAGTGTACACTTACTTACTGAGCAAATCACAAAGTCATTATCCGGTGGTAGTGGATTGTTACAAACAGAACACAATGAATCACTCAACATGGTAAACAATGTTAGGTACAGTAGATATGTGTAAACTAAAACTGGAAGTACGGGGAGACCGTGACAGCACGAACTTCCTCCTTGACTGCTAGCTCTTATATTTCTGTAGGTTTTAGTATCGATGTGTGTATTTAGTGTGTGGGAAATTTAGATTGAACAGATTTAAGTTGGTAGTGTGTGGGAATTTTAGCTCTTATGGATTTAGGTTGGCAGCCTGGTCTTGTGTGACGTTGATGACGTATGAAGAAGAAATGGAGTTGATTCAGATTTTAATCGCCATCTTGACTAAGTATTTAGTAATATTTGAAAAGTTCACTCACGACACTTTTAAGCTGTTTTGGGTGCGAATACTATAATAAACTTGGTACTACATGTACTAGGAATGTTTTAAATGTATAAGTATTGTGAAACTTGCGTTATTTTAGAAGTAAAAGGGTTTCGAAAATATGATGTGGAAACTTTAACGTTTAAAGCATAGTCTGTACGAGTCGGCACTTTTGATAACTGATTTTAGAGAAAAATATAAATGTCCAGGATGAGATTTATGTCTTATAATGAAGTTTTGTACTTACAGTTTGTCTGGGTTAGCTTGTATTACCTATTGTTAAAAATAGAGCACTTAATTTTATCAAAAACCTAGAGCCTTAACGGGAGATGCACTTGGTTACACTATGTCGTCTGCTATAGTTTTGTAAAATGCTAGTAGGACCAAAACCATGGCTCAAGAAACTTTAGTCCAGTATCAATAGCAAATTTAAGATGAGATTTAGTTGTTAGGTGACATCGGTAACTCATCTGAGGTTAACGATTTATTTGCAAAATGCCGTTTGAGAATAATATTTGTCCTGTGACAGTCGAAATACAGACTGATTTAAACAATTAGGAATTTTTCATCAATACGGAGTAAACTAAGCTAAATTAGTATTTTAAACAACAAAACTACTACATAAACTATAATCTGCACTTATTTTTATTCGAAATTGCTTAAGTTTTCTTTGAATAAGGTGCTATGGTGTCTCAGGGATCAATTCTATGCCAGTCCTGTTCTTAGTTTATGTCAATGGCATTGGGTCATCAGTACAACAGCGGAAAGTCGTACCGTATGCAGATGATACAACCCTGTGTTTTAGAGACAACGTACCGGAACTTGTAGAACAACAAGTATTTTTAGAGATGAAAAATACATTCAACATTTCAAGAGCCTCAATCTAACCATCTAACCTCAAAATCAACCATTTTTAATCAATTTTGATAGATTGTTCAGACTACAGATGAAGGCAATACAAATATTTCAAAAGACGCCTTCACAAACTCTTGCAAACCAATTTTTTAATATTTGTAAATCTTAACGTTACTCTGCCCGTACATTTTTTCAAAAAAAACTGTATTCATATCTTAATGCCCTTAACTCAGAGGTGAAACACACAGAACAGTAACGTTTGAACGCTTGCTACGTTTGTTCATCTCTACAACAGACTCTGCCAAATTATATGAAAATCACCACAACTCTGAAATCCTTCAAAACTCGTCTTAAAGGTTTTTAAAGCCTACCATGCATTTTATGATGTGGGCCAGTTTTTGGCGAATAAGTGGGAGACCGTGTAGTTGGTAAGCTGACACCGGTGCTGGAATCGGGATTAATTGAAAGAGTATATGTTTTCCTATTTTATGTATGTTTGAATGTATTGTAGAGTTATTGATGACATTATTATAGTTATTTCCCAAATATTTTTTACTTTTTCAATACATTTATATGTAGATAATGCAATAAAAACTGATTTATTTTTGTCATTTACAAGTAACTTCTTTGTAATACAGTTACTCCATTATCTATTCAAGAATCTAACAATATTAAAACAAAGAAGTACTTGTGATAGAAAGCGACGATCTTTTAAAAAAATTAATGTTGTCATTTACGTATTTGTTCAGTGTTAAAACTTAATTTACTTTGTTTTGTCCAAAATATAGATCCGTTCGTTTATTATGGTATATTTACGTTTTTACTATAAGTACTCACAGGTTGATGAGGGCAACGATTCAAACCTCGAACTAAATTGTCATGAAGTTGGAAACTAACTCTTATGATACTAATGGCATTTGAAGCACTATTATTTTACTGTTGAGATTGTCCGAGTGAGTCACAGATACATATTTGGGCCAAAGTGTTGTAAAGATTGTTCCCAGACCTCTTGTATACAGAAAACGTTAACTATCGGTGTGGACACTACTACAGCGGTCTTGAATGACCGTTTTGAGTGACGAGAGAGAACTGTATCAGTCTCGTTACTTAGTTAAAATCAGACAATATTATGTGGTTCGGATTTCACGTTAAGCTGTATGTCCCTTTGTTGCTTTGGGGCTATTTATAAATGACCCTTTCTTAAACTAAGCTTAAAGGTCTACAGATGTAACCCACACTCATCTTACATTAATTTAAACACTCACACTCGCATCGAAAGCTGTACCGACGTCTCAAATATGAAAACACGAGTAGTATTTCAAATAATTCGACTGATAGTTTTACATCAACTACTTCTATAGTTATGTGAGATACGAAACGTCGAGGTTTCGAAATAACATTTATGTTTTAAACTATTACGTGACAAACTAATACATATGTATGTATGTAACCAAGGGATTTCCAGAGGCACCCAACCGCTGGACCGTGGGACCATCAGAAGGGAATTATTTTTATCTGCACCGTTACTCGGAATCGTAATTTCGAGAGTCGGTGTCGAGAGAGGTATAAAAAGTGAATCGCCTTGAGGTAATTTATCGTGCGCTGTGTCGCGCCATTAGTCTATCGAGCCAGACAAACTGTCCTCATCCCCCGGACATGCAAACCTCATTAATCTACGGCCACTATCCCCCCTTTTGGTGGGAGCCATCACTCCACTCACTAACTTTAATGTACTTCTGTTTTCTCATAAAACGCAGCTCGTCAATCCTAGATCTGCGACTCAAACATGTTCCTCATAAATAGATCCTGGGTTGAGGGGGGGGGGGTGGAATGGTCGGTCATCTTGGAGGGTGTATTCTGCCTAAGACCACTATCAAACGATTGATGCGATGTTTGACGTATTCAAATCAATTTAAAACTACTGAATTTACTCACGCATATAAAAGTAACTCATAACTATACATTTCATAAGGATTACAACGTAACCATGTAATTAATTTTACGACTTTTAGAAGCAAAAAAAGTTGTTTCAGGATATTTTTTCAAGTTTTTTTCTTGAAACATAGAAATTCTGAACGTAACATTATTGCCAACCATATATTCAAAAATAAATGTGATACTGCCGGTTTATATATGTTTTCCTATTTGGAATCAAATAGCAAAGACTTATAAACATCTTTGCTATTTGGTCTCTAAAAGGGTACAAGGTTGACTTCATTCAGCGTGACGACTGACGATGAATTTTGGATCAGGAAAATTGGAGCCAAAACTGACTGCTTTTTATTTCAACTCATGTCGAAAAGTTTGAGAAAAGTTGAAAATTACACGTACAGTGGTACTGAAATACACGTACAATGGCATTGATCCACCTGCCCACCCATACACGTACAGTGGTACTGACCCACCCGCCCGCCCATTCGAGTTCAGTGGTTCTGACCCACCTGCCCGCCCATCACCCACCCATCCATACACATACAATGGCATTGATCCACCTGCCTACCCATACACGTACAGTGGTACTGACCCACCCTCCCACCCATTCACGTTCAGTGGTTCTGACCCACCTGCCCACCCATCACCCGCCCACCCATACACATACAATGGCATTAATCCACCTGCCCACCCATACACGTACAGTGGTACTGACCCACCAGCCCGCCCATTCACGTTCAGTGGTTCTGGCCGTAGAACGTTTGGCACACATTTTTGGCCGATTTGGAATGGCACGATTGGCACGCACCACTGTACGTGGTACTGCCCACCCATACACATACAGTGGTACTGACCCGTCCGCCCACCCATACACGTGCAGTGGTGATGAACGTGTATGGGTGGGCGGGTGGGTCAGTACCACGTAACTATAATTACTATATGTATAATTAGATAGTATAAATAGTTAGATAAAAAAATATCAGTTACTGTACTTTTAACGGAGCTTTCATCGAAGAATTCTTTTTAAAAAACTAAGAATTCTATTAGTAAAAGTAAACTGGTTAGTAACTAATTTATTGTAAGGTTAGTTTAAAATAATTAACGTGTTGGTTATTAAGGTTTAAAGGTTAAACTGTAACTGTATATATAATAAAAGTTGATGCACGGTGAAAACTAGTTGAAATTCCAGTACTTTTTTTGTTCCTACTAAGATAAAAATTATTGAAACTATAAAATGTAAAAATACGTATGTCAAAACGTACAATTAAACGACGAAAACAATGGCATGATTGGATTTTTCATAGCCCTCTTAATTTCTTAGTAAACAACCTTCAAACTCAGGTAAACATAATTTTTCCGCCGACAGTAGGTTTGGTTTAACGACAGACAACAAAGGTGTGTTGTGTTGTTACTTGTATAAAGAACTGAATCTTGTAATGTAGTAGGCATGATAACAGTGAGTACGAACAGCTGCGTTCACGTGGCAGCAGTACAGTTATAATCTCTCAATACAATTAGTTGGTTAAACTTCACTGGAATCAACATGAAAATAGAGTTTAAATATTAGTTCAATTAACTTTCTGTAGTGCTTTATTCTAACACCTTCAACTTCGAGTACGCGTTCTCTCAACATAGAAGCACATTTAACTCTATGTACACGAAGTTTGTTTAAATATTATAATTCCTACGTAGTCTACAAAGGGTGTGTTGAACTGGCAGTTATTACTTCTAAATAGCTCAATAAAATTAAAATGGAAAAGTAAACATCCTAATTTAAACTCATCTTATCAAACTAGGACTTAAATCTTACAAAAAAAACAACTAAGAGCTTGAAAAATAGTATTAAAGTAAGTCCACTGGTAATTTATAATAGTTAATGTATTACAATTAAATCAAGTTACTTGAGTAATGTAAATCTTGTTTTATCGATGGATTGAACTGAACGGAACGGTTACGTGCTGTTGAACAATTGTATTTGAACAATTCAGTTTCGTAGACGAGGCTCATCGAATTGAATATACTTTTATCTCTCGGGGTCATGTTGGCGAACTGGCCTTTTTTTGAGAACTCTTGCAGTACTTTTCCTCTTATCGAGAGCAAATTTCCTAGTAGGTAGAAAGAGGGAGGGAGAAGAGAAACGTTACGGATTATTTGTTAGCTTACTCACTTTCGAAGAATTTTTGCAGCTGATAAAGTATTGAGCTATGGCAAACGCTGCATATGTGTACAGGAATTACCGTACACTGCTCGTTTCCTCGATATAATGAGTTAAGAGGAAAATTATACTTGACGATAGGGTTTTCCATACTGACACTTTCCTCATTTGATAGTTTTTTGCTCTGTGTATGGATTGATTGGTGGTTGTATTCATTTTCGATTCCGTGCAGCATCGAAAATCAGGAGATTTAAATATTTGTGCCAATAAATCAGTGTTTAATTGACATTAAATGACTGTTGCCTTAGTTTATTTGGCTTATCTTGTTCAATCTCATAAGAATGCCACTCTTTCCTTATCCCATTTTATTTTTATATATTTTTTCAAGTCAGAATGGTAGCAATATTTAAACAAAATGTTTGGTGATCTAAAACCTTTTGGATTTTATTGTTTAAGAAACCCAATTGGTACACTTGAAATAAAAGTACCCGAACAACATAAGCATGTTATTTTCCTTTTGAAACAAAACCGAAACAAAAATAACTAACAATTAATAAATAAGCTATATGACAAATTTGCATGTCCGATCTTGTTTGGGATTTGAAACTCACTAAATGAAATCGTCTTTGTTACTAAATTGAATCAAGCTATACATAATTAAGAAAATTGATAGACATTGTTATGAAACATGAAAATAAAGATACCTCTAGAACGGGTACTTGATTTTTGCTTTTTAAAATGGATTTGAATACAACTGTATATTCAAATTTGCATATCTGGTACATAACGGATTGCAGTTCTAAGGGTAACGATAAAAAACGACCACTTTTAGGATATAATGTTCTTAACTGTATAATGAATGTTGTTTTATGTAAAGTGAGTATTGAATAAAGTGCTTTATATTAAATAATGGGTTCATTTTTCATCTTCATAACTGTTCTGACCATCTTCACGAATATGCTGGACATGATTAATTATTTTAATTACAAATGAAAATTAACATAAATGTAAAAAATCAACACTATCCCAACGTTAGAAAGATGTAACATTCGTGAAAATGATGAATACATCCAAATTGGCTGTTACGTACCACAAGAAAAATGTAAACAATCATTAAAAAATGAAAACATATTTTTAGAAAAAAACAAAAAACAGCTGGTTTTGTAAGAACACGGTAATTAGAATATGGTAGATATCACGACCCATACACGTACACCCGCCCGCACATACACGTACATTAGCTTTGACCCACCTGCCCGCCCATACACGTACAGTGGCATTGACCCACCCCACTGTCCCCACATACACGTACAGTGGCATTGACTCACCCCACCTGCCCGCCCATACACGTACAGTGGCATTGACCCCCCCCCCACCCGCACATACACGTACATTAGCTTTGACCCACCTGCCCGCCCATACACGTACAGTGGCATTGACTCACCCCACCTGCCCACCCATACACGTACAGTGGCATTGACCCCCCCCCCCCCACCCGCACATACACGTACATTAGCTTTGACCCACCTGCCCGCCCATACACGTACAGTGGCATTGACTCACCCCACCTGCCCGCCCATACACGTACAGTGGCATTGACCCCCCCCCCGCACATACACGTACATTAGCTTTGACCCACCTGCCCGCCCATACACGTACAGTGGCATTGACCCACCCCACCGTCTGCACATACACGTACAGTGGCATTGACCCCCCCCCCCGCACATACACGTACATTAGCTTTGACCCACCTGCCCGCCCATACACGTACAGTGGCATTGACCCACCCCACCGTCTGCACATACACGTACAGTGGCATTGACTCACCCCACCTGCCCGCCTATACACGTACGTACAGTGGCATTGACCCCCCCCCCACCCGCCCATACACGTACAGTAGCATAGACCCATCCGCCCACCCATACATGTACAGTGGCATTGACTCACCCCACCTGCCCGCCCATACACGTACAGTGGCATTGACCCCCCCCCCCCACCCGCCCATACCCGTACACTGGCATTGACCCCCCCCCCCTACCCGCCCATACACGTACATTGGCACTGACAAAACTTTTACTATTTGATCGATGTTTGAAGTATACAAATTAATTCCTTCAAATTATGTATTTTTTAACCTTTAAAACTAATACTATTTATTGCTCACATAGGCCTATGATAATTTAACACAATTGTTTATACCTCTTGTTTACAACCTTGTAGTGTTTCTGAAGATGACTTTAAATTTATACTATAAAAATATTTAAAAATTGTATAAAGTATGATTATATTATTTTAGTTTTATATCACACTTCAAAAAAAGTTAAAAATAATAGTGCTTTATTGGCTATGTGTGTAGTCGTAGTCAAAGACTAGCCACGTTTACATTTCACTATTAGTTGAAATACGCTTTCAGAACCTTGCCTTTGATATATGTAACCTTGTAATTAATGCGAGCAAGTGGTGTGAAATTATTCATTAGTGGAGTCTAGTTATTTTCTGACTAGTCTTTTTAGTTATGGGCAATTACCCAACGTGAGGGACAACCGTGGAATTGAGGGACCATACAAAGATATTATTCAGATACTCAGACCGTATCTATATTTAGTGTTTTCAACATTATTTCCATTGTATGAATTAGTATTTTACTTTAGTTTATGTTCTCTTTTTAATCGATAAAACTATTTACTGAAAAAGTACAAAAATTTCATTTATAAAGGGCTTGATAAAATATATACCGTAAGTTACGCAATCCTAATATGGATCACGCATTTTTTTGAAACCTCTTTTTTGGTCAGTTGATTCACTACAGAAAAACTAATAAGATGTATATTTGCTTATATGTTAATGGGACGTTTATTTTCCGTGTAATCCGTCAAAGTGTTTCTTTAATAATGATACTACTAATGGTGGACAGCTGGTGTTTGGATAATCAGCCAATTAAATGCCATCGTCAGGTACCTTTCTTGGGATACATGAGCTGTGGACGTGACGCCAAGTTATAGTGATGTACCTAGGGAGTCGTGATCTTTGGTGATTAGTATTCATCCCAGTTACTATTCCCTTCCTTAAATTGTTAAATTATTCCTGATATCCAAGTCAAACAACTTAAACTTAACAATCAAACTTAAAATCTTTTCCCATAAACAACCCTCTGTAAAAAACAGATAGTTGTTAAAAGCCATATTAATATGCTTGTTACTTAATCACAATCTAATGTTGAAAGAAATTTACATCCGCTTAACTATTTAATTGATAAAATAATTTACTAAAAAAGTACATTTAATTTAAGGAGGGCTTCATAATATATACTGTAATATACGTCAGCCTAATATGGAACACGCCTTTTTTTAACCCTCTTTTTGATTAATAGATTCAGTGATGGAATGAACCCAGAAATAAATTATCATCTCTTCGTTTTGACAAAGGTGTCAATTCCAAGATCAATTTCAACAGAGTTTGATTATATACACACACAAGATGTCCCTGAACGCTCTGAGGATCTTTTTAGGCATTGATTGTGGCTCAAAAAGAAGACATAATATTACATTTAAAAATTTCAAATCAGCTCCGGAACCCGTACAGCCACCATTTTTTATTTTTTACAAATTATGTTTCATTTTTATAATTATTTAACCTATAGGGTTAAAATTTGGTTTGCACTTTAATAAAACCATTTCATTACCAAAATTTTAAAAATCAAAAACCTTTTTTTATTATTTTCAAAACGGTGGCATTTTGAAATCTTTGATCCTTAATAACTTTTGAAAGGTTAGGAATACAAAAAATCACAAGAATACCTTTTTTTGCAAATTTTATTTGCAATCCAAAAATGTAACGATGTATGAAATTGGACGATAAAAACAGATTTAAGTATTTTTTATTAATTCATTTACGTGTCTATGTGTACAGCCATGGTGTCGTGCCGCGCGAGTCAACCACAACAATGCATCAGCGATCTATTCTGATTACTTTTATCCAAAACACTACACTAAAGTGATTTGTGAAGTAATTGTAATGAAAATGCCCCTAGAAGGCAACGGGGAAAAATTGCAGGTGATTTTCGTTATTATTACGTTAAAAATTAATTTTAACCTGAAGTAGTGCCCTAAAACTAGAAAGTTTGTAAAATTTATTTGTAAAGTTGTAGACATAAAACAAGGAAAAAATTAGATTATAAATTGAAACTTTAATTAAGTTTATTTTCACATTACAAACAATGCTCAAATTTTCGTCGTCTTATTTGATTGCAAAGGAAGAAAACAATTAGAAAGTTACTGGCGCACATCAGACTATTAATTTTTTTCTTGGATAATTCTAGTACCTTCAAAAATTCTACCAACATATAATTTACAAAAATTCTAGTTTTTAGGGCACTACTTAAGGTTGCAATTAATATTAATTTAACCACGAACACATCCACAACTTCTCTCCGGTTGCCTGCTAAGGGCATTTTCATTACAATCACGTCTTAAATCACTTTATTGTAGTGTTTTGGATGAAAGTAATCAGAATAAATCGCTGATAGATTATTATGGTTTACTCGCGCGGAACGAAACCATGACTGTACACATTCACGCGTAAATGATTAAATACAAAAATACTCAAATCTCAGTTTTTGTCGTCCGATTTAATACAACGTTACATTTTTAGATTGCAAATAAAATTTGCAAAAAAGGTATTCTTGTGATTTTTTGTATTCGTAACCTTTCAAACATTATCAAGGCCCAAAGATTTCAAAGTGTGCCATTTTCAAAATAATTAAAAAGGTTTTTGATTTTTTTATTTCAGTAAGAAAATGGTTTTATTAATGTGTATACCAAATTTTAAATTTATAGGTTAAATAGTTTTAAAAATAAAAATAATTTGTAAAAATACAAAATGGTGGCTGTACAGGTACCGAAGGTGATTTGGAATTTTTAAATATGATATTATGTCGTGTTTTTGACCCACAATCAATACCTAAAAAGATCCTCAGAGAGTTCTGGGACGCCCTGTATATATACAGGGTTAGTCACTACTAACTACATTAACTTCATCAGCGGGTTTCACTGATAAAAAGGAACAAAAAAGTTCATATAAACCATAGACCGATCTGAACCATTTGGCTGTAATGGCGCATTTTGTGATTTTTTTAAATTACACGACTTGTTACTGTTAGTTTGAGGGTAAAACCAAACCAATTTTATTTTTGACACGGAATGTAATACCATTTGAAAGAGTAATACCATTAAATTCCCTATAGATTAAACTTATTACTCAAATAACAACCCCTTATACAACGTTTTGTAATAAATGTAAAGTTAAACATGTTTGATTCAGACTTTCTCCTTTCAACTTTAAGGCACAATTAGAGCAGTTAAATTGTTTCTATTCTTACGTTCAATACTGAAAAAACATCCTTATTTATTTATCTTTAAAATGGTGTATAAATACTAAGGGGTCATGCGTGAAAAATGTTGAAATTTCATAAAAATATTGATAAGGACACAGCATTATGGTTCATCATATTGGTTATAAACACCAAACTAATGACTGTGTATCTGTAATTTCTGCACCAGCTGAATCTGTTGACTAAATATTGATAAGGACACAGCATTATGGTTCATCATATTGGTTATAAACACCAAACTAATGACTGTGTATCTGTAATTTCTGCACCAGCTGAATCTGTTGACTAAATATTGATAAGGACACAGCATTATGGTTCATCATATTGGTTATAAACACCAAACTAATGACTGTGTATCTGTAATTTCTGCACCAGCTGAATCTGTTGACTAAATATTGATAAGGACACAGCATTATGGTTCATCATATTGGTTATAAACACCAAACTAATGACTGTGTATCTGTAATTTCTGCACCAGCTGAATCTGTTGACTAAATATTGATAAGGACACAGCATTATGGTTCATCATATTGGTTATAAACACCAAACTAATGACTGTGTATCTGTAATTTCTGCACCAGCTGAATCTGTTGACTAAATATTGATAAGGACACAGCATTATGGTTCATCATATTGGTTATAAACACCAAACTAATGACTGTGTATCTGTAATTTCTGCACCAGCTGAATCTGTTGACTAAATATTGATAAGGACACAGCATTATGGTTCATCATATTGGTTATAAACACCAAACTAATGACTGTGTATCTGTAATTTCTGCACCAGCTGAATCTGTTGACTAAATATTGATAAGGACACAGCATTATGGTTCATCATATTGGTTATAAACACCAAACTAATGACTGTGTATCTGTAATTTCTGCACCAGCTGAATCTGTTGACTAAATATTGATAAGGACACAGCATTATGGTTCATCATATTGGTTATAAACACCAAACTAATGACTGTGTATCTGTAATTTCTGCACCAGCTGAATCTGTTGACTAAATATTGATAAGGACACAGCATTATGGTTCATCATATTGGTTATAAACACTAAACTAATGACTGTGTATCTGTAATTTCTGCACCAGCTGAATCTGTTGACTAAATATTGATAAGGACACAGCATTATGGTTCATCATATTGGTTATAAACACCAAACTAATGACTGTGTATCTGTAATTTCTGCACCAGCTGAATCTGTTGACTAAATATTGATAAGGACACAGCATTATGGTTCATCATATTGGTTATAAACACCAAACTAATGACTGTGTATCTGTAATTTCTGTACCAGCTGAATCTGTTGACTAAATCAGCTGTTTGGGGATTAATAGTTATAATTAGCTGACTTTTTTAACTTAAAAATACAACTTCGTTAACAGGATTTTTTAACTAAGTGTTTTCCGCATTAATGGTCAATCCAGATTCATTATAAATCTTACTAACAGGACTGTGTACCGTTGAATTTCTGCACAGCTAATCTGTTGATAAATATTGAAAGGACACCCACGAGTAATTTAAGTTCATTGTCAAAGATTGGTTTAAATATCCAAACTAAATGACATAGTGCAACTTAATTCTATGAGAGCTTTGGCTCTGCTTGCACCTAAAATATGATAAGAGGTAGCTTTCCTTTAGTTTCAATTTCCCTATTGGTTAAAACCCAACTACGACTGAGTATCTGTAATTCTTGCACAGCTGAATCTGTTGCAAAGTATTGAAAACAGCATTATGCCTTCATCTTGGTATAAAATCCAACCAATGATTGTGTATTGTAATTTCTGCAGCAAACAGCTGATCGTTGACAAATCATTATAATATGGCTACTCGCATTAGCGTTCTGATGATTGTTCACAAACGAACCAAACTAATGAACTTGTATCTGTAATTCGCCATGAATTGCTATCTTTAACTATAGGTTACAAAAAAATATATCATGCTAACAAGGCTCCCAAGAATTGTTATCATTTTAGAAGATTTTCAAAATGTACTCCGTTTACCCTGCTACATATGCGAAATCTTTTTTCTGAATTCCCTCACAGTCGCCTTCAAGTTCAGTTCATGACGTAGGAGTTGAGAAGCTGTCAAAATCCTATTCCTTATCTCTTCTACATTTCAAACTGGTGTTTAATAAACCTTTTGCTTGATGTACCCCCAAACATAGTAGTCAATGAGTTTCAGGCCTGAAGCCAAGTTATGTTTCCTCCTCTTCCTCCACATATTAAATAGTATCACTGATATGCTGACGGATCTCAACGTTGAAGTGTGGGTGTGCTCCATCCGCTTGGAAGACAATGCCCTGACGCAAATCCAACGGCAAGTCTTGAGGGAGAGCAATGGTAAGTTTTCAGTTAGGAAGTCCAAGTATTGAATGCCGTTTAAGACTGTTAGTAGGTCGATGTATGGTCCTATAAGCCGGCTTCCAATGAATCCAATCCAGACGTTCAATTTAAATCTTACTTAATCAGAAGACTCGTGTACCAGTTGAGGATTTTTGCAGCATAGTAATGCTCGTTGTGTATGTTGAAAACACCCTCACGAGTAAATGTTAATTCATCTGTCAAAAGAATGGTCTTGAGGATATCACGACGATCAAATTGACGAATCAAGCGGCAGAACTTAATTCTAAGTGAGGAGCTTTTGGCTCTAGGGCTTGCACTCTAATAAAATGATAAGGATGTAGCTTTCCTTTACGTACAATTTACGCATGATTGGGAAACCCCGAACTCACGAGAAACTATTCTTGTTCAAGTATCTCTTGCAAAGTGATTAAAAACAGCTTATTCAACGCCTTCATCTTGAATAAAATTTCCAACCAATCGATTATTGTTAGGAAACTACACTTTTACGCAAACAGCGATGAGCGTTGACAAAGGTCATTGATAATATGGCGGTGGTACTCGCGATGGCTTTCTGATGAGTTAGTCACAGAACCGGTAAACCACAATAATGTCAACATATGATTCATTGGTAAACGCCATGACCATTCAAATAACAATTATCTAGCATTAACGACATTAGTTATGTGTTACTCGTAGTGCGCACTTGAAAAGGATATAAAAAACAGTTTTATAACTCGACAGCAAAAAAAATCGTCTAATTATAATATTTAATCCCCAATCACCTGATTTACTCAATAGATTCAGCTGGTACAGAAATTACAGATACAAATTTGGATATAAGTTTGGTGTTTATAACCAATATGATGAACCGTAATGCTGTGTCCTTATCAATATTTTAATGAAATTTCAACATTTTTTCACGTATGACCCCTTAATATTTATACATCATATTAAAGATAAATATACAAGTTTTTTCATTAATTGAACGCAAGAATAGAAACAATTTAACTGCTTTAATTGTGCCTTAAAGTTTAAAGGAGAAAGTCTGAATCAAAAATGTTCAACTTTATAGTTATTACAAAACGTTGTATAATGGGTTGTTATTTGAGTACTAATTTTAATCTATAGGGAATCTATTACTCTTTCAAATGGTATTACTTTCCATGTCACAAATAAAATTGGTTTAGTTTTACCCTCAAACTAACAGTAACAAGTCGTGTAATTTAAAAAAAATTGGGTGTGCGTCGGACCACACGGTGGAAGTTATACTTCTTTGGCCATTCTCATACACCCACTCACGCACACAAACAGACAGGATATATAAATGAAATATAACACATTTTTCAATATTATTCAATATATTTATCTTCAATATATTATACGTGACTTCACTATTATATTATACACCTATATTATCATTATCAGTAATTTCTTCGATTAACAATCGATTAATCGATAGTTTTTCTTCGATTAACAATCGATTAATCGATAGTTCTTAAAAATTTGTTCTTACTTTTCAGCGTGACGCGGTTTCTCGACCAACATCCCATCCCAAAGTGTCTAACGGGCGCAAAGAAGTATAACTTCTATAACTTCAAAAATCACAAAATGCGCCATTATAGCCAAAAGGTTCAGAATCGGACCATGCTTTAAATACACGTTTTTGTTCCTTTTTGTCATTGGAACGTAGTTTTGGCTGGTGATGTTAACATAGTTAGTAGTGACTCACCCTGTATATATATTATTGTTAAATGTCAACAGGTTGTAGATATAGTCTTTGTTTCCTAGCAGCATAGAACTAGCTCATGTTAATTATCTACAGGAACAGTGAACAACTACATTGATCAGTTTATCAACATCTTGAGAAATTCTAGGTGATTTTTAAGAACTATTTTCTTGTCTTCTATGGACAGCCAACATTAACAAGTCTCTATGTATCAATAATTTTGTATAAATTAATTGTATCTAGTTCGGTGGTGCGCAATGAGTATGTAAACATCGCCTCATATGTAACTACTTTTAGAATTCTTATGGCAATTTTGGGGGTAATGTACATGGTACATGAAATAGTAGTATCAGGTATTGACATGCCACTGCAATTAATGATGTACTTTGTATACATTTATGCATTAATGAACCTTTCGGAATCATTATTGTTGTCCATTTTGTAAAGAGTGATAAAGTCAAAGTTCTTCAACCTTTATTTTCCTCATGGCAGCAATCCTTACCTTTCAAATTTTGATATATTTTTTAATTATGAATCAGGGGTTCCCAAACCTTTTTGTATCACACCACCTCCTATTGAAATAAAAGCCTTCTACACTCCCCCCTTTAGAGAATAAATTGTATGGAATGCTTATGCACATGAAAAGCCAAGTATTACTTTAAAAAAATATTTATTTAAAAAAATACTTGTGTTCTGCTTACATAAGAAACACATTATAACGTTTTAAGTTTTAATGTTCTACGTAAAGAAATTATAGAAAAAGAAGTTAGTCTGTTAGTGATATTTATGAACGTACATTTTCACTGGTTTCTATTATAGCTTCATATCTTGTTTCCAACTAGTCTGGCCTCCCGCTCTTCTTGTCTTCACGCCCGCCGGTTTGGGAACCCCTGTTATAAAATATTAAATTTATACTTTTCTGTTTATGTGGTTTATAAAGAACACTATCTTACAAGCCAAGTGGATATTTTGGATTACATTAAACAAATTGTCTATTAAATTACTTCTTTTAACAAAAACATACCTGAAATTTACCTAAATTACAGTCAAGACTGTCTGTGGTAATAATGCTGTCTTGTATGGAGTAGGGGAAATGCACCAGTACTACTGGTGAGAGCAGACGGTGAGTTGATTGCCTTCAATCACACTCTGTCAGTTCGCATCACTAAGTCACATATGTAAACCATACCACGAGTTTTAAAAAACTCCGTTTTAATCTTCTTGTCTTAGACTCCGTCTGATGTTTCGTAGCTTGGGATTGCCTCGGTGTCGTGTTGGTGACACACACGGACCAATCTCCAGCGCTCAACCATTACCCAGTCTCCGTGATGCCTCTCGTCTACTCATTGCTCTGCATTCGTGTCCCCCAACGTTCAATTAGGTACGTGCCGTCTTCGGCGGTCCATCTCGCTCGTGAGCTCACCACGCTGTGAGAAAAGACGATATTATGATGTCAATGCTAGGACTTGCAGGTTCCTGACATTCAAGCTCCTTCAAGCTTCTCACTGGGACATTGTTTTCCACTTACACAACAATTAGAACATGAAATCAAAGACAAAAGTCAAAGAATTATTGGCTAACAAGGATCAGGCAAGTATGTTTGAGGCTAGGTAAACTGTATTGATTTGTCATTTGCATTCCTGTTTTGTATACTTCGCTTTCAATTCGCTCTTTAGCTAAGTATGTATGTAGCAGCGATACTCTGCAAATTACATCATCACAGGACAGGAATGTAAAGATTCGTCCCCTTACATCTTCCCGTATCCATTAGGTATTTTTATGCACAAAACCTATTTTATATGTTCCCATGAGTTATTTTTTATATACAAAATCTGTTTTATATGTATCCATCAGTTATTTTTTTAAACACAAAATCTATTTTTATAGACTTTTATCACATTCCTCCCTAACACTACTTTCCTCCCTTATTTTTGATATTTTAAAATTTTTTTATACAAATCTGATTGAAAATAATGGTTATAAATAGCTGTCGCTTTTGATTTTTAATTTCACTGAATTTTAATTGCTCAATATATTGTGAGTCATCATTTTTTCCCGCACTCATCCTTATCTTACATCCTCTCTTTCTGTGTCTATTAAGTTCCTCAAAATAGATTTATAACACTAAATAATTTATATACAAGCCTTTATAACTGTCATTTATTTATTTCATTGCAGTTGAAATAATCTAAAATTATTTTACTATAAAAATTTGAGAATAGACCTCTCTACACTGCAATTTCATTAATGTACTAACCTTTTTTCATATTTACTATTTAATTTTGTATGTAGCCAATGACATGTTTTTACAACAGAACTTCTCCTTGATTCAACAATTAATTATTTACTTTGAGATTAATCTATAAATTAAATTATAAAAGTAATTAAAGTAAATAATGTATTTCTGAAAAATTTAATCTACTTCAAATGCAATCTCGTTTATTTTTAAAACGTAATTTCATTTCTAATGAGTCATTTTTGTTTCAGGTACTGTCATTCTAATAACATCTGTCCATACTGTGAGTACTAAAGTCAATAACTTGTACATCTCGAACAGATCCCTTTAGTGACTCTGAAGGACGCAAATGTGTATTAGACAAGTCTGTATTACCATATATGACAATTAACGTTTATGTTTTTACGTCTACCAGATTGCTTTAAGAAATGAAGATATCTTAGCAATTATTATAAAAATGTTATCTGACATGTCGATACTATGTAGGTGTTGTAACTGGTGATACTACTGTACGTTGAGATTGTACATGTTGATACTATGTTTATACTGTAAACCGTGTTCTGATTCTGTTTATACTATGTTTAAACTATGGATGTTGATACTATGTTTAGGACTAGACATGCTGATACAATGTTAAGGCTGTAAATGTTTATACTACTCTATGTTGAGGCTGTACATAATGATACTAGCCTATGTTTATACTGTGGATGTTTATACTACTCTATGTTGAATCTGTACATAATGATACTAGCCTATGTTTATACTGTGGATGTTTATACTACTCTATGTTGAATCTGTACATAATGATACTAGCCTATGTTTATACTGTGGATGTTTATACTACTCTATGTTGAGGCTGTACATGTTGACACTATATTTAGACTGTGGGTGTTGATTTATGTATGACATGACATATACATGTGTTACATATCATATTATTTATAATTTGACACTCAGGACCTTTTAAGAGACTTTTGTGGAAACTTGATATATTGTACATTAGCGGAATTCATGTTTTGTCCTTTATACATGGCAGGCAAAGTGATTAAATAAATTTATATTCAATTACTGAATTTCAAAATGGCATTACAATATTGTATATATTTTTATTACGGTGTTAAAGTTGACGTAAACAAACGGCGGCAGAGGTCGTGGTGAGGAGATTCCTGGAGATTCCAGACGTAGGCTCCCGTTATAATGTGATAGCCCGGGGCCTCGCGCCGTCTTATCGATTCTGGAACCTGGCCTGGGACCCGAATAAATTGTTTCTACTGTACTTTAGTAACAAAATGTAGTGTTTATTATTAAAGTAAATTATTATGTTGAAATGGAATAATGTTTTAAAATTTATTATATAAATTACTGTTTAGATATCAACTCTTTTCCTCATACGTAAAGAAGAGTTCAGAATATTTCACAACTTAAATACAGTGTGGAAGAAAAGTCCTGAAACAGCTTTATAATGCCTGAACGATTACATACAAAGCAATGAATACTGGATACATCATTACTGCAGCTATTAATCTTCTTTTTGAAGTAATTATTGTTTTTCTGTCATCAGAGGGGCAGCCCACAAGCAGTCAGAAGAAAATCTTAAATGAGAGCATAGATCGAGTAGTACATCAAATTAAAGGTCTTTAGTACTAGAATATAAACCCACAAATTCGAACTCAAAGGTTCGCTCTTTAAAGAGTTACAATGAAGGTTCTTTTCTAGACTGTTTACTATCCTTTTATTGGGTTAGGCTGGGAAAGTAAGGAACAGTTTTTTTGAGTAGCCTAGTTGGTGACTTTTCATTTCCAAAGGAAGATGGTCGAAAAAGAGTTGAACAAAAATATTAACAATAGCATAGATCAAGATGTACATAATTTTGAATGAGTTGTCTAGCACAGGTGAATACCACAAACAGTGCTTAAAAAGGTTGATCCAGTAAAAAATTGCAGATGTTCGACGATTTTCTTGGTTGTAGTAAGACAATGTATTGACAGTTACAATTCAAGTGCACTAATAAATCAAAGAGAAAGTGCTGCTGAATGCATTATGCCTATCGTACAAATGTACATTATGAAGTTAGTCTTGAGCAAGTATTAGCAATTCAAACATTTACTTTACAAATATTTGGTAAGTAAACATCAGTTTTGACCATCAAAATCTTTGAACATCTGCCATTTTGTAAAGGATCAACCTTTTTAAGCGCTGTTTGTGGTATTCACCTGTGCTAGACAACTCATTCAAAATTATGTACATCTTGATCTATGCTATTGTTAATATTTTTGTCGAACTCCTTGGAACATCCATTGGAAGTGAAGAATCACCAACTATCCTAAATTTTTTTTTCTTTTAAGTCCAGTAGGCATTTACAAAGTTTAACTTTCCCAGCTTAAGCTAAGAAAAGAATATCAAACCGTCTAGAACAGGACCTTCATTGTAACTTTTTAAAACTTTAAACCAGCGAAATTTTTTAAAGAGCAAACTTTTGGGTTTACATTTGTAGGGTTATGTTCGATTAATCCCATAAAGACCTTTAATTTGAAGTACTGCTCGACCTACGCTCTTACTTCTGACTCCTTGCGGGCGGTGCCCCTGATGTAACAGAAAAATAGCAGTTACTTCAAAAAGTATGTAAATAGGTAGTAATGATATACTAAGTTTTATTGCTTTATATGTAGTCGTTCAAAAATTATGCAGATGTTCCGGGACTTTTCTTCCACGCTGTTTAGAGTAAAGAACAACAAGTCCAGTAATAAAAATAATTGTACAGTAACATTTCAGTATATATAAGCAAGAAATATGTCGAAATATAAGTTAGGTTAGGATTGAACACATATACATATGTGTTCAATCCTAACCTAAGGTGCCGATTGATAACTAAAGCGATTACGTTTATTGTTTTCTCGTAGGTCAATATCACGTGACCAATATAAAAGGCAAAGGGTTTGTAAGTTTAGTTTATTTCTAGAATTTGTAGGCAATCTTTACCATATGCGGGACATTCTAAAAAGTATTATTTGGGTCGAACAACAAAGTACCTAAGTGTGAAAGTACCACGATTAAGGTTCAATTTAACTACGAATCTACACTAAAGATAGTTTATGTATATAACGACCAATGACATCTGAAACAAAGTGTCGAATAACAATAATAATCAGATATTAACAAGTATGGGAATGCCAGACACAACGCGAGAGTTACTCCACGAGATCTTGTTGTTTACAAACCGATCAGCTGGTGATATAACTGGCCTGGCTTGTTAGAAAAAAAAAGAAAAAATCCGGTGGGCAGTGCATCCTACCCGGTCTGACCCGTTCACCCGCACGACCCGCGCGACCTTCCTCTTCATTCACTACTCACAACGTACGGCGCTTTCCCGGCCGATCTTAGCCTGATCGACTTTTTCACCGAGATTTATTCAGCAGGAAGGCTTCACGGAGAAAGCAGTGAGAACTAGTCTGCGTGTGGCCTTAAATACAAACTACAAGTCCTTGCCATTTTATCTCTAACTTGGAGGACTTAACATAATAATTTGCCGGTAGCGTAGTTTGTCACTCCTGAACGATTCCAACAGGTTTGATACCTATTTGGAAATATGACTAGGGACAATGAAAAGCGATTTCCACACAATGAGGGCTTTCTCAAATTATTTGATTTTTAGTATTATGTATTTTTAGTAGGAATACCATCAAAGCATCTACTATACAGCTTGAACAGTACGCTGCAAAGTAGGAATACCATCAAAGCATCTACTGTACAGCTTGAACAGTACACTGCAAAGTAGGAATACCATCAAAGCATCTACTATACAGCTTGAACAGTACGCTGCAAAGTAGGAATACCATCAAAGCATCTACTATACAGCTTGAACAGTACGCTGCAAAGTAGGAATACCATCAAAGCATCTACTGTACAGCTTGAACAGTACGCTGCAAAGTAGGAATACCATCAAAGCATCTACTGTACAGCTTGAACAGTACGCTGCAAAGTAGGAATACCATCAAAGCATTTACTATACAGCTTGAACAGTACGCTGCAAAGTAAGAATACCATCAAAGCATCTACTATACAGCTTGAACAGTACGCTGCAAAGTAGGAATACCATCAAAGCATCTACTATACAGCTTGAACAGTACGCTGCAAAGTAGGAATACCATCAAAGCATCTACTATACAGCTTGAACAGTACGCTGCAAAGTAGGAATACCATCAAAGCATCTACTATACAGCTTGAACAGTACGCTGCAAAGTAGGAATACAGCTTGAACAGTACGCTGCAAAGTAGGAATACCATCAAAGCATCTACTATATAGCTTGAACAGTACACTGCAAAGTCGGAATACCATCAAAGCATTTACTATACAGCTTGAACAGTACACTGCAAAGTCGGAATCCTCTCGTGGTTTAACAAACCTCAAGGCTGAATAACAATAATGAAAATAAATTATACCCCTTCCTGGAAAAACATTTCTCAAGTCCAGTTTCATTACTTATAAAAAAAAGTTTATTTCACTATAAATAATAAGACATTTTGTAAATATCAGTTAGAAGCTCTTGGATGTGAAGGAAATATTTTTGTAGAAATTATTTGTAAAATAAAAGTATTTTTAAATAAAGAATAAGTCCTCTTATACAATATTCGAAATTATAATGTTTCATACCTGACATAATTTTCACTAAATCAATTATAACCTTTATAAAATGTTAATATTAGGCCTATTATAATAATACATATAGAAAAATATAAACCATTAATTTACATAATTCAGATAAAAAAAGTTTATGAAATAACCAAGAAGATGGACTTAACTGCGGAAAATGTCGAATTGAATAAAAAAGATTACCTAGTTATTACTATATTGATTTATAAAAAATCAAATCTATTTAGAAAATAAATATACCTTTTAAACGTATCGTTTCCATTCGAAGACAAAGTTCACCTTTTTTATTACCAATAGCTACTAATGCGAAATAAACTTTTTTATTTCTTTATATATTAATTAATTACCTGCATTTCCTTTGCACTCTGGTATAGAATAATCATATTTGTATGAGTTTTGAACAGAATTCCATAAATCAACATTTGCTATATACTGTATATACCCTTGCAATGATTTATATTTGAAATTAACAATGCATAGCAATTATATTAACATTTTTGGGAAAATAAAGTAATACTCCACAAGAATTCGCAACCCATCTTATATCTAAAGATATATTAAACATTTGTAGAAAATAATATAAATTATTATAAAACCATTCCAATATTACTGATATTTGGGGAGGGGGAAATGTTTGTTTATTACACCTTAGTATAGATAAATATATATGTCCTTTAATAGTTCTATATAATGATAATAATCATGGAAAAGTTACGTCCTTTCGTCTCATTTGCCACTGAACATCTAGCCTCGTGGTGAGGAGCCGAGTTCGTCCCAGCGGGAGAAACCTCGTGCTGAGGAGCCGAGTTCGTCCCAGCGGGAGAAACCTCGTGCTGAGGAGCCGAGTTCGTCCCAGCGGGAGAAACCTCGTGCTGAGGAGCCGAGTTCGTCCCAGCGGGAGAAACCGTCTGTCAGCTGTTTGATTTATGTTTGAGGATAGTTTTAATTTTGTCATTGTCAGAGAATTTGTAGATTCTTCCACAATCGCCGTGAAATTGAATCCTTAAATTGGTTAGCTTAAAGTGCCTTTGTTGATTTTATAGTATCTTAGCAAAACTTTGATTTCCTTAAAAACTCATGGAAAATTAAATAAATGTTAAATGTATATTGCCAATTAATAAATATTTAAATTATTTAATGTTTATAGTTTTTTCTCGCAATTTTAACAAAATTCTTTTGGAATAAAACTGTTATATTAGGTTTATGAGAGGTCTGTATCAAGGTAGCATCGAGACGGTTTGGAGTGGGGGGCCCTCTATCGCTGTCCACCACTAGTGGAGGGGAAGGGGGAGGCTGGCCCGGCCGCCGTCGTCTGTCAGTGCTACCTTACGCCGCGCATCGCGCTGACCAAACTGAGCGGGAACATGTAGTGCGCCCACGTACAAGTGCCGATAACGTTGTTTCAAGTGCCTTGACTTGTTGTTTGGTGTCCTGTGGTGGCCAGCCAAAATATAGTGCCTTCTACGCCAGGGATTTGTGGGATAACTGGACCAGGTCGGTGGATAAAATAGATATTTAGGTTTTAAAAATATTTTTGTATGTACTATATTAAAATATAAAAAGTTTGTTTAGTTGTGTAAAGCAAGAATTATATTTTGTGGTAATCATACAGTTTAGGGGAAAAAATTAAAATGTATAAAAATTAACTAATAAAAATAAATAAAAATTTTGATATTTTTGAAATTAAGAGGAAATTATAATTCCACGTTATTTGTTTCCAGCAAAATTAAAATTATAGTTAATTAAACAATTGTTATGTTTAAAATGTAATATGTAAGAATAAATTAATATTTATAAAATAATTATAAGTTTATATAAATTAAATTGGTTTATCTTTTGAAAATAAATTCCTAGCTTTTAATGTTTAAAAGATATGTCCGTTTGTAAAATGTAGGGTGTTATTTTGAATAGTGCTTAAAGGCAACTTCTTTAGTAGGCCTACAGTTCTATTTTTATAGATTACAATGCATGTATCGGAAAGTCAATAATTTAAAAAAAATACAGAGGCTAAATATTTTTGTTAAAAGTGATTTACAAAAATCACTTTTTTTAAATCACTAAAACACGTTAACAAGTGATAAAAAATGAAGTTGAAATACATTTCTGAAAATCGCAAGTCAATTAAAAAAATATTTAACAATCAAATTTTACAGTACAATACTATTTTTAAGTTCTGTTAAATGATTATGTTCCACTGTAAAAGTAAAAATAATGAAATTATCTTTTTAACAGTAAAATTTGTTATTCTGATTTAATCACGAAAAATATATAGGCCCTAAATGAATTAATTGCAGACGCTAGTATATGAATCATCAGAAGTTTGTTTATTGACTTTTGTTAACTATCGAAATACCATATAATTCACGCACTAAAGAAATTTAAATTAAAAAGTGAGTTTTGAATGTATCAGTGTTACACGAAAATTTTAACTAATATATAAATTCAGTATAATTAATCACTATTATTTTTTATTCATTTTAATATTGCTGTTTAATTTTTAATTATATTTATAGAAAATTATCTTAACATATCTGTATTAATTTAATAATGGTCGCTCAACCGATAACAGTTCTCAACAAACAAATGTCAGATTATTCGTCTTTGATAGCAGAAGGCCAATATGCCTATAATTCCTTTTGACGCAACGAAATTTTGTTTAGTAATATTTTTGAACTTAGTTCAATCATTACTTTAAATAAATTTCTGACATTGATAAAATGATGAAAAAATATAATTAGTTGCTGTCAGTCGTGTAAATAAATAATATGCATTCACAATCATTTAATGAAACGTTCAAAACTAAAATTCTTAAACAAGTGTTTAAAGTTTATTTCCGAAATATGGCTTTTTATAGTCTAAAATATTTTTATTTCCATAAAAATATATTCAAATTATAAAATTGTCATCAAATTCCTTAAACTAGCTCTTAATGGGGTGAATTTTCAATACGTTAAAATATAAAACAAAATGTTTGAGAGGCTCTACAAATTTTATTTTTCAATTCAGTTAAAGCTGTACATACTATTTATTATAATCTTATATTTTGACTTAATAAGTATAAAATTCCATGAATTATACTTAACAAGGGAATATTGATTTAAAAGACTAAAAATAATTGAGCTATTGGGACCTCGGCAGAACATATTTTGTGCACTTCAATAGTTCCCAGCTTTGTGTATCACTCTAATAATAGATACAGTTGTATAAAATATTAGTTTTATTATTAACAACAGGCTAAATAAGTAAACAAAATTATATTTTTCGTTGTATAACAAATTATATCAGCTACATTGATAAAACGTTCTTAATGGTATTGCTAATTTATAAGATTTAAATAAATCGTTAATGTTTTGTTACAGATATGAAAATATAAATATATATTTTAACAAAATTGGCTTGATAAATTTAATGCTTAGTAAAAATAAAGATTATCGTGATTAAAACACATTAGGACCTACCTAAAGTCGGTTCCTTAGGTAGGTCAAACACTACAAATATACGTTTAATTTGTTACTGTTAGTTGCAGTATTTTAACTGTATAAAATATAATAAACGCTGATTTTTTTTAAATTCGTATATTATTTAAATAATTAAATATCTAAAACTAAACTATAGAGAAATATAAATTAAATTTATAGTGAATATTGATTGTAGCTAGAATATTGACACAACGTATATTATTTATTTATGTGTTAAAATATAATTCTTTCGTATTTGTTTCCACAAATGGATTGCTGAAATTTTTAATATATATAGTTAATATAATATATAAATATATTAGTTAAAATAACTATTATTACTTATAAAAAAGTTTATTTCCCTTTTAGTCTAGTCCAAAACTCCGTACATAATAATTATCTATTAATTTTAGGACTCGTATAAACCATCTTTATTCGTTCACAATAATAGACATTATAGAACACGTCAATATTTACAATATGTTCTACAGACTACTTTTACAGTAAGTATTATAAACATTTAAAACAACTTTATTATTTTATCAGACAATATTTTGTTAGATTATATGATAGTAAATTAACTGCTAAAATATTTCTTTAACCTCATACGGTCTTTTATTTAAAAAATGTAGTTTTACAGTTTTCTAGAAGCTATTGCCAGATTTTACTTTTATATTAGGCAGCACGCATTCAATATTTGTACACATATGTGATAAAGGCCTTTTTCATAACCCTTTGAGCAATGTGTAAATGGTTCAAAATAAAAGTTTCGTTTTCTACGATTTGTAACACGTAATCATAAAGTTATCATAATATTTATAAAATAAATCAAATTATAATAAAACTAAGCAATATTCCAGGTAATATAGTAATATAGAACTGTAACTTTACAAATGAACCATTAAATAATTGATAGGGTTGTTAGGGAATTACAATTATTCGTACTAGTTGAATTTGTTCAAAGCATAATTTATTTGAATTCAGCTCTTCTTAAACTTTTCAAATAGATAAACAAATGAGCTAACCATATCATGTTATATTTTTAACAATATATAACGTAATCCAAAATAAGCCACGTATAAAAAAATTAGTATTCAGACGTCTCTGAGCTTGTCATATCCGACGGTTGGGGGAGGAAGTGTCAGTCAGTTGAATAGCTCTAAGGGGGACGGGTGGGCGGGGGAGGGTAGACAAAACGTCTACAGGTGGTGAATAGAGTGTACAGAGCGCATACTCAGATCCGCGCCACGCATGCGTATCGCACTTCCGCCGGCCGGCTTGGACGTTAGGCGAGATTCCCAGGCAGCTAAGACTATGGGAATAGGCGACAGGCTGAGAGGGACTGCTATTGTCCAAAATGCCCCTAAGTGACCCCTGCGATGCCCTAACGGACCTGCTCTTTGATGACACTGGCCACCCCTCTGTCTCTCCCCTAGGCCTACCTGTTTAACATGCAACCTGGCCAACTCTGGACAGCCTCTAGACACTATTTGCGATCTAGATATATTACTTACGATTTGTTATTCTGAAATCTTTTAGTGAAAGTAAATATTTCTACTGCTAAAATTAGAGTAAATGTGACTTACTGAGCATGACAGAGTTATGTAAAAATATACATGTTGTATAATATATAACAAAATATTTCTTTTTAGTTTTAGTTTCAATTTCGTGCCCATTAAATATTGTAATATCCCAAATCAGTTTTTCCCAAAACAACTGCTGTATGGATATTTTAATTGAAAGTTTTAATTATATTATATGCGAAATTAAAATTCCCATTTTTTACGTGGAAAACATGGCTATTATGGAAAAACGGCCATGTACTTTTTATATGTATCCACTTTACTTTTTCCACTTCAAGTTTATTACTAACTTACAATTAGCAAATTTACATATTTTTACTATTAATAAAATAAAAAAAAAAACAAAGGCCTATTATAGATCCGTTCATGACTTAAGCAGATTTATTAAAATTAATATTATAAATAACCACATAAATTTATGGAGCAGAATTTATTCAAGTAAATGACATGGTTAACGATAGGTACTAATTTATTTAAACATGCAAATTAAAACAATGCGATGAAATAAAAGATATCTCAAAGCGTTTTGGCCGAGAATGAATTCCACGATTAGTATTACTATTTGCATAGCGATGTGTTCAGTTCAGTGTAAACGGTGTTTGTTGGTGGAAATGATAAGACCGTACCATGTTTGTAATAATGTTAACATATTAAAACATTATGACTCGTAATTCTCAAGAGAAAAATGATTATCTCGACAAAAAATTCAGGAGGTCCAACCTAGAATTAACAAATTGAATAGAACATTTAATTAGACTAAGGTTATTTGTTGGACAGTTTAATTAAAGTTAATAATTACAGTTAATTTGCCTGAACAGTGATAATAAAAGGGAAGTAACTAAACGGGCTCGCACGGATTCAGCAACTGTTACCTGCTCCGGTGGAAGGGGGGACATGATCTCGGCAACTTTTGTTAAATCGACCCCCCAACAGAAAGGCACGATTCGGCAATTGTTGGGGAAGAAGAGGGATAGGAAGAGAGAAGTGGCTGTGAGTTAGGTTAGGTTAGGTTAAGTTAGGTTAGTGTAGGTAAGGTTAGGTTAGGTCAGGTTAAGTTAGGTTAGGTTAAGTTAGGTAAGGTTAAGTTAGGTAAGGTTAGGTTAAAAATGCACGTAGTAAATATTTTCCCTTGCATGACGACCAAACTGAGCGAGTTGCCCAAATGCATATGACGGAACTGGCTTCAACTGCCGTAATGTTAGTTATATAGAGATGACTCTGTGGTCTGTGTAGCTTGCCGCGTTCGTGTTTGGGATTTACTTACCCTTCTTACAAAAATCATTTTTGTGTTGCTAATTAGAGCTGCCGGGTTCGTGCCTGGCCAACTAAACAGTCAAACAAAACGTCAAACGGTAAAATAAAATAAAAAATGCTGAGTACTTCTGAAAGTCTTGCCAATTGAATCCAAATTATTTAGAAGGCAATAGACATAAGTGTACAACTGATTATTTGTTTCTACCTGCTTACCGCTCCATTTGGTGACTTGCACCCACTCACCGTGACTGCGCATGCGCTTCACACTATGGGTGGCGCGGCCAATACGCAGGCGCACTTACTTTGTTCGCCCGCTAATGCGCCTCACTTTATCATCTTCTACTCCATCAAAAGCCTAAAAGTAGAGTCTGGTTATATTCTCAATTGTTCGATTTCAACCTTTGTCAAATTTGACAATCTGTTTTAGATTGATAAACCCTTCCTATTCCAGACATTTTAAGGTACATGAAGAGATCTTTAAATTCATCTTAAAGAAGTGCAAACATACACACTTATATAAATGAACATTTTTAATTCTTTAGGTAAATAAATTAAATTACTTGTGTACGCCATAGTATAAAATAATAATAGGCTCACTTTAATATTGTATGTATATTTTCATCTTTAAAATTATGTTTGTAACTAAAAACTACCTAATTTTCTATAAATTTGTACATTCTTTACTATATAATGTTAAATTGTATTATTTAATAGCCTACCACTGAGGAAGTTATTTTAAATTAATTATAAAGTATCCCCTATTGAACTAACCACGTATCTGTCATGTTAGTAATCTCAACCACACAAAAGAAGCAAAAATAATAAATTAAATGTTACAAATTCAAAAATATTCACATTAGGTACTTTGAAAAACCTACCGATTGTGTTTGTATGAATGTAATAAAACAACTTCTCGTATTATCATGAGACACTGAATAAAAAGTCATAAAATTGAGTTACATTCGAAAAATTATCCGTGGATTGACAGAACATAGTATTATAATGAACATAGGATAGTATATGAAAATATTATTCTTTTGTTTAAACTTTTATATCCTATAAGGTGCAAAAGTTAGAATTTGTAATAGTATTCATTGATTCTAATGAATAAGAATAATACAAATAAAGAAAATAAGATATAATATCTTGACTATTATTCATATTGTGGTCGCTTGAAGCTGATTATATTGTTGCAAAGAATACTATATTTAAAATGAGTGTAACCACAGAGAAAAATGAAACAGATGACGCTTTCGTATGGCTCTCTACGCATGCCTCGGTGACAGTTATAGAATATATATATTACAGTTAATGCACATTTTTGTACTTCTGTAACAATCATTGTACTGTACGTTCATCATTTAGGATTTGGCGCATTTCCTAAGGAATATTCGGCCTTTCACTCATCTACACTCATCACACTCATCCGCACTAACTTGACGATAGGCGTCTTATGAATAAATAAATAAAAAGAATAAAGGGAGGGAATGTCTAGGTGATGGCCGTGCCATCGCATGGCAAACTGTTTACTGGAGAATAAGCACTCGACGCACTATTGGATGCGACCTTTGTTTCTTTATTCTCTGTGGTGTAACCTTTATTAATTTTCCAAACTGTAATACAAATTGAATGTTACACTTTTAGGATGGTAAATTATGAATTTCTCTAAAGTATGTTTTAAGGTTGAATTAGTTTTAAAAATAAAACATAGTTAAGTTGTCAGCTTAGTTAAGCTAGGCTGTATCACAGCTTTGGTCATTTGTATGACATCTAAGTAGAGCTAGACGCCTTTAGTGTTGCTGCATGTTAGAATTTTTAACTTTAATGGACCTAGCTAGTGAAGGAAATAAATACTGTTAATTACGAAATCTAATTTTCGGCTGGTCATATTTTTTTCTCAGAATATCTCATTTCATTTGGTAACTCTTTTATATATTTATTTTGGGTTTGTCAATGTTAATGCCAATCTATTTCACGTTTTAAAATGAACTTTTCATAACCATATAGTTTCTTCTTTGCCTACAAATCAAATGAAGGGCACACAACATAAATTTGTTACAATATACAAGTACAAAATATAAGATTACCACTAGTCTGAGAATAGTAAGTAAACGTCGTTTATAGAAATCGATTTTCCATATTTTTTTGTACTTTTTGTACTTATATTGTAATATATTATTGTTGTGTATGAAAAGGAGAAACTATTTGGTTATGAAAATTCTTCATTTTTAAACTTGAAATAAGCTTTTCGAAGATTTTCAAACGCATTCTTTTTAATTGATTCCGACGGTTATACGGGACTATTGGAGTAAGGTAAACCCATAACTACGAATACAACTATATCAATAAAACTATACAAAAAATAATTTAATTAAAATATTTGTAAAACAGGCTCATCTATCTTCCCTAGTTTCAACAACCATCGTTGAGGGCCGAAGCGGCCTTCGCGGGTTAGAGGCGTTAATTGAATGTTAAATTTATCCCTCACCATTGAATGCAAATTGCCGATCACTTTACTTATCTCTGTGGGCACTTTAAATAATGGTACAAAAGGTCGTCCCAACCCCCGGACTGTACGTAACACTATCAGATGTGTCGCGGCGACAAACTGCCTTCTCTAACTTGTCTACCAATAGAATTAAGGCATAAACCTCCCTTGAGTGGCCTTTCAACAACAATGTTTGTATTTATATCACGTATGTTTACGAAAGTATATTTTATTGACTATCCACGTATGTTTCTGTTACAACTAAATATTGTTTTTGTCATCATCAAAACTGTTTAACAAACTCGGGGTAAAACAAACAGCAACATTAAACATAAAATCAACAGTCAAACAGTCAAATCATCAAATTCGAATAGTTAAATTAAACATCAATTCAACAGTCATACAGTCAAATTATAAAAAATCATACTGTAAAATTGAACATCATATTCATCAACAACAGGAAGTAAAACTCGAGGTAACACAAACAGTAAAATTAAACATCAAATCAACAGTCAAACAGAAAAACCATCAAAAATCAAACAGTAAAATTAAACATCTAATCAATCATCAACAGTCTAACAGTCAAATCACCAAAACTCAGACAGTAAATTCCCTCATTGCGATCTTCTTCTCATAAAAATAGAGTTTAAAACAGAAAAAAATATTCGTTTTAACAAAAATAAATCAACTAGTATAAAATTATTAAGGTGGCAATTCCCCAAACTTCCAAGCCACCGCTGGAGAGACAACGGCCCTATACAGACTTACAATCACCGCTGGGTCACCGCGGTGACAGACTTACAATCACCGCTCAATTGAACAACGGCACTATACAGACTTACAATCACAGCTGGAGAGACAACGGCCCTGTACAGACTTACAATCTGTTTTATTTAAACTTTACGGTTCGTGTTCATTATTAGGCACACATTAAGTTAATTAACACTCTATGATGATTATTAGGTCCATTCTAGTGGGCCATAATTGGATATTATCATTTTGTAATATCAAATCTTCAAGACAGAAATTTGGAATTTCAAAAATTAACTGTCTAACAATTAAAAATATAAATTTTTATACAAAAACAAACTTATTGTCCTCTAGAACATTTCTTTACCTTTGAAATGTTACTTCAAGTTGCGATACGATCAATGGACAGCATTCTTGAAACAGAAACCAATGTTTTTAAAATGTTTTCCTGGATTTAAACGATACCCTTAACAGCTATTTTTGTCATTAAAAAATGGCAGATTAGATAACCATTATTTTTTAGCTGTATTAAAACTAGGGCCTTTTATTTGTTTATTTTAACGCTATTATATTTTTCAAAATAATTTTAAATCTATAATGTATACATAAATATGACTTTTTACTTCAGTCATGCATAGTTAAAATTCCCATGACATTAAGTATTAAAATGTAATAATGTATTGAAACTTATCACCATTTCAAAAGAATAAATTTGATTTCGGTGGGGAATGGACATAATGAATCGATATACTGCCCCAATAATTTGGAAAATAATTGATCCTCTGCCTCATCAGCAATGTGGGCTGTAAACTTTCAGGACGTAACAATTTTTAAATATTTTTTAGCGTTGAACATAAAAGGGGATTTCTTATTATTATACCAATTTAAATGGTCTTTTATTCGCGTAAACACAGCACTATTGTGGTTCAATAAATGATTAATAAAATTGTATGCTGATTAGGGCCTACTTAAGAAAATACACGTTACAGCATAATTTTTCAAACTAGTATTATTATTGAGTAATCATTTATTATTTTTTTTTGTTTTAATACGAGTATTAAACTCATAGTCTACTCATTTTAATAGTAGACTATAACTCATAGTATAATGTAATCATAGTAATTGATAGCATTGAAATTAAAATATGTTCCGCAAAAAAAAAAAAAAAAAAAAAAAAAAAAAAAAAAAAAAAACAACAGTTTCACATGAATATAAAGGTGAACTCGTTTAGTTGTCAAGACCTTGCAGTAAATGTCTAACCTAATAAAATAAAAATATTATCTATCTAACTAATAGAAATAACAAAACGACTGTATGCTACATGATACGCATATAATAAAAAGTACTGTCATTCAAAAAACAAAGCACAATTCAATCATTATTTTACAGAATTAATTATATTTATAAGCTTATTGTGTTCCAGCTAATTGGAAAATAGTTCGATATTATTAACAGTAATTATAATATCGATATTATTATAATAGTAATCAATATTTTTCCTCGTTAGGTATTTGTCACCTAGTTTAATTTGTTGTTGTTGCTGATTATTGTAAAAATGAATTAGATTATATCTGAACTGAAAATCGAAAATATATGCCTGAATTTGTTTGGATATATTTATATTGCTGTCAAGAATAAATTGTGATTAATTGTTTTATATTATTATTATATGAAGTAATTTACACCTTAGTGAATACTTTGAGTATTATAAGCTTAAAAAGATTGAAGACTCTGTCATATGGAGTTACATACTAAGTGTGACTTCAGTTCGGTAAGGAGGGAGCTGGCGCGCCTGCGCAGTGCCGGCGTGACTTTATTGCAATACGCAGGCGTGCATTGACGTACGGATAGCAGGCTAATGGTTATGGTTGACTGTAAATTCCCTCACCGTAGCCTGGTCCCTGTTAGAATCCTGTACAATCTCAAGTCGTTATCATTATTTTTCTGTGATTTTATGATTTCAAGAAGCTCTCCGTTGAATAACTTTACTTTATTATGAAAGTCGTTATTATGATAATAAAACCTTTCCCAAGGGGTTTTATTATTATTAAAGATGGGAATATTACTTATTCCAATCAGGCTTCATAATTTCAACCTTCACTGTAAGTTAACTATTACAGTCTTGCTACAGCCAACTACACATACACGACGATGACTTCTTGTCGGCATATGACTAAACCTCAAGATTAATCATTTTCAACTCATAATTATTACTGAGGCCTATCCCAATAAAAGTATTTATCTTTTCAAATTACGTAATCTACTGTAAGTATTGCTCTTAAAGTATTTTTTACTGTAATATATTATAATTTTAATGTATAACAAAACTCATTCCAGTAATTTTGGATTCTTTAAAGTGTGTTAAGAGAATTTCAGTCATACATGCACATGCCGGCGTGATGACTCAGTAACTAAGGCTGCGACCTACGGAGGGCATGGTCCAGGATTCGAATCCCAACTGTTCGTACACAGGCCTGTAGGTAAATGTAAACTGGTGATTGAACATTTTACATCACAGAAAAAAAGAAGGAAACATAACTTTCAGTAGACTATTCCCAAATTGAACGTTGTAAATTTTAAAACTCTTTCTAGTTTCCAATTAGCTTTTGTCTTCAAGGAAAATTTATTATTATTTAAATAAGTCCAAAATCACTAGGAAATAAGAATATAATTAGGAGTAAATGATTTTGTGATAGAAATTATTTTCAAGTTTTAATTTATAGTTACGTAATAAACTACTTTTATGCTCTTAAATTTTATGTTTGATTATAAGTGAACAAAAAATTTCCGAATGGACTAAAATATGGGTTAGAAATTACCAAATAAATTGTTAAAGTGTTAATTTAGTTTACCTTTTGAACGGAATATTAAATTTAACTCTGTAATGTAAGCGCAATTATCTTCTGTCTGGCAAGCACGTTGATACAGCGAAGCAGCCATATTTTATGTTAATATAAGAACCATTTGGGAAACCCATATCTATTAACTAACCAAGTTTCGTCTGAAGTATTCTAAGCTCGCATCTAGTTCCTCTTCCTAGTCCAAGGAGATACCATCCACTCTCCGTTCCCCTCTAAATAACTCCCATTAAAGATAAAGTAATTAATCACTTTCCTGGAGCCTGGAATCGGCGGAAATGCCGATGTGTGAATCGACAACTTGTCCACGTTGTGGTGATAAAAACTAGCCGCGTTCTGATTGGCTGGATCTCGGCCAGCAGCTCTCTCATTGGTCGGCCGACTGATAACTTGTGGAGGGGTTTGGGGGCGGATTGACAGCAGTACCAACTCGTTTTACTAGACTCAAGGTTTAGTGCATTTCTACATTTTTTCCAACTTTTCTTCAATTAAATTCAAATCTAACTTATAAAGTAATAGGCTTATGCCTTTTTACCGTCTCTAATTATTGTTAAAAGGCAAAAATAGGTTGATTAAAAAACAGATTGTAAAGGTCTTAATATTTAAGTCCTTAAAATAAAATCACCTAAACTAAACAGATCATTTAATAGGCTAAAACGTACTGTAGGCTATAACTTGTGATAGCATTCTGACTTTCATAACAACAATAATAAACTAAGTATTGTCCTAAATGGCCTACGCAACGTAATTTGTCTTATTGTACGTTCAGTTGGCAACAACAAATCCTATCAGCTAAAACGTAGCGTGTAGACAGTGGAAAAGTACGTTTTGTCGAATGGAATGAAAACGAAAGACGGATATAAACATGGATATACAGATATAAAACAGATATAAAAGTGGAGGGTGTGAACACTTTCCCCTTGTGTCATATCGCCAGAAATAAGAATCACTATACAGTACTAACTTTCCTGTTCTGTTCTTTTTTATGGTTGCTAAGATTAGAAGATTTTCAATTTAAAAAAAGCAAAGTTATTTATTTTCCTTGATTCAAAAAAGAACCCGCAAATTTATGTCATTAGACCAACGACTGTGTACTCTTATTGAACATTATAAGAGTTTTCTTGATTGTAACAAATAAAAACAGGTATTATAGTGATCTTAATAAAAAACACGAACGAGGGTCAAAATAGTTGAGAATAATGTAGGCGCTTTTTCATTCTAGAACTATAACGTTGACCGAACTGAGCTCAGCTAAAACGTAAGAAAAGACGTAATATGAACGATAGGACGTACAATACGTTGCGTGTAAACCCCCCTTTTACAATACACAACGATAAAGCATGTCATGTACATTAGTTTATAACTATTTAATTTTTGACGTATAAATAAATGATTGTTTTGTATATATAACCTTATATTAAAAAGAAAACATTCAAAACTAGAAATTGGTCTATTCAATTTATTGAACCATTAGAATTTAAGTAATTTTTTATAACTTAAAGACAGGACGAAGTTCAGGAAAAATACTGTACAATAAAATTTAATACTGTCTATAGACCAATCGGTGTCGCGGTTCTGTAGTTATCCGTAAGGTAGCGTTGGCTGCACAACCAGCAGTGCCTACGTTTTGATTGTTGTCGTTTGATGGCCTCGTTTATTACTTATGAATTGCTATGATTGAAAATTATTTTGATTCTATGTGGTTTATATATTTAGTTAATTGTTTACTCTTTTCATAAATAATCAAATTAGTGATGTCGTACAGTTTCGGGGAAATAATCAGACTTGTTTTAGTTAAAGAAAATTAGAAAGCTACCGAATTGTTATTTAATAATTAATCTGATAAGTTCAATCTCCAGAAAATAACAAATTACCAGCATGCACCCTAACTTTGGCTGTGATTTATACGCCAAGAAAACACATGAGAGAAAATGTAGAGGGCCCACTTTCTTTAAATTCCTTTTAGTAATTACACCATTTGGGAAGGGTACATCCTAGTTGTGCCTCGACATAACTTACTAATGAGGGTCAGGAAAAGGGTTATAAACCAAACATCCTAGTTGCACCCGTCGATGTCTAAACGAAGTTAGTTTATACATCGATGGTTGCGCCTCGACTATTTCAGACCTGCGTTCACCCCCTGCCCCCAGCCACATTCTTTAGGTGACGAAGGGAGACCTTGGAAATACACCATGAACTTAAGAAACTCATTTTGGGCTAACTCGTAGATTTTACAAATTGTTTATTTGAAATCCACCCAGCTCTTATCTCCCACCCAATACACATGTCAAAGACACTTTGTGTGGGTGTCATTGTTAGGGTGAGGTGACATTTTCCCAGTAAACCCCAGTTAGTTGTAGTCACTTGTGATGAAAAGTGTTTCGTAAAGAAGTTATTCATTTTGATATTGTTCATTTTTTATAGTTTTAATTTAAACGTTTTCAGTAATAATAGTTATTTTATTAAGTGTTATTTAGTTTTTTTTTTTTTTTTTATTTGTTCCAAAGGGTAACTTACTTAAGACTTAACAGTGTTCAATCGGGCCAAGTTCGTAACACCAACAGACGAATAAAACTACAAAACAGGTTTTTATCGATAAAAAGCTTCACCAGCTAAAAGATAAAGAAGTAGATAGACTGACCTTTGAGAAGGGAATTTCATACAGGTGTCGTGCCAAACCTATCTGAATGATAATTCATTATACATTTTTAACATTCAATATGGCGTTTTACTTAAATGCTGCGTTATAGGCTAACTATTTATTTATAGCTTTTAGTGAAGATATAAATAATGTATATTTGTATATTGATATCATGTTTTAATTTGATGCGTTCAGTATGTTTGCATTTCAAATATTACACATTTTATTCAAAGTCTCTGTGTATAATGATAACTATCTTTATCTATTTAAACAATAATTTACATATTCGTATAGGTATTAATTAAATATAAATTTTATATAGCAAATACGTTTGTGAATACTTTTAAAACCTTATGTAATAATATAATCTTGATATCGTACCAGTTTGACGTAAACCTTCTTATGTGTATGTTTATATTTATTTGAAATGCATAAAAGGAAATTCGTAAACTTTATATAACCTATTAACTACACATATAGCTATCGAAGTAGCCGATAATTTCTAATTTCATAGTCAGGTAAGCTTACGCTTTCAATGCTACAACTGTACAATATTATTTTACAGTATAATAGTTTTTTTGGAAAACATCGTAACGAATAAATTTTAGTAGTATCTGTTTTGTACTTCTCAGTACATCAAATTTAATCTCAGTCAGTGTTTCTATTTTAAATAAACTCACATGATATAGATAATTCAAGATGAATAAATAGATAACAAAATACCTATACTAATTAAATACGTCTTGTGTACTAGCCATCGATATATCGATGGTACAGAGCTTTCGTTTTACTGCAAATCACAAATGCTTGCCGCTGAGGCGCAACTAGGAAGTTCTCTTGGGGCCAGGTTTTAGGTACGAGGCTCAACTAGGATATTTTAGGGATACTTCAGGTATACTTGAGGCGCAAATATGTTCCCTTTGGAAAATTGGCTTTTGCAGCAATCTGTAAATTTGAGGAATGAACAAGTAAACCTTACCGTTTAAGTAACTTTTCACTTGGCAACATTTTAATACAATATAAATATAAAAATGTATAGATACTATAGTCATTGATTTAAGAAAGCCTAAACCACGAATAGATACTTAAATAGAAATTCCATTAATGCTTCCTTTATGAGTTGCTCTGGTCTGAAAAAGAGGTTTACTGAAATTGATATCCATGTTATTTGTACCTTTTTAAGCTAATATTATACGAAACATACGTTGGACGAATTGCATTGTTTGTAATTTACACCAACACGTAACACAGCCAAGTTATAGACCATCTACAGCGCAACTAATTTACACCAACACGTAACACAGCCAAGTTATAGACCATCTACAGCGCAACTAATTTACACCAAAACGTAACACAGCCAAGTTATAGACCATCTATAGCGCAACTAATTTACACCAACACGTAACAGCCAAGTTATAGACCATCTATAGCGCAACTAATTTACACCAACACGTAACACTGCCAAGTTATAGATCTATAGCGCAACTAATTCACACCAACACGTAACACAGCCAAGTTATAGACCATCTATAGCGCAACTAATTTACACCAACACGTAACACAGCCAAGTTATAGACCATCTATAGCGCAACTAATTTACACCAACACGTAACACAGCCAAGTTATAGACCATCTATAGCGCAACTAATTTACACCAACACGTAACACAGCCAAGTTATAGACCATCTATAGCGCAACTAATTTACACCAGCACGTAACACAGCCAAGTTATAGACCATCTATAGCGCAACTAATCTACACCAGCACGTAACACAGCCAAGTTATAGACCATCTATAGCGCAACTAATCTACACCAGCACGTAACACAGCCAAGTTATAGACCATCTATAGCGCAACTAATTTACACCAGCACGTAACACAGCCAAGTTATAGACCATCTATAGCGCAACTAATTTACACCAACACGTAACACAGCCAAGTTATAGACCATCTATAGCGCAACTAATTTACACCAGCACGTAACACAGCCAAGTTATAGACCATCTACAGCGCAACTAATTTACACCAACACGTAACACAGCCAAGTTATAGACCATCTATAGCGCAACTAATTTACACCAGCACATAACACAGCCAAGTTATAGACCATCTATAGCGCAACTAATTTACACCAACACGTAACACAGCCAAGTTATAGATCTATAGCGCAACTAATTTACACCAGCATGTAACACAGCCAGGTTATAGACCATCTATAGCGCAACTAATTTACACCAGCACGTAACACAGCCAAGTTATAGACCATCTATAGCGCAACTAATTTACACCAACACGTAACACAGCCAAGTTATAGACCATCTATAGCGCAACTAATTTACACCAGCACGTAACACAGCCAAGTTATAGACCATCTATAGCGCAACTAATTTACACCAACACGTAACACAGCCAAGTTATAGACCATCTATAGCGCAACTAATTTACACCAACACGTAACACAGCCAAGTTATAGACCATCTATAGCGCAACTAATTTACACCAACACGTAACACAGCCAAGTTAAAGACCATCTATAGCGCAACTAATCTCTGGTTTGGGAGGTACGTAAAAACATAATAATACTTCAGTAAACTAAACATACAGCAATTTAACTATAGTTTACGAATATCAAACGCGTTGATAAACATTTCTGACTAGGTTCTGTTCAATTTGTTTGGTTTGGTTTGCGTACAGACAATTTGAACACTTGAGGCTTACATGCCAACATCTTAATATTAGATGTCTAGTATTTTTGTACATTAATTCTTCAATCCTTATGGTACTGTGAGTCACAGTAGACATAAAATAACATGTACAAATTAAATTACGAAATTGTAAACTCTTTGGTGACTTAAGTTATGATATTTGTTTCTACTATTAGGTATGCTGAATCCAGGAATCCGCGAGTCATCTGCATGGCGTTGCCAAATCGCACCTCCCCAGAGAGAGTGCTGCGCGTATCCCATCCCTAATGATACTTAGTAGTAAACGTCTATCGACAATATGTCGGGGATAAAATGGCGGCGTGATCGTGTGCCTTCGTTATCTGTGCCGCCCGCATCCGGAATGAGTGGGCCCCTTAAAATGCGACATTTTGACAATCGTGTGGGTCGACCCAACAAAAGGGCTATAAATTCGGGGTAAACCAACGTACCGCAGGCTGAGATACGGCCCCGAATCCCAACACAATCGACTCCAGCTTCGTGGTCTTTTATCGTCCCCTAACCATTGTTTTAGACGACACCCCAATAAATTTTAGACTGGGAAGTCCACGTACCCCGAATAAAACTGTTTTCGAAAACAGAATATTGCTTCTGATCGTGAGAAAGGGTCCATCGGTTCACATAAAAAAAGCTATTATGAACGGTTCGAATGGAGATATCCCTCAATTTACCGAAGCAGAACATTATGAAGAATTTCCTGTGATTTTGTTTTTACTTCTAGAATCAAAATGTTATAAATCAATAAAAATTGTATAAAATTGGTTAAAAATATGCTCTTTATTTAATTAAATGTTTGTATTTATCTTACTATCTAAATGTTGTTTACTATAAAATATATTCAATATAACAGAAACATATTGCTCGGTATCGTGGTTGGTTGATACGTAGGCCTTCTCACGTGAGAGGAATATTTGGGCCAGGTATTTGATTAGTAACTGAGTCTGCTACTACAGCTGGTGTACGTTGGACTACACTAGCGCTCCACCTCTGGACCTCGAAACAGATGATTAGACACAAATTTTAGCATTAGATAAGAATTTTTCTGTGTGAAAAAAAAGGTCAGTATATCTTCAAACGCTAAAGGTTGTCAGTTTGATCCCAAACACAGTCAAAACCAATTTTGAAAGGATCAGTTTCAAACCACCGGCTGTTCAGTTGTCAATGGGCTATTAATAATTAAAGACGCTTATAATCGGCCTTAGTTCGTATCAAATATTACACTCGGTCATCTACACTCATCACACTAATTAGCAAACCATATTCGGCCATAACTTGACGATCGGCATCTTCAGATAAATGAAAAGATATATTGAATTAGAATGTATATTTACTGTAATTTTGTAGGTTATGTCAAAATGATATATTTTGATTAAACTTGATTAATTAACCTGGTGGTAATCAAGTAACCACTTCTTGTCCCGCCTTATTTATATTTTGGTTACCAAACACAACCTTCAAGTGTCCCACTCGGGATCCGGGTGCTGGCGAGACAAAAACTCTAGACTAGTCATCGATCAATCTGTTCTTAAAAAACAACCAGACAACCAATCAGGTGACTTCCAGAACGGATAATTAAATACTCTCCTCTCGGTCTTGCAGCCGAAGACTGCTTCTCGGCTGTCCCGTCACCGAATGTCAGGGAGACTTTCAGCGTCATCACGGTAAAAACAACTCAATGTCATTTTTTATAACTCAGTACCAAGGTAAAATATGACTTACAAATTGGGCTTTTAAAATGCCATTTTTTCTTATTTGATTTATGGTCCCTTATTTAAATTGCCATTTTAAATCAGGAATTTAACTTATATATTGTTTTATATTTCTTGTTAATTTTAACTCCAAAAGTAATTTATTTATTTTTGCAATCTTGAGTATAATACACTATAGAATACGAGAAGTATAATACACGATAGAATACGAGAAATTAATGTCGAGTTGTAGTTTGGTTGAAGTTTTAAAAGTCAGTTAAAAAGTTGGTCGGTCGTTTGCGTAATTTTGAACAGGCTTAGTAGGCTGAAGTTCTCAGTCCAACACCGGCTGATCATTGTCGTTGGGACACTTTCTACGGAGTTGGCGGTCTAAGTTTTTAACAATGACTAGGCCTACACTCGTTCATATACAATCATCTACACTCATCAAACTCATTTTAAATCCAAATTTCGCTTATATTTTGATGATCGGAGTCTTAAAAATAAATTTAAAAAATAAACTAGTTATTTGCACTTGAATGACGAAGTACAAAACACCCACAAATAATATACGCTATGCACCTTCTGTCACGATCTTTTAATAACTATGAAACACTTTTGACCAGCATATAATCTATCAGTTATTTCTTCATATGAGTAAGGAAGTTAATATTTATTTATAAATAACAGTGATACGTAACAGGTGTTGTGCAATACACTATACCACTATCACTCAAGTAAGTACAATACACTATACCACTATCACTCAAGTAAGTACAATACGCTATACCACTGTCACTCAAGTAAATACAATACACTATACCTCTATCACTCAAGTAAGTACAATACACTGTAGGCCTACCACTATCACTCAAGTAAGTACAATACACTATACCACTGTCACTCAAGTAAGTACAATACACTGTAGGCCTACCACTATCACTCAAGTAAGTACAATACGCTATACCACTGTCACTCAAGTAAGTACAATACGCTATACCACTGTCACTCAAGTAAATACAATACACTATACCACTATCATTCAAGTAAGTACAATAGACTGTTAGCCTACCACTGTCACTCAAGTAAATACAATACACTATACCACTGTCACTCAAGTAAGTACAATACACTATACCACTGTCACTCAAGTAAGTACAATACGCTATACCACTGTCACTGAAATAAGTATAATACACTATAGGCTAACACTGTTACTCATTTAAGTACAATACAATATACCACTGTCACTGAAGTAAGTACAATAAACAATTATTAGTAAGTAGGAGAAATGTCTATAGGAGATGATGACACGCCTTAACATCAATTATTCATACGAGTGACATTCAAACTAAAAATAACAATAAGAAGCAAATAATGCAGTCCATTGTTTGCTGAATACATTAGTGAATACCATGAAAAACATGACGGAAGTATTTAACTTGAAAATGAATACATAGCAATATCTCGGTAATCAATTCATACAAATACGAGTTTTAACAAAACAACAATAATATACAACGTCAAAAAAGAAAGAACAAAACAGCCTCAACTGCAACTTAATCATTATTATAAAGATAAAATATTTAATTAATAACGACTACTGTATTTATATATTAAGCCGGAACTATCCAGAAAAGTGTACAATTTACATGAACCCTTCAAGCTAAAAGGGCCGTCGTACGGTGGTGTGTAGCCATTCTTGAACATGAAAGGAATATGCATTTTTTATGAATTCATATTAAATTGTGCGTGAGCAATTTTCACAGACCTAGAGCTAGATTTTTCCCTGATATTCAACGTTTTCCTAGGATTTTGTATTTGCGTGCGCCTTTTTGTACTTTTAGACATTTGTATTTTTATCTATTTATAAAATTTGTTTTGGCCAGTTAGAATTAAAAGCATAGTAAATCTGCTTTGTTAATGAAAAAATAAGATTTTTAAAAAGTTTTTTCTGAACTAA